>VZTQ01012827.1:11310-136766 GCA_013400755.1 Pelecanoides urinatrix | reverse complement strand
CGCCGCGCCTCGGCGGGAGGTGGAGGGGGCCGAGCCGTGCCGCCGCTGCCACCGCCGCCCCCGCTGCTGCCGCCGGCGGCCGCCGTCACCTCAGGGCTGGGGGGGGGTGTCGCTGCGTCTCTCCTCCCTCTGGGAGGGGGCCGGTGTCAAGGGAGCCCCGTGCGGGGGAGAGGGGCCGGCGGTCCTTTCGCAGCCCGCTGGTGCCCTGCAGCTGAGCCAGAGCTCCCTGCAGGAGCCCCCCTCGCCGTCCCGTTTATTTTGCTGCCGGAGCAGAAACTCTCTCCCTGCTCAGCCCCGCTCCGCTGAGCCGGCGGGACGCAGCGGTTCTTCGTCCTCCTGAGTGATTTCGGCTTGCGGGCGCTGGCGGTTTGCAGAACGAACAGAGACGGCAGCCGGCCGGAGGGATGCTGGCCGGTCCTTCGTACTTGTCTGGCGGTAGCAAAGAAGCGCTGACGGGTCTGTGCCAAAAAGCTGCCGGCCTCGGACGAGTGGTTTTGCACCGCTATTGTTTCTAACGCCCTCTTAGCACTTTTGTTGGTTTAAGTGTTTATCTGCGTGGAGGCTGTACGACGCGGATGGATGAAAAGGAGCTGTGCGTTGTGTCTGGTTTCTGTAGCACTGACCTTGGGCTTGGCTTCACTTCTCGGGGGCTCTTGAAAACCTAGAGATTTCAACCGTGGTTGGCTGAAACGCTCCGATTTCCTGCTCAGCGGAGGCAGCTAGGTGCGGTGTTTGAGCAGGAGACCAGAGGCCTTTAGAGTCACAGTTCTGCTGTGGTGTCAGATGACCTGCCTGACCTTGCACAGGTCACTTTAGGACAGGTTTTTCAATGTTAGGTTAAATCACCTAATGTTTATTAATTTCACCGTCGCCTGTGCTCCACAAAACGTGAGCCTTCCACTCCGTGCCTCGGTTTCTTCATACGCATAAAAGCCGTTTTCCACAGCTGTTTCTCAAAGGAGTATTAAACCAGTCCCCTTGAAACTGGTGTTATGCAATGCAGGGTATTATTATTCCAGTTTGGCAGCTTAAGGCAGGGTGAATGGAAGCTGAAGCACTTAAGCTTTTACTAAGAAATGGTAAGGGGTTTAGCTTATTAGCAACTGGGGTGAGGTCACACAACAAGACTGCTTGATAACAGACACTTAGCTATCTCTCACCACGTGTGAGCAGCCTCAAACTTCATGAGGGGCTGGCAGGTATCTGTAGAAAGAGGTTCAGGGGTGACTGCAAAAAACCTGACTCTCGGCTGACATTAAATAGGTGTGTTTGGGATATTGGGCAATCGTTTATTCGCCCGCACCACCCTACGTGAAACGGGGCACCTTATGTGCCCTTAGTCACCTTATAATGAGGATGACAGAGTTTGCGAGAAGAGCAACAGCACTGATCAGCCAAGATGAAGTGGCAGTTGCCGTGATCACTGTTCAACAGCGCTCCTCCCGTCGACCGCTCTGCTGTTTTCTACAGCTTAGCCCCGCTTTGGCTGTGCGTCAGTCGTCATTTGAGGGACAGGGTTACCGGGGCCTGGATGCGTGAGGTGGAAAGCTGCCCAGGTGTGTCAGGCCGGAGCTGTGGAGGTCTCCTGGCAGGTGGCAACCTGAGCTGTCTGCCATGCTGTGGTGCTCCCTGAGGGGCTGAGCCCTGGCTTTGCTTGCGCTGCTCAGGAGTTCTTATTTCAGGGGGTTTTTTACTTTTTGTAACTTTTTTTTTTAAATAAAAAGCTATGGAGGAAAAAAAACCACACACCCCTCTTCTGCTTCCAGAGCACCAAACTTTATTTTTATCACTTCACTTTCACTTAAAGGTAGCTTTATCACTGCTTCAACTTCAGAACTGATCCTTTTGGGTTCTGTACTTGCCTATTTTTGTTTTTCTGGTACTCCTTCATCTCTTTGAAGAGCAGCATATTGCACTGTTAGCACCACGCAGCAAGTTCTTGTGCAGAATCAAAAAATCTTCATATTGAATCCAGGTGTTCTCTAAAAATTCAGGTTGAGGCAAATAGGCCAATAGAACTCAAATTGAAAAATAACCCAATTTAAATACAATGAGAGAATCAAATGACTAGACAAAGATTTCAGAAGGAATATATTAAATTACATAGAGGTACTCTGGAACAAACCCAAACTGTTAGTCAAGCTACAAAGATTGGAGAAGATCCCTAAAAAACAAGTACTGTCAGAAGATAGGTCCAAAAATACATCTAAAGCTTCAACTCCCAACATACAGAAACTAATGTGGTGTTTGAAGGGATCCAGTCTGTCTTTAGTATTGAATCCAAAATTGTGGATCAGTTCTTTTGAACAAACTGACTCCATCTGAGAACTTTTCTGGGAGTGTACGCGTTGCATAGTGACCCACACCACAAAGTGCAGGGATAATTTTGGGAGTGCTAAGACCCATAACATCAGCTGTAATTACAAACAGTGTGCTTTGGCAGAGAAAGAATTAAAAAAGAAGCTAGCAAGTTCACTGGTGTTTTGAAATTTCAGGTCTCAGCATTGCTTGCCGCCTTCTTAGCTCTCAGAATTCAAAACAGCACATAGTGTGTTAATAATGCATAGGGGGTTGTAGTGTCTGTCATCAGGGCATTTGAGATTAGGTGACTTCTTTTATAGAGGACTGCTAGTTGCAGAGGTAGTGAAAGATTTTTTTGCTTTCTGAGCTACTTAAAATTTTGTGGGTTTTCTCTTATTTGATGAGTTAAACACCAGCTTCTGAACTAGTGATTGCTATTACCTCCCACCTGCTTTTGGATACTTGGCTTTATGTTCACTCCATCCTCATCTTCTGAATGATTTTAATAGCTTAGTGACTTATGTTTCCCGTTTGTTTTTTTTAAATGAGTTGAAAAACTGAGGTAATTCACTGTTTGTCAGAGAACTTCATAGTTCTTGAGAGATTAATTTCTTTTTTCATTTATTGTATTCCTAATTGTTGTTATTGTTCGTTCTGGAATTTGAAAATCTATTTTAGAACTGGATTTGCACAAGGAAAAATACCAGTGGGAGGGACTCAGGTCCTAGTGTCTGTAGTAATTTGCCTGGTTTTGTAGAGCAGATGTAAATAATACTCCCTGCACTTTACTGCTTTTGCAATGTCGATTCACTTGTTGCTCAGTGGTTTTGTATTTTCATTACAGTTGTTATGCTACTGGATTTAAGGAAAGAAAACAGAAAATCTTGCATATATTCTTGAGCATTTGCTGGTCGCTGTCTGTGTCCTTTTGATGTCTTACAATAAGGGTGCTTTCCTGATCTGTTTCAGTTCAGATGAAGCCTGTGAGAATAAGTCATTCAGCTTTCCCTGCTGCCCTTACCTAAAACCTACATTATACAAGGTGCGTGATGCAGGACACGCGTGCTCCAGTGGATGGTTTTACCTGCGATGTGACCGGGAGTGTCAACTCATATATATATAGAGAGAGAGAGCATGTGGTGCATGTTACACGCAGGGCCCGGTGCCTGTGCTCCTGTGTTATTTTGTCACATTGACCAAACCCCTCTCTGGTTTTGATGGGAAACACCTGTGGGATTGTCATGTGGCAGCACACGTTTAAGCCACGTGATGAAAAACTGATTGAAACAGGGAGCAGAGCGCTGTGTGTTATACCGCTGTCTTAGAAAGTAACGTGCAGCTACTTCTAGGAGGCTGCCTCTAAACTTGTATGTGTTGCAGTTAAGTCTTGCGCTTTGTAGTTTCCAAGGGTCCTGACTTGCTGCCGAAGAGCCCTTCAGACGAGATGCTACACAAAAGGTAGCTGCTGCCACAGAGAACTTCATAACTGAGAGGCTTTGCAGGCTAGTGCTATTCTGGCTGCCTTTCTAGAAAAGACATCACAGCTGGGGAATACTGAGCATAACAGAAAAATAACAATAGTGTATTTAAAGTACGGTGAGTAGTTATGGGTAAGCTCTGATATCTGTGCTTGTTTTGCTGGGATTCACGAAGTAAACCCATCAAGGTCCTGAAGCTGTGTATGTTTCTCACAAGAACAGGGAGGTTTTTTCCTCCACTCTTCTGAATTAGTATTACAGAGTTCGTGCAGAACTATTGATTTGTTTCCATTTGCAAGGCACAGTTCTAAGCTTAACATATATGGGAGGAAGTTCCAAGTTTATGAGAAAACTGCTGAATTGTCATATGCACTGGAGGCAGGACAAAAAAGGTAATTGAGCTTGAAAATCATTGTTTGGTTTTAGGATTTTTCTGAACCTAGAAATGTCAAAGTGTGAGCTATACTTTCTGCATTTAATTTCGTGGATGGTAAATTTAGACCTTGCCTATATGCATGCTTGCAAATAGCTTAATATCTTCTAAATTAAGTTTATAAAAACTCAATGCAGTTTATTATAGGTACCTTAACCTACTTTATAACTCTTACCACTTCAAGTTTCATTCCATAACCAGATTAAGATCCATGAAGCAGGAAGGACTGGGAGGATAGGAAGGTAGCATAGGGATTGTGGCCATTTTATTGAAGCACTTTAGAACCCAATCTTGGCTTTTGAGTGGTGTTTGACCATTCAGCTCTTTTTACATGTATATGTGGCTTGTTAATATATAGATTGGCTTGCTAGGCTGGGACATTTCTTCTGTGAAAAATGTACCATCTTTAGTTAATCACCACGTGCCACAGACTCTGCTGCCATCTCCTGAGGACAAGAGAAATGATGCATCTTCCTTTGCCACATTAAATCTCTTCTAAAATGGGGAATAATGGGTGATGGTTGAGCCAGAAAAATACTTTTATCCAAGTGGAAATGATTCAGAACTTGAAGAGCCTGCCCATTTGGCAAGCATTAGAAGTGTTCAGACCAATAATCTGAGAAGGTGCTAGATATTTTTACCCGGAGGAGAAGGAGGAAAGGACAGAAGTCAGATCTTTATATTTGTTTGGGAATTGATAAGAGAGAAGTGCAGTACCTCCTTGCATCCCTTCTGCTCTAAGTGAGGTGGGCAATGTCAGGATTAGTTCTGCTCCCTGCTGAAAGAGGGGAATGGAAGAAGTGACCTATGTGGGAGTTTTAAAGCAGCAAAAGTTTGTCAGAAGGGAGATTTGAGGTGGGGGAGGGGTGGCGGGGAGGAGAGAGAAGTGGTCTATGCATAGAAGAATTGCTGGTTATTTGGAGACTCTTGGACTTGAAGACCTGCGAGCGGAGAAGCACGGCATTGGAATGGGGTAACTGTGTATTTGTGTCAAAGCATATTGAATTAATTCATTATGGGAAGGAAATGAAATGAGGCTTTATAGAAAATAGAGCCAAAACCATTTCCACAATACTGTCACTAGGTGACTAAGATTAAGATATTTGAATTTTCCTGGGGGCAGAGTAATATTTTTTAAATGGATTGAAAATACCATGGTGCACGGTAAGATCTTGATGCATGAAGTGCTTCCTGAGCTCACTTGGCCTTCCTCCTCCCTCATTCTTTTCCAGGCTCCATGTGATTTTTGGCCCTTAGCAGACTAGAATCTTGATCCCTGAAAAAATGTCCCGTTTCCACCATCTAACCATTGTATTTATCTTCTCTTGAGAGTATGGGGTGAGACCCAGAGCAGCAATTTAAGGCTTGTGAAAGTTTGCTCTACGTGGCACTTGGAATTTCCTGTCACTAAAGATCACAAATCAGTTGAAAATTGCAATTAAAGGAGATTTGTTTGTTTTTTAATAAGTAGCTCTTTAGCACAAACTTTCAGTTGAGAACAACTCATTCTTTTTCAAAACTGGGAAAAGGAAAGGGGGTAATAAATAGCTTTTTGTGCTTGATAAGTTAGGTGCTTGCAATGATTGTTGCCTTAGAAGTATTTGAAGGTAGGTGCATAAAACTGATAGCACGTTCTGTTTATTTTTCACAGTATGTTCTTTATATAATGCATGATTTGAACACGTCAGGAAAACACCAACCCTGGGACTGAAATATGAAGTACAGGCAGGAGACCCATAATCACCTGCCATTTTTTCTTTGCTAATCTAATGGACACAGGCATTTGTAAAGAAAGGTGTTTCAGTGACTTATAGAAATAGTTTGTGTGAAGCAGAGAAATGTGTTTCTCTTGATATGTCAATTCTATAGTTTGTTACCTAATTTAAGTACAAGAAGTGCCTTTGAGCTATATAGCTTTGTGTAAATAAGGCACTTTGTGAAGCCAGCATCACTTCTATTTTGAATTTGAAGGTAAGCCTCTGTTCTCATCTGAGGATCATCAGGTACTTCATGAACATTAATTAGCGAAGGTTCATGATCTCCTGGGAGGCAAGTACGGGTTATAATTGTTATATCCAGGGACACTGAGGGTATGGAAGGGGAAGGAGAAAGGGAAACTTGTAAGATGTGTTAAGGTATCGGTAATAGAGACACAAAGCTAATTTTGAGCTAAGTTGTTTCAAACTGGCAAAATACTTCTGCTTTGCAATCATGGGTCAAAATCTGAATGTTCTTGTGAGCTTACTTGACTAGTAAGGAAAAGCGGTTAGACCAGCAATGGAGAGTTAGGATTTCCGGCAGCTCTTTATCTGCTGTATGATCGCAGGCAGGTTGTTTCCTCTTTCACCTGACTTTGATGCACCTAGGATAGGCAGATATAATATCTAAGTCTTTACCTCATGAGGTGCTCTGAAGCAGCAAAGTGTTACAGGCTACTAAGTGATGTGTATACGGCTGCTTTTCTGTTCTAAACCAACTACATTTATTTCTGATATTTTGGAACTTGAAAATCCTGTCAGCTGGGCATGGTGATTCCTGCTTTTTGTATCCAGCTGCAGAATGAGATAGCTTTTAATTTTGGGGGGAAAGTTTATTTTTATTTGACACTTGTTGAAATGACCTCACTGTCTCCCCGTTACAGTTGCATAATCAGACAGCTGAGATTCTTCATGATTGTACTGCTACTTTAGCTTTAGGGTTGACTTTTTTTTTTTGAGATCAGAGTTGAGTCTAGATTTCAGTCTAGTACAACTCTCAAAGAACAGGTTTCAGCTGGGAAAACTGTGAGCCTATTGTAGCATAACTTTGCTTCTTGCATGTGAAGACCGGCCAGTCTTTTTTACAATGGTCAGGTTTTCTAGGTTGAAGCAGAAATTATCCGAATATAATGAAGAAACCTTGACTGTAATGCACTGTGTATTTTTTTCGTTACAAAGGAGAAAGGTGAGGAGGGTCTGAAGCATGTCTTGGAGAATTATGACGCGTGTCAGTGAAACCTATTCACACTGAGATCCATTTGAATCACAAGTCTTGAGTGAAATCTTCTGTTAATTCTGATTCTAAAATTGCTTAGCTTTCTTCTGTATGTCACTGTGTCCTTCTGCAATCCAGCACACGGCTGGGGGTAACTTCCAGCAGGGTATCAGGTGTCATGCAAATACGTGTTTTCAGTAGTAAGTGGGGCTAAAGAAGATCAGGGAGGCTCAGAAGCAAATTGGTAAGACTTTTTTTGCATACTAGGCTTGCACTTATCCTTCTGGTTTTCTGACAAGTGAAGCAGAGTAGATTTACAGCCCACAGATCTTCTAGATAATTGAAAACATACCTGTCTGCCCACAAGAACTAGACTAACTTGTGCACCTAGCAAGACAGCTCATCTGTTGTGTTTTTTTTGGTTGTTTTTTTTTTTTTTTTTTTTTTTTCAAAAAACCCACAACCCCAAAACATTAGAGAGGCTCTTTTGGCTTTGGAGTTGAATCTAAGCAAAGCCACACCCTTCAGGTCTATAGCTTTCATAGCTCTGGTTTGGTTTTATTTTATGAGTGGATTATCCTGTCTAGACTCCTGCTTTGACTTGGAAGCCAAAATAGAAGCAATAAAGTTAGTTGGCCGCTTAGCGGGTGACAAACCTTCTCTGAAGTCCTCTAATTTGTTAGGGCCCTTTTCTCCCCCATGGTCCCTCTCCTGACTGCTTGACGATACCTCAGTAAGTTTTGTGAGTTGCAGATACAGCTCTGCTAAATTTAGCGTGCCAGATGCCTTCAATATGCCTGAGCCCAGCTATCAGTTACACCAAGATCTGTTTCAGTCAGGCACATCCCTCTGGTGAGAGACTTGCACTATTTAAAGTTGAATGAGACTGAGATTCTTACAGCATTAAGAAACTCGGAGTTCCCCCTTTTTCTCCCTGATGTTGGTTCTAAACTAGTGTTCAATACTCGCTATTCCCTGGGACTGAATTTGTGTTTCCTCTTGAAATACAAGAAATGTCTTGTAACTCTGGATTGGCTTCGTCTTGAGCTACCATTCTGTATAGCAGTTCTCCTTCAGTATATGTCAAGAGGCAAAAGGCAGCCTTAGCATAAGCAAACGCTAATGTTCATTTAGCCTATATTACTTCCACCAGTATAAATTCAAGACATTATAGGAAAAACAGCATTCAAATCGCAGCCCTGTAGTAGGCTGCAGATAAAGAAACGCAGCTGCAGTAGGGCTAAATGTTGAGTTGATGGTTGGACTCGATGATCTTAGAGGTCTTTTCCAACCTTAATGAGTCTATGATCCTATGTTTCTATGATTCTAATTGGATTGCATTTGGACCTGCAAAAAGTGGAAAGTTTTTTTCTAGCAAGTGCTTGAAGGACCTTAGGACACTGGCATGCAAAAGCAGGAGTGTTAATGCTGGTATTTTGGGCGTGCATCCAGTTTCAGTAACTGCTGCGTGTCACCTCACTAATGTCCCGCTTCCATTCGGATTTCGTGGATCACTCTTCGCTTCCGCTCTGACATAGCTGGGCAGTGTCGCCGTGCGCTTCTAACCAACAGCAGCTTTACGTACCAGAAACCGGTTCCCTTCACTAGTGAAGTCTCAGTGCGTTTTTTTCCTCAGTAACTGAGTCACAGTACGTTGCATTTGTGAGAAATGCAAATGTAGTCCTAGGATATATCAGGAAAGTGCTTCTGGTAGAGACGGGGAAAACTTAACTGCTGTTGTCCAAGGTGATAGTAAGTATTTGGGGTGCTGTAAGCAGTTTTGGTTAGCCATGTTTAAGGAAAATTAACTTTAATCTGAAGGAATGGAAAGAAGAACTAGTATGATAATAGTAGGAATTAAGAGCCACTCTTAAAGGAGGAGAGCAGGAGCTTGGCTTTAGTTAGAAGGAAAGTATCAAAAGGCCATGGTAGCTCTCTGAAAATGCATGTGGGATAGGGTGTATTGGTACCCATCAACTACTGAAGCTAATGAGCAACGAGAGACAGCATATGGGTAGAACTTTTAGGATGGAAATCAGAAGAAAGCTTAACTATGAGAATAATGGTAGCTTGGGAACAGCCTTGCAATGGAAGATGTTTAAGTGGCTTCAGAGGGCTGGTATTCCATCTAGGAAAGGGTATGGATTTGCAGAGCATTGTAATAATAAGAGGCCTGACACAATAAGCCAAGAGTCCCACATTCCTCCATATTAAAAACAGTTGCCTGAGGTGGGGTGGCTGACTCGGTCCAGACGCTTTGACACCTGAGATGAGCACAGTTGACTGTTGCATGCTCTGTGGAGTGCTATTTGAGATGTAGGATGCCAGTAATAAGTGTGGAACTTCCTAGGAATATTATTGGAATAATAGAATAAAATAATCTGTCAAGGAAGGGCAGGTCCCTTCTGGGCACTTCAGGCTCTTCACACATCTCTATGTTCTCTCATATGCTAATTTGAGCTCATGATTTAGGTTTTTTTCTGTGCAACAGCAGAGGATAGGTGTTTCTGGTACAGCCTGTACTGAGCTGGAATGCACAGGACTGGCCTCGTCAGACCCTGGCTGATGTAGTAAACTTATGTTACTGATTTGGCTGAGAGGTAACTTGAAGAAGCAGGTCTACGTGTAAATAGCTATTTAAAAAACCAAACCAACAAACCCAAAGCAATTTCCATTACTCCAGCAAAAGAAAGGAGTGACCATTTTGTGTCCTTTGTTACAGGTGCTTTGTCTTGGATCTTTTTGAGGCTGCAGTAGTTTTAAGTCGTTAGGTTCAAAGGGCATGTTGTTCTATGAAGATAAGGTGTAGTACAAAATCAACTAGACGCTGAACGATCACTGTGCTCCTCTTGCACAGTACCAGTTTAAACTGGGTAGGCTGGCACTTCTACTCAAGTTTCTGCCTCTGGCAATTTTTTTATCTTCTTTATGCTGGCAGAAGACTTTTGTGGTGAACCCAGTCAGGGGACTGATGTGGGTTAAAACTAAACTTTTCTTTTTTTGTCTAGGTTAGTTTTAATTGGGGTTGGTTCACCACATTGTTGCACAAATGTTTGTGCCAGCAAGAGGATGGAAATGAGTGGCTCGGGGACAGCAAGACTGCTGCTGAAAGCAGCAGTGCCAGCTTTCCCGTGTTTTTACTCCAGGCCCTAGTGGCGCTTTTGCCAGGCTGTCCTCAGGCAAAGCGATGAACTCTCATGATCTAGGTCTTCCTTTCCATGTCCTCATTTAGTTTACTTATTAAATGTTTGTGTGTGTAATAGATGTGGTGCTGATTTAATCAGCTAGTGCTATACGTTAAAGTAATTTATGGTTTGAGTACAAACTATATAAACAGACATATTTAGCATATTGATTTACGCTTCCTGCAGTGTTTCTCAAACTTTTTTCATATTATCCTCCAAGATAAATTGCTGGCCCTGGTGCAACTCTCGAACAACAAGGAAACAGCTAGTGACAGAGCACAGGAGGCAGGCAGAAGGAGATGGCAGGAGGCAGCAATGAATGTGGCAAGAGACGGGGGGGAACCCAAGGGCTCGAGGAAATCTGTCACAGTACCCTTTAGCCACCTACTACTGGAGCTTGTTTCTCTGGCCTGATGCTGGCCTCAGAAGTGATATCTTGGCTCAGCAGCTACAAGCAGCCTTTGACTCTGCTTCTGCACTTACTTATTTATTCCCCGCCTGAAACCTTCTTGGTGAAGGTCCGTCTTCTGGCCATGGTCCCTTTCTCAGCCATCTTGTTCTGGCTGCCCCTGACAATATATCTTTGTCCTATTGCGCTGTCATCAGAAATATTCCATAGTGACTATCTTCTAATGCCTGATTTCGTGCTTCATTAGTAACTAATTAATTTTAAAATAATAGTAGAAAACACACTACCTGATAATAATCTATGTCAGAGATTTTTCCTCAAGTATAAAGAGGGACTTGCTCTCTAATAACTTTGCCATAAGTTCATCGTAAGAGTTCATGCTAGCGTTACTGATCTACTGAAGCTTGGATCTACTGATATAAAAAAAGTATCACCAAGGTTAATATACTATTAAATCTTTTGGACAAGAGGTCTAGGCTTTCAAGGGACTGAGTGTGGATGTGAGGTTTTCCTCTTCCCTTACTCTCCTCCTACTCTGCAGCTAATCTGATCTAGCTGGGCAGTTGAGACCTGCTCCCTTTGGTTTCCACTCTGATGCAGACTGCAGCGAAAGAGGCTGCTGGGTCTTCTCTTCACTCCTAGTATGAGATTACTGAGGTCCTCTACTCCAGCAAAACTCTCTCCCAGACACAAATGCACCCAGGAACCCACATGCCACAGTTTCATTCCTACCCTTTGTGAGAAAATGTAGCAGCACTGCTGGCTGGGATGAGAGATGGGATGAGCCATGTTAGGCTGAACAGCTGTGCTAAGCTGGGCATAAAACAAGCGTAACAGTTATCCCACCATCTAATAACTTTACTACCATTTGATAGCATGCTTTTTTACAGTGGGAGTACTTCTGTGGTGTGAGGAGATCATCCTTACTAGCTCGTACTTACTTTATGTTGGCATATAATTAATTATCAAAGGGGCTTGCAAAGTGGTGATATGTGAAGAAAGGAATCTTGAGAGCAAAAATAATCTAGAAGATGGAAAAGGCTGTGAAACAAAGGGCTGATGGCAGTAGGAGTCAAGGAAAAGAAATGCAGACTATTTCAGCGCAATATAGTGGTTTATAGCTAGAAACTTTAAAAGTATATCCCATTGCTGTTGCTTGTAGTATGCCTGGGTATTTTTACATGGATGAGATGCAAGAATATGGAGACTTGCTTCTGTCATTCTTGAGATCACTGTTAAAGAACACACTGTCCAGTTCTACTGAGACGTCTCTCAAGAGACTGCTGTACAATTGGGCAGAGCTCGGGGCAAACTACAAGGATTCGTGGCTTAGCAGTTGCCCTTGCAGTGAGGGGGGGAAAAGATCAATGGACACGTTCAGTGTGGTAGGGGGAAGATGAGGAGCTGCCTGGAACAATTTGCAAGCACCCGTACTGGCATGAGATGCTGGACACCAGAGGGCTTTTTAATCTCTGGCAAATGTGTGACGAAAAGTTAGACTTTGCAGTCGGCAAAGTTCAATATATAAATGCCATCCATTAATTCTAAGTAGTTAGAATAATTAACTGGAAACTACTAATCTGATGAAGAATTACAAAATCATCAATAGTCCATTAGTTAATGCTAGACGGTTCTCTAAAAGGTAGGCCTTACTTACAAATTGTTTAGCTTCTGTAGGGCTCACTAGGAAGATTGTCTGATCTGTGTCATACCAGAGAGCGGGCAGTGGTGATCCTTGATACCTTTGCAGAACTGAAGACTGTATTCTTTGCTGTAAAAGAAAAGGAGAAAGTGGGTGTGAGGGCAAGTTATGCTTCTTGAAGTAAATGTTAAAGGCTCCATTCCTGTAGCTTTTTCTGATAGTTTTGCAGGCTGCAGTACAATGCCTACAAAGCATTGTATATTTATCACCCATCATTGGTAGCGACAACTAAAACTGATATGGTATCTGGACTATGAATCATTTAAGGGGTTTTGATGTATAATAAATGTCAGTTAATAAAGCAGAGACAGATTATACTCTTAATTACCTAGTACAGTTCTTGAAGGAAAAAGTTTTTGGTTATTATATCTTCTTTGTTTCACTGTATTATTTAAGTTAATCTGTGCTGCTGTGTCCTAGGCATCAATCCATCTGAAAAAAACAAGCTGCCTAAACACAAGAGGCATTGGAGATGGAAAGCAGCTACTGCACATTACTAGAATGAACTTTGAAGCCTGGCGTAAAAGAATCTTTGAAAACTGCCTTTTTGACAACAGAATTTGACTTTTTTTAAAAGGGCAAACGGTGTCTTTAGCAATATTTTGAGCAGAAAACAATCTTAGTTGCCTGTGTGTATTCAGTAAAACGAGGCTGAGATGAACCTAGAATTGTGTGTGTTTCTAACTCGACGTGCGTTGGCTTTGTACCTGCCTAAGTATTCTGGTGACCATTTGGGAAAAGATTTTGATTATCTTGGTTTTTTGTTTTTCATTCTTGTAGTCCTTGTTAAAACTGTCTACCTGCACTCAAGAAATGGGCTTGGGGAATATGAACAACCAATCAACTAATTTTTTTTTTTATTATTATTTGCTTCTGTATGTATAGTGTTTCTGTCAGTAAGTTAGTCTTAGAAAGGGAGAAGCTTGGTCTGTTTCTTCTCAGTATGATTCAGTGCAGTATTGGTATTTTAAGGTTGTGATTCTGCTCTCAGTCAACAGGAAAAATGATTTCAGTGATGATCGTAATAGATGCATATATCACCTTGATAGTGGCACACTTGCATATTAACAGGCATAATAGGAGTTTGCTGCACACAGTATTGTTGCTTTTTAGAGACAGATGTCTAGTAACGACTTTGTCTAAGCATAAGCTTTGTATTGATAGGTGCTAAAATTAAGGCTGTCTTTGAAGCACGGATGAGGACTTCATTTCCTTGGTCTCTATTCTAGTCTCTTGTGCCTTCCCGTCTTTTCTTTGTTGGATTTTGGAGCGGGGGGGGGATGTTGGGAGGGGGCATGTTTTGGGGGAGGTTGAGGGAGGGGTTTGGGGAGGGGTTTGGGGTTTTTTGTTTGTTTTGTTGTTGTTGGGGGTTTTGTTTGTTTTTCCCCTGTGATCTTGACGATCAGTGAGGAAATTAATGGAATAAAGTTAAAGCTAATACTCCTACAGAGATTAGTGTTCTCCTGTCTCCCACCCAATAAAATCATGCATATACTATGGTATGTCAGTGTTAAGTGTGGCCTGAGAAACTTCTGACTGTACAGTACCAACTGAAATTGGGTTTGGAAGTTAAATCAGCCACCAACAGAAGACTTGATTGTATGGGTTGAACACTGCAGTTCAAATATGTATTGAACGGATTATTAGGTGGGACAGTTCTCTAAGCATAAATAAAATAATTAATTTTTGGTGTCCTTAGAAATTTTGCAGCGTGTCAGATGTTAAGCATGTTTTGATTTGTTCCAGTAGCCGGATCGAGCTGGGAGATGTGACGCCACACAACATTAAGCAGCTGAAGAGGCTAAACCAGGTCATTTTTCCTGTCAGCTACAATGACAAGTTCTACAAGGATGTACTGGAGGTTGGCGAACTAGCCAAATTAGGTACAAATGTTCTTGCCTGTAATTGTGGGCTATGGTGGCAGAAGTGCTTATCGTTGCTGTCCATAATGGTTTTAAATAGCAGATCCTTCTATTTTGTTGTTTTATATCATGAAAAATAACTGTTTGGGAACCTCAAAAAAGCCACAGTCCCAACCTCAGAGGGTTTGTGTTCTAAATAAATTCAATTTTACTGGGAATAGGCAGGTTTTCTGTTACAGCAGAAAACTTGAGAAATGTGTGCTGCCATCTTACCTCCTGATGTCATTGCTAGTTGGTTTGAACTGTAATAAGCCAAGCACTGTGTCAGAGCACCGCTGGTAACTTCACTTGAAGTGTTAGCCACAATCTGTGATCTTATCTGGATGGGAGAATTAGCAAGAGGGAAGGAAGATACAGGACATAAATGAAGGAGCTGTATGTACAGTTTGAGACTTGTGGCTGATAACACTTTGTTTCCCTCCCTGGCAGCGTATTTCAATGATATTGCAGTGGGAGCAGTGTGCTGTAGGGTGGATCACTCCCAGAACCAGAAGAGACTGTACATCATGACACTTGGATGCCTGGCACCCTACCGAAGGCTAGGAATAGGTAAGGAGGATTTCTTTTGTATCTGAGTCATCAAAGAAACCAGATTGCTGTGCAGCTTTCTAAAGGCTCTTTCAGATTTTTAACCAAGATAGTGCACTTTCAGACCACTGATTGCTTTGGAAGGGACTCTGGGGAAAGAGTGTGATTTATGGTGTGTTTTTTTCCCCCTGCCTTTCAGAAATGGACTTTTTGTAGAACTTTCTAATTCGGGATTTCAGATTATTTAATCTTAATCACGTTATCATACTGTGATGTAAATACTCTGCTTCTACAAATGTGAAAATTAATGCACAGAGATATGAAATAATTTGTCAGAGGTATGCAGCCAGTATGCAAGTAGAACACAACATTCCTTCATAGGTTTATCTCTTCACTCTTCTAAATGAAGGGGTTTTTCTATTTATTTTGTCTTTATCACTACTGATTATTGCTGCTCAGGGGTAGTACCTGCTTTCTGTCTGTACTGCCGTTAGTTCTTTTCTCCATGTTGCAAATCCATAGGCCAGATTAATCAAGACCTTACAGTAACCTGTTTGCTTTGACAAACTGGACTGAAAAGATAACTATTTTAAATTACTGTAGTAGGCCTTTATTAGAAAAACTTAACCAATGCTCTCACTGCTTTATACATTTTGACCATATTTTGAGGTGAGTTTGAAAGATTGAAGCTAGTATTTAAATAAGCTGCTTTATACTTATGCTTCTGGGCCGTTGGGGTTTTTTTACTCCAAAGAAACAATGAATTAAATTTTCTAGGCAGTCAGAAAAATAGTGAAATTCTTATACGCCATGTTTCATTTGCCTTTTCTAGTTTTCACAAGCTCTGTCATTTTAGCCTACCTATAGTTAACCTGCCTCTCCTCAAGAAAGCCCTTAGCTAAGTACAGACTTGATTGTGCACTTCTGGTTTTCTTAAGTATCTCTTTACCTTTCGGCAGGAACTAAAATGTTGAATCATGTCTTAAACATCTGTGAAAAAGATGGCACTTTTGACAACATCTATCTGTAAGTAAATGAGTTACTCTCATGCATTTTTTGAGAGATGATAGGGGCATGTGTGGGAGCAAAGGGAGGGACATCCAAGAGCATTTTAGTATGTATTTCAGTGGGGTCATGGGACATCTTGTAAGAGATAGCAAGAAAGCTAAGGGTTATATTCTGGGCTTGCTGTGTGATGCTGAGAAAACCAAAAGCTTGCTTGCTTTAGAAGGGCTCTGCAAATTTGCTGAATTTGAAAGTAGTTTAGTTACAAAATGATGTTCTATAGCAGAATTATGACTAAAAAAAACAGTGGCGTCCTCAGAATGGAGAATACTGCAAGTCTTGCATGCAGTTTTGATACATTCGCTGTCTGTCTTTTATGATGGTACTGTGTAGGTTAGAACATCAGATCAGAAGTGCTTGCAAGCACTCTAGGTTCTCATTCAGTAGCAAGGCCCAACTGCTTATTCCCATTCTTGCACTGTGCCAGGTCAGCTGTTTGTGCAACAATACAGTAAACTAGGTCAATGACCGGACCCAGCTGGGGAAGCTGTTTTCGGTTTTGTTTCTGGGTGTTGTTTTTGGTTTTAGTGTGGTTTTAGGGGTGTTCTGGGGTTTGGGTTTTTATTTTTTTAATCAACTGCATGTCTACGTAAGTACTTGGCATGATGCAGACATGAGAACAAGCACTGGGGAAGAGGACAGAGCTGCTTAAAAGAGCACCGCCATCCTAATAGTTCCCCATGGAAATAGAGCCTGAAATCCATAGGTGCCAAAGCTTTGCTTCCCCTTCGCTGCTGGCTGCACACTTCTGCTTCTTCCTGTGCATTGGCGTCTGTGTGAATGCCAAGTGAGCTGATGCAGTTTTTGGCCAGATCACTTCCCTGAGCCGGCTTCTTCCTTGTCCATCACTTATACCAGCACAAGCCTGGGGCACTGGTAGGGAGCGTCCCACAGCAGGAACGGCTTGGATGGACTTACGCTGCCACAGAACTGCACCCTGAACTCTTGCCAGGACTGTTGAAGATGCTTAGTGAGGAGTGTTTCATACACGGATATCGCTATAAATGGAGTGACTTTCTCCTCAAGCTTAGTCCACCCCTGCCAAGGAGATGCAAAGTCTTCCAAGACCTCTACTGTTGTAGCTTTGTGCCATCTCTGTAAGAGGAACAGGTGTTCTAAAGAGGAGTTTGAGTAAAGCTGCTTTTGGCTTGTATTCCTGCTCTCCTGCCTCAGAAGAACTGGTAATGAAGTCTCTCTCAGATGCCTGCTAGTTGGCACAGGCTTTCCGTTTTGCTTTTGCACTGTGTGCACGGTGAAGGAACTGCGTGCTGGTTTTAATGCAAAAACCAAATCCTTCATAGTCCATCTTTCCACTTCTCAGAGTAGGTTTCTGGGATGACAATAAATAGCCCCCGAAGTTGGGCATAACAAAGTTCTTTCAGTGGCCCATTGATTTTATTACTATGTCTGTTGCTTGTGCGTCTTCTATCTGAACATATTATGCAGCTTAGCACCCAATTTGATATCAGTGGCTAAATCTTTCATTATTATGAAGTTTCCTTTTAGCTATTTGGTGTTTATTGGGTTTAACACTAAGATCTTTTGTTTTGTTCTGCTGTTGCTTTGAGTTGCTTTGGTTCTATGGTTATGCAGCAAGTTGTCATGACAAAGTGATTCATGAGCTTGTGCAGTGTCCACTGAATTTTGCGAGTGTTTAATGAATGCCTTTTGCTGAGCCAAACTTTTTTTTTTTTGGATAAAATTTGTGCAAATAAACGTACTAGTCTCTTAGAATGAACTGATGGCTGTTTGTTTTGGAGGCCTTGAAACTCATGAAATATGCCAGCAAGATCTGTAAAACTCTGGGGGAGATAGATACAAGGGAAAAAGACTTTCTAAGTCCATAGGGTTTCTTTGTGCTGTCATAGCTTTTTGTGAGGAGAGAGGGGTAGTTAGAAGTGAGCAAGGAGTTAAAATCGTATCAAACACCATTGCCAGTTTTGTGTTGCAGCGTGTAGGGAACATCGCTCAGACAACTGTTTTGGTCATCTAAAAAGCGTCGCTACGGGAAGTTAAAATTGGCTCTACAGTGAAACTTTGTTATATATTTCCACAAAATATCTGTCACTTCCAGATTAAGAAAAATTGAAATTACTGAGCTAGTAATGCTTCAGAGTCTCTCTGCTATTTGTGTTCCTTAAAAGAGCTTTACTGAGGGGAAACATTTGCCACTTCTCAGAATGATAGCCGCAGGCCATCCAGGAGCTGTGTTAGCTCAGGACTGATTTGGGAAGACCAAAATTTCCAGTCCTGAACTTAGGCCACCGTTCCTGTCTCTACCTAGATAGCTCCTTTTCTTATCTTGTCTTTGCCTGTTCTGAGTGTGGAGGCAGAATACTGTACTGCAGAAAGTTCTGATACCTGTGTCTCTATTCTCCTTTCTGTCCCAGGCATGTCCAGATCAGCAATGAGTCCGCAATTGACTTCTACAGAAAGTTTGGCTTTGAGATCATTGAGACGAAGAAAAACTACTACAAGAGGATAGAGCCCGCAGATGCTCATGTGCTGCAGAAAAACCTCAAAGCCCCTTGTCTTGGCCAGAACGCAGATGTGCAAAAGACCGACAACTGAACAAAACCCCAACGAACACTTTCTTGCACTTGCTTGTCGCCAAATAAGGAAAGAGAGGCCTCTTGATTTTAATTTTTTTTTTTTTTTTTTTTACTCCACCCCTTCATCCTCTTAATTTTTTTCCTTGACCTCTCTCCAACAAAATGTAATGCTTCTTCCAAGGATTGTCCAATCATGTTTGGGTTTTTTTTTTTTAAGCTCTCCTTTCTGTTTGTGGGTTTGTGGTTTTTTTTTTGTTTTGTTTGGGGCTTTTAGGGGTTTTTTTTGGGGTGGGAAAAGGTGTGCAGATCTCTTAAGTTTGAGGTGTGGAGGGCTTGAGCAGGTTATCCTGATGACAAGTTTCCTTCAGAATTATCTCTTTCAGTAAGCAGAATGTAAATCCAATGGGGGGAAAAAAGGAAAAGCAATATCTTGTCCTTTGACTCCTACATTATTGTGTTTTTTATAACCTACAGGGTACTTAACTCCCCCCCAACCTTTGAATGTTACTTCAGTACTTCCCACTTTTCCTCTTAATTCCCCCGCCTCAAAAAAGTATGTTTAGTTCTTCCCAATATTTTTGAGTATGGCTTTTTCCTCCATCTTTTGCTGAGAAGGGCGGGCTCCTTCACCGTACCTTTTCACTCTGCCTGGGCTGATCTTTTTGAATGCTTTTTTTAAATACTCCTCACCCAAGCTGGTGCTACACTTCTTAACTGACTGAGAGGAGGGTTTAGAGTGGTCTTTGTTTTTTCTTTTTTTCATTTACCCAACTCCCAGCAGAATTCTGCCAGAGTAAGAGCTAGATCTGGTGTTGGCAAGAGTAACCTTGTAAAAATATGAATCCTGAGGCAAGACCCTTGCTTTAAAAATGGGTGAAATGCTGTAGGGCTCATTGAGAGTTAGTTTTATCAGTGTTGTTGGGATGGGAAAAGTGACGGTGACCACCTTACCAGCTTTGATCACATAAGGCAAGCACCCGTCTCCAGATAAATTTGCTACAGCTACTAAATCTGGGGTGACAAATCTGAGATGAGGCAAGGGGTGAGGAGACCAGGCAGTAAGGCTGAGAAGGCAAACACAAATCTGACCCTAATCACATAGCTTCGCAGGGGTCTCCTGGATTTGCTTGGGATTGGCTTGGCTTGCTGTGTTTATGTGCTCCTTCGGGAGGAGGTGGTTAAGAACTGCACAGTTTGCTCCTTTGAAGATTCTTTTCCCCTTTCCCTGTTCAGTGGTAATAATGCAGTTCTCCTCTCGTGAGAGGGTGTTCATGGAGCACCAGAGAAAGCGGCATGTATTAGAGCATTTTATGGGTTTGGAAAATAGGCTGGCTGGCTTCTTCCTAGTACTGTAACCTCAAAGCTACAGTAAACTTTACTAAGCTCTGCTTTGCATCCTTTCATGCTTTGTTTGCGTGAATATCAGTGCTCCTTTCTATGCACTGTTGCCAGTGACTTTATGTATGCCAATACAAACACCAACTTGAGCTTGGACTCTTCTCCAAGCACCTGGGAAAGTGCACTGAGCTGAGACAACACCAACCTGCCCCATTCTCCAAGTAGATATTGAACTGCATTCCTTTCCTGTTTGTTTTTTAAAGTTTAAATCCGCATCTTGAATTCATCCGCTTTGAAATCCTCCAACCTATAGTGCGTGTTGCAGCATACATCTGGTTAGTAGGTGCTGTCCAGTCATTCGAGGGTGACTTGGGAACCAAGGATTTCAAGATGGGAGTTGTGGTGAGGCAAAGGACGGCACCCCTCATTGCACATTATGTGGTCTTTGATACTCGAGGGGTGACTATACAAGTTGCTCCAGAATTACTCCTCCTTTCCCAGAGGAGTGTAGTGTTTGTTGGAGTGCATCTCGAGAGACCTATGCTGGAAAACGGCTATTCTATTTGCTGGGTTTGCACTAATTGAGTCTTGGGGATGGGCAGATCGCTAACAACAAAAGCCCTTCTGCATGGCCTGAGCGCCTGTGTTCGCAACACTTGGTGGCAGACTCTGGCTAGAAAGATGCAAGTGGTTTCCTTGGCCAGAGGCAGCCTAGTTTTGACAAAAACTTATTTTTAGTACTGCTAGGACCTGCTCGCACTGGTTACGTTGGCAGTTCCGGCATCTTTCTAGAAGGGGATGTATTGAAGCACAATTCGCTTGTCATATGCCAACACAGTTTCCCTGGCCATCTGTAGACCAAACCAAGAGAAGTATGTGGCAGAGAGAGATAGTATTGTATTTGAGGATGTTTGTGCAGCACAGCTGTAACTCAGACCATAGCTGCCTCTGGTGCCAAGCAAAGTGCTCTTCATTCTTCTAGAATTAAATGGTAAGTGTTTGGGTTGGGTAGATGGGTGTGGGGATATGAACTCTTAGGATTTGCTGTTGTCGTAGGCTTCCACAAATCGGTGTGTTTCACAGACAGTTTTCCTTCAGGTTTAAAAGTACGAGTCTGATGTCTGAACTTACTTGGATTAACCTTTGTTTCTGTCTCTTTTTGCTTTGGGCTGCCATCATTCTATGAATGTATCCCTGAAAACAATTCTTAAAGCTCCTATTCCACAGCAAACCTGCCTCATTGTAACTTCTGGTAAAATGTTTTGTAGGAGGTGGAAGAGAGAGTAACCACAAATATAAGACTCCTTTTCCCAGGCTCTTAATTCTGGAAAACGGTTGTTGAATCTTGAACACAAGGTTTAATCTAAATCTCATAGAAAGCTGTGTTCCCTGTACATGGATAAGGGTGAGTGAAGCTCAGTAGTTCTGAATGACAAACAGTTGTATTTTATGTCAGCCGTGTTGAGTGTGGGAGGAGAATGCTGTACCTTAGTGCTGTTACCCAGAGACACTGAAATTGTGTGAAGTACGGGCTTACTGCAGAGAACTTCAGCTATTTTGTTTGTTGCTGCAGCAGGACCTCCTTTTAGCTTGAAAATAGCAGCTTATGAACAACTAAATTTTTTCAAAGTTTGGAGTTTCAGTGGAGGAAAAAACTCACCAGCGCTTCCTGTTCTGGATGAAGATCTAGCAAGATTAACAGCTTTAGAGTGTAAATTGTGTATATAGGAGTTATTCATGAATCTCTACAACTGGTTTTGTCACACATCGGTTGAAGTATGAAGATACTATCTACAAAAAGACTCCTACTAGAGGAAACCATGGTACAGGGGAAGAAGAATCATCCAGGAGAGGTATCCCTCATTTTTGGGAGGGGGAAGGGAGAGATTTTATTTTGTGTATACAGAAACTGGCTGAGTTTACATGATGCAGCTAATGGTTAAACCTGCCAACTAAATATGACATACTGTTACAATTGAAACAAACTTACGTGATATTTTGTTAATTCTTGATGGTGCCCTGTGTCTAGTAAAAATTTGATCCTCCAAATTGTTTTATTCTCCCCCATGTTGTAATCCAAGGTCAGCTGCTATGCACAAAGTCTGTGTTTTGTAAAGTGTTTGCTGACTTGGATGTTTCTTTTGAATCTGCAACTGCTTCCTGATTAATTTGGCTAAGACCACCCCTGGTCTCTTGAGTTAAGATTTAGTCAGAGGTATGCTGTATGCAGTTTACAGATGCATTCTCAATGTTACAAGTTAAGTTGCAGGGGGAGCAAATTCTTTACAATAAGATGGTCCATTTTTAATCTATATCATTGCCCTTGTTGTACATCAGGAGCATGTTTTTGTTTTTATCAAACTCTTTAGAAATACTGTTCAGAATAAACGTGCACTATTTGAGTTATGTCATTTACGACTTGTCATGTGCATTTTTTTGCAGTCCAGCTGTTTCCTTCTGAAATTAGATACAGAATATTCCTCAGATGCTTCATAAACTGTGTAACTGAGAAGATTTCTAACATAAATTGTGAGTTGGGCTGCTGTGATGAATACCACGGGTGTCTGACAACTGAGGAGAGTGAGGTCTGTTTGTTTGTTTTCCCTGAAGTTACCAGCCTTTTCTCAGAAATCCTCCGCTTTGTGGGGTGGGGGGGAGGAGAGGAAGAGGAACTGCCCTGGAATATTTTTGTATTGACTAGTGAGCAGTCTTGAAACAAACAGACCAGGCATCAAGAACTCTGTGTTACAGGCTTTATAGCTTAAATATTTTAAAGTATTCAAATTAATTGCTAGCTATTGCAAATCTTGACAACAGTCTTTCAAAAACTATGCTCTTTACCTGTAAAAGTAACCGGTCTTAAGATGCAGCGTGTACTCTTCCATACTAACTTTTCTTAGAAAGGTATTTAAGTAAAACCCATCTCTCCTCTTAACTATTCCAGTCCCTTCTGTTAAAGCCATTTTTTGTCTGTAGTTTCTTTCTGCTCTTCCCCTGCTTTGAAGTGCCATTTATGAAGTGACAAAGTTGCACTGTGGTTCAGTTTCTGGGGAAGAAGAAATGTTACCCTCAATATGCTATAGCATATTCTATATTCTGTTCATACAAAGATTCTATCTGCTTATTTAAGTTCCTCTGGAAACTGCTTTATCAGTAGATGGAGTCACTGCATTCATTAGGATGGCATGAAACTTGACTGTGGTCTTGAGCTGCTGCCACCAGCTGTCTTCCCTGACCTCTGCTGGAGGGCCGGGAAGGCGTCGCTGGAGATGAACTGCTGTCAGCAGTGCAGCCTTCATCACTCTGGCCTGACCAGCAGCTGCAGAAGCTGGAAAACTGCTGCTGCAGCTGTTCTCCAAGCCACTCAGCTTTTATTGATCTCTGTCATGTCTCTTCCTTTCTCCACCTTCATCCCAGTCACCTCTCTAACAGCTTGTTCAGTTTTAAACAATTCAGTTACTCCTTTACAGGGTGACTAGCAGATACTCCTGATCGTTTGTATTGTCCTTTCCCAAAGCTTTGCTGGTCCTACAGGTAGTTCCATTCCACTCACGGTATTCAAAACTTGGGTATTTACGGAGTCCTTTTAATAACTTATGGTGTGCTATTATCTTTTAGTTAGAACAGTTTGCCTTTTTTTGTTACTGAGATGATTTTATAAAGAACAGTTACAATGCCAGGATCTAATAAGTGAGTGGTAAGTTAAGTCATTCACTTCACATGAAAAACTGGGATTGTTGCTCTTTCCCCAGTGTGTACATCACCCTATTCACCTGTGCTGGATATAATTTGCTATTACAGTGCCCAGTCACTCAACATTAGAAGGTTCACCTGTCATCCCTCATTCTTACTACCTTGACTAACCTCCAGCAAATTCTCACCTCCTTCTACTTTTTTTTTTTAAAATACTGTTGAGGAGTATAGACCTCAGCACAAATCTTCTTTGACTCCACTGTTGACCTCCCACTAGTGTGAAAACATCTTTTATTCCATACCCTGTGATTTCTGTCTTTTAATCAGTTCTCTACCCTGTGAGGACACTGTCCTCTGATCCTGTGGTAGCTTAGATTACTTAGGAGCTTTTGGACAAGGATCTTTTATTTGAAGTCCTTTGGAATATCTACCAAACCAATCTGTCAGCTGAGTGTTGTAATCTGTTTCTGGCGATATTACTTTTCTTCCCATAGGGGTTCTCCAAATCTATTCAACTCATCCAGTCCAGATGCTTTGTATGGGACATGAGATAATTGCTCACTGTTGCCTTATGTCCTTTTCTCTTGCCCCTAAAGAGGCATCAGTTAAACCAGATGATGGAAAGGATACCCTATCCCTCTCTTTTCATCCTGCCTTCTTTCTTCCTCCCTTGTGCTTTAGTACTGTAAAAGCATTCGGTTTTAGTACCCACTTTGCCTAAAGGCCTTGGGGCAACACCCTCTCAAGCTCTCTAGGCTGCTAAGCGAGTTGCCAGCTTTCTCTTTCACTCACTTGCGTGTACATGGCCCGCAGTCCAAGAAACTTCTGCACATGGGGAAGGATGCTCTGACCTGTCTTCTGATCGCCTTTCTGTCAGCTACTGTATCACATCATACAGACTTAGGCCATCACTGTTCGCTAAATTATTGAATCCAAAACACCACTACAGCCAAGTATTATGCCTTCATTCAAAAAAAACGCGTTCAAGTTGTTCTTGGTTAAGATTATTTAAAATAAAGTTGCAGAAGCTCTTTCTTTTAACCTGTCACACTAAGAGCAAATCATCTCATCTAGTCAATGTAAAGCTTTTCTAAATATTTGTGCAAAACCTGTTTGGTTTGGGTTTTAAGCTATCTTGCCATATAATTGTTAGTTTATATTCCCTACCAGAAGCAAGCTACTGATGTTCAACAATTTCCTGTTATATATGATTTCACCAGTGGAGTTTTGCCTGCTGCTGGATTTTTGCTACTGTATTTCAGTTATCTAACACTGTACTGGTAATCTGAAGATTCGTGAGCTCAAACACTCCAGGGCACAATAGGGTGGCAGAAGGTAAACTTGATTTTGCTGCTTTGGACAGGGAGTGCCTTTTTAGTGAAAATCTTCACTGAAAAAGCACATTATCCTTCAAAAGAAAGAAAAAAAAAAGTAACTCCATTTATATTGGAATAAATTGACAGAGCACAGGTATTTCAGATTTCATTTGTCCCCCAGTTTGGTTGTGTCACATCAGAACTAAAAAATATGAAAATTGAAAAAGTGCATTTACGTTTATACTTTACATTGTGAAGCTGCTATTTACAGTAACTTCAGAATTTCTCTGCAAAAACAGCTAGGGCCTTAAACTTCTTCCCAACTGGCAAACGGGTCTTCCACTTAATGTCAGCTGCAAGATTATTTTGCAAGCAGCAGCAATTCAAAATGAAATGGTTTGGGTTGGTGTTTTTTGTTTTTTGTTTTTTTTTTTTTACATCTAACTGCTACTATGACTCATTTCAGCAGCAAAAAAGGTTCTTGACCCTGCTCTGTATTATGTAATGTTTAGGAGGGTAGATGGATGCTTTCTGGGGAAAAAGGCATCTTACGTTTTCCATAAAGCCTGAACATCACAGCTTTGCCTTTTTAGGTTGTCTCAGAGAGAAGAGGCTTTGCAACTCCAATATCACCTACAGGTGAGCAGAGATACGAAGTACTTGTACAACATGTTTGAAAAGAGTTCCAGAAAGTGTTGCAGAACACCTGTGGAAGGAAACTGGAAGCTACCTTATTGTGACTAGTGATTGAATTAGAGAGGTGTTAGCAGGAAATACAAACTCAGGTAGCAGGGAATTGTTAATGATTCAGAGTCCCTAATTTAGCGGAAGAAACAACACTTTTCTTAAGCTCTGATTTAATTCATGGGAAAGACGGATGAAGGGCCTTACTCCCTGGAACTAAATATAAGCACAGCGTGTCATAAAGCTTGTATTTAAACAACTGATTCTGTTGAAGAATCAATAATAGCAAAGAAATAACAGTCACTGAGGTTGGTTGGGCTCCTAATAAACAGCTAGCTGCTATTTATGATTTGGAAAATCTGTAGCCAGCTGCCCTTTTTTTTTTTTTTTTTTTAAAAATCTCAATTCCTTTCAAGAACTTTGATGGCAGGGAAAGCAGGACGGTATTTCAATGTATAAATGTTGTTATCAATGAGGTCTATCCAGCTAAAACCGAGACCAGCCTCCTTGGGATGATTCTCGGCACCTGCGCTGCTGAATTCAACGTTCAGCCTTTACCAAGTTTTCTTTTCAAATGACAGCTTAGCTGTGCCGCCATTCTAACAGAAAAATATTTTAAATCTGAGGAAAAAACCGTTATAGATGCACGGTTATTTTTTTTACCTGCCAGCTCTGGAAGGTCCCGCCTGCTGTTCCGCCACTGAGGTTTATTAAGCCGCCCCAGAGCTGACCCAGGGCCGCAGCCGTTCCCCTCAAGCCCCTCCGCGGGCGGCGCCGGGAGGCCCCGGCAGACGTGGTGCTTCAAACGGCCGCCGGCGGGTCGTGCTGCCGCCCCGGGGTAGGAACGAGCGAAGGGGACCCCGCGGCGGGGGCTGGCGGGCGGGGAGGGAGCGCTACCAGCCGGCGGGGATGCGGAGCGGGCGGTTTCTGACCGGCCGGGGAAGCGGCGGTTTAAACCGGCGCTGAGGTAACGGCGGCGCGACACGGAGAATCAACACGGCCTCTTGCCCTTTAAGAATTTCCGCCCGCCTCTCGCCCCCTCTGTGCTCCCTTTCCCGCTCTTCTCATTGGTCGGCTGAGGTGCCGGTCTCCGGCAGTTCCTGTTTCGGCCACCTTAACTTGTTGACGGTTCGCATGCCAGTCTCAACCTCTCCGGCCTTCGATTGGGCCACCCCGCCAATGTTTGTGGTGACGATTGGCCCGTGAGGGCTCCGCCCCGCCCAGTTGCGGCGAGCAACGCCTTCCCCGTCCCGGCCTTTTTGATTGGCCTCGAGGGCTCAACCCGTGCGCTCGGATTGGCTGCTCTGGGCCGCGCGTGTGAGCAGCAGGGTGCGCTGCGCGGGAGGGGGATTGGAGTGGAGGCAGCGGCAGAGCTCTGACACGGGGTGTCCGCTCGGAGGATGGTCCCCGCGGTGGGGCTGCCGCTGCTGAGCCCGCCCAGCCCCCCGGTGAGTGCCGGGCGCTGCCGCGGGGGTGGGCCCGCCGCCCGCGCTCGGAGCGGAGCCTGGTGTGCGGGAGGGGAAGGAGGGGCNCGGGTGGGGGGGCGGGGGGGGTGCTCCCCGCCCTTCTCGCCCCGGGACGTCGGTGGCGGCACCGCCGTGGGGGCAGCCGGCGCCCCTTTGTCTGCCCGCGCCGTTCGGTGTGCCCAGGTGCGCCCGGCCCGGCCTGCCCGCGGAGGCCTCGGGCACGGCTGGGGTAGGGGCTGCGGAGCCGAAAGAGGCCGGGGCGGTGCAGCCCCCCCCCGCGGGGACGCGGCTGGAGAGTGCGGGCGGCCCTTTGTGGGGCGGCTGGTTGCTGCCCCGCGGGTGCTCCTGCAGGCACCGTGGCGGCGGCCCGGCTTTTGCTCCGGAGAAGTTTTGTCCCTTTGGTTGTGAGGGTTGGCCGCCTCCCTGCCCGCCTGGGTAAGGTCTCGAAGTGCTGGTGCCTGTAATCGGGGAAAGCGTTGAAGACGAAGGCACCTGGGTTTTGGAGACTGGGGTGTTTTTATCATCTTGAAGTCTTGATGAGCTGAGACCATTGACCATAAATCGCTGTCCAGAAAGTTAACTTCAGAGAGAGCAAAACGTGGGCACTGTTCCGCAACTGTAACATCTTTTCAGTCTAGTCCAGGATAGAGAATGTGATCTTGTTGTGTGATATCTCAGCCTGGAAGTTTGTCAGCTTCAGAGTACGGTGTAAAAGTCCAGCTTTTTTTATTTCGAATGCAGTCCCTGGAAACTAACTTTTCCTGTTGGATGTGTTTTCAGCTTGGTCTCCCAAGGAAAGAAAGCTGATGGATGCACTCTGTCTATTCCTTCTGGTAGTAATTTTAGCTCTCCGGCCAATTTCAATCACATTTGCCAGCGACAGAGGTCTTAAAGAGATTGAAGTCTTTAGTTTCATGGAAATCAACGTTTGAGAAATGCAGAAGATCACAACTACTGCGCACACTAAGGGCAGGGCACCTAGAATGCAGCTGCTTGTGACAGACAGCACATGTGAACTGAGGCCATCAGCATACACGTGGCTGAATACAGCTGTAGCACACAATGCTGTTTGTCCAGGGAAGTTTGTAGGGAAAAGGTGGAAGTCAGGAGAAGAAGGGAATAGTGATATGTTGAGTTACTGGCCATAAGCACACAGAAAATCACACATCTTTATTTTTGCTTTTCACATAATAGCTTGGCCTTCTATTAGACTTCACCCAGACTTATGATTGTTGATACTTTTAGCAAAGATAACTTAATGATTGCACCATTAACCATTCAGAAGTCAGGTAATGTAATAGCTTGTTTTGGAAGCATGATTTAAGCTTTGCTTTTTCATATACGATGCATTGGGACAACGTTATTTATGTGACTACGTTAGCACTTTAACAAACTGCAGAGTGTTGTTTGTCACTCATCAATTGTGTGCAGTAATCAGACAAATAGGAAGGAAGAAACTTCCTATGGGGAAATGGTTATTATTACAAGGATGTAGAATTTTTAATTTTGACTTTCAGTTAGTGCCATGATAATGTTTCATAGGTACATTTTGCGGTGAAACAGATTTGACAACAGGAAGTAAGCTTAGAGAATGCTCATGTTGTGAGCATGGTTTTAAGATGCATGTATTCAAAATAACATGTCAGGTATGTGAAGCAGTATGAGAACAGTTGCAAACTTTGAAGTATTTGGATATTACTTATTCCCTTAGAGACTTAACTTATTCCCTTAGGTTATAGATACGTGGGAAGATTTAAATGGAGTAGATGAAAAATGGTGGTGGATCCTGGAGGAGTCTGACAGCTGCAAAGAGATAATTAGGATGTAACTGCTTGAGAGTGGCTTTGCTGCTTTGATTCCTGGTTTTCCAAGTAGCGTTCCCAGGAGCTGACCCAGGGACAGGCTGACGTGACTGTCACTCAGGTGGCACTGTGATGTGTGCCTGGCATGTGCCTGCTGTACGCATCGCAGACTCTGCCTCTGTAGCTGAAGTTTAGTTGTAGCGTGAAATTCCAAAGACATCTTATGAACAAGAAGGCAAAAATTCAGTGAACGTGGTCTACTGACACCGCTGGCTGAGCTACTCCAGCTGCTTTTCACCTTGTCTCTTCTTGAGTGAACGTAGAGGATGCTTCTGACTTTTTTAAAGGGAGGAATTAAAGAGCTACTTTTATGTGGGTTGTTTTGTTGTTGGTGGTGGTTTTTTCCCCCCCCGTATACTGAAATCATAAGAACACCTCCAGCTTCCAGATATTGAAGTATAATAAATTAGGCAACAAAGAGATTTGAAATAGTGCATTCCAAATATCAAGCATGCTTTTAATTTGCAAAGTGCGTTGGCATAAGGTGTGTGACGTTGTAACCGATCATACCCCCCTCAGATGTGAATTAATAAAATGTCTGGGTTGAAGTTGGATGCTGTACAGGGTAGGAGAAAGAAATAAATAGATAAGGAAGTCAAGGGCTGGGACATGCTGGATTTGACAAGAACCATTCTGTTGTTTAGTTTTTGAACAGTAGCACTTGTGTTTTTGTAATAAGTGTTTGTACCCAAGATGGTCTTAAAAATAACTTTGTAAATGACACGTGACTGGGGGGAGGTATAAGTAGCGTAGCATTTGATATGAAGGGATTCTCAACGAATCACAGTTGTTTGCATCGTAAAAACTTGTAAAAAATATCATGAAGTCTATGCCACTTTGAAGGATAGTGAGTAAGTATCACAGCACGGTGTTTCAGCTGAGACAGTTTTCAATTAAATAACAATATTGAACATTGTTCCTGATTATCAAAATGCCAGTGGAGACGTGTGCCGAGCTGTGTGTACAAACCAGGTGTTCAAATGAAAATGGATATGTAAAACGTGTGCGTGGATAGCATCTGACAGCTTTAATGTTCCTAATCATTTTGTCATGCGTCTAGTTAAAATTCTCAGACTTCTGAAGAAGCATTATACTTGTCTCCAGCCTGAAGGACTGCTCACCCTTAGTATTGCCAGTCACTTTATAACTTAGTTCCTGTGCTGGCATTCTTCATCTCTGTGATGTTTGTGACTCCTTTATTCAAGTTAAGTCCCTCAGGAGCACGTTTTCCTATTCTGAAGGGTATCAATCATAACGTAAGGTGTGCGTTCTAGAAAGTCGAGTGAAAACATCTCAGGTTGAATGGTTGAGCAGTAGGGCTTCCTTTGTTTCAGATTGCTGTAAACCATGTAAAGGTCACAACTCCCTGATTAAGAAACGTTGCGCAGTGCCCAGTTTATATAACGCTAACCTAACTTGCTGGTTAAAATACAATTCCAGCTTTTATATGTGCATATCATGTGTCCAAAGAGTACTTTGGTTTGACCTTACAAGTGCAGCCCTGTTGTCATGCTCTGAGTAAGCACGCAAGTAATTCTGCTGTGTGCACAGAATTGACAAATTGTGTGTAAACTAAGTTTGTTTCCTGTATGAAAAGCTATGGCATTAGTCTTTTAAGGTGAATGAGTTACTTTTGCAACCATGACATACGATAGCAATCTCTTACATCAGCCACACTGTGCGCCATTGTGATTCAGATAAGAAGAAAGTAGCAGACTGTTAAAAATCTTCCATGCTTCCTGTTAACAAGTGCCTTTCTCACCCAGTTACCTGAACTTCTGTCAGGTTAATTGACCGAGATGAAGACCGTGAAATGAGATCAATGCCATCTAAAAGCACATCTCGATCATGCCAGTACTCTGATACCAAAATGAGTTCTTTGTGGTCTATCTCTAGGGAGGCTGGAATGATGGGAGTATGGATCTATTAACTTTTAGGTCTAAATGCAGGTTTCTCGGGTCTTGTGATCTGGAAGTCGTTGGTGTGGTGGGCAGTGCCATGAGAAAATTATTCAAAACATTGTCCTTTAGGCCGCTGACACTATTAAAAGCAGTGTAAAGGTATTATGGGAAGAGGAGAGCTTAACTTTAAAAAGTTTTGTTTCTTCTTCAAGTAACTGAAGTTTAAAGTGAAAATAACGTTGTCCATTTGGGGTGTTTGTCTGCATCTCTAGTCTGTAATGAGTGGTTGGCTTAAGGGACATTTAATTCATGCCAGCCTTCAGCCTTTGAAGTGGGACTGTGCTTTGCTTTCATGCATCAGTGAAGTTGTTAGCTAGAAATTGAATGCAAATCTTGGATGGGCTGGAAATTGCCTTTTGCTTCGTACTACAGCTCTTCTTACTCATTTACTACAGTAATAAAATGGTCCTAGCCCAACACCGAGCAACTCCAAATCAGCAACAAGAGAAGGAACACCATTTCGTTTTTTCACTGTTGGAGGGTCCATAATATTCAGAGATGCTGTTTAAATATTATGTATCTATAGTTTAAATGCTTGATTCTTCTACGCAAGTCTCTTGCTTGTTGTAAATTCTGAGACTTCCTGTGTAATTGGAGAAGTTTAACTAGTTTTGGCATCGTCGTGGGTCATAGTTCCACAAACATTAAGCCGGTGCTACCACCGCGAGAAGCACTTTTGTACCAACATAAGCAGTTTCAGTGTGCTTGTTTGGGGGTGGGGGGTGTCTTTGTGATCCTTTTGCAGAGTAAATTTTAAGTTGAAGTAATGTTCTTGTCTGGCTTCCTGTGTGAGTGCGAGTGAAGTGGGGGAGAGGCTACATCTCAGCATTATTTTGGAGTAGGTAGGACAGTAGGGAAGGGTAACCATCTTACAGATTTTCCTATTATTGCTATAAGGGCAATTTGTTAACTAAGGAAAGTGAGGTAGCTAGTTTAGCATATGTTGCAGTGTAACTCATTGAGACTGTTAGCATTCAGATTTAGTAAAATAATTAATACAAGTAGAAAATTTTATTTTGCAGTGCATCAGGTATCAACTGTTATTTGCCTTTCAGAACTCTGTGTAGCTTACATTTCAACGTAAGGAGAGTTAGGTTGAATGGCGGGGCCCAGAGGGTGGTGATCAGTGGCACAAAGTCTAGTTGGAGACCAGTAGTGGTGTAGCCCAGGGGTCAGTTCTGGGTCCAGTCCTGTTTAACATCTTCATTAATGGTCGGGATGATGGGACAGAGTGGGCCGTCAGCAAGTTTGTTGATCACAGCAAACTGGGAGGAGCGGCTGATACGCCAGAGGGTCTTGCTGCCATCCAGAGGGACCTTGACAAGCTGGAGAAATGGGCTGACAGGAACCTCATGAAATTCCACAGGGGCAAAGTCCTGCCCCTGGGGAAGAACAACTCAATGCACCAATATATGCTGGGGGCCACCCAGCTGCTTTGCAGAAAAGGACCTGAGCATCCTGGTGGACACAAAGTTGAACATGAACCAACAATGTGCCCTTGTGGCAAAGGTGGTGAATGGTATCCTGGGCTGCGTTAGGCAAAGTATTGCCAGTAGGTCAAGGCGGGTGATCCTTCCACTGTACTCGGCACTGGTGAGGCCGCACCTGCAGTCCTGTGGTCAGTTCTAGGTTCCTCCGTGCAAGGGAGACATGAACATACTGTAGAGTGTCCAGCGAAGGGAGGTGCAGAGAGGACGGAGCCAGGCTTTTTTCAGTGGTGCCCAGTGACAGGACCAGAGGCAACAGGCACAAACTGGAATGCAGGAGGCTCCATCTGAACATCAGGAAACACTTTCTTACTGTGAGGGAGACCAAGCACTGGAGCAGGTTGCGCAGGGAGGTTGCGGAGTCTCCATCCTTGGGGAGATTCAAAAGCCACCTGGATGTGTTCTTGGGCAACTGGCTCTAGGTGGCCCGGCTTGAGCAGGGGGAGGTTGGCCCAGGTGACTTCCAGAGGTCCCTTCCAACCTCAACTGTTCTGTGATTCTGTAATACCCTAACCTACTTCAGAACCTAAAAAACTCTCAGAAGAGTGCATAAAACTAAAAAAGTCAATATTTATAGTGCTATAGTCACACCTTGCCTGCATGACCATTGGTCTGTCATCACTGTCCTTAGTTACAACTGCAGCAGTTACCATTTGTATCCAAACTATAAAAAAACTGTGATTATTTCTATTTGGTATAGTATTTGCCTGCATTCAGTCAGCATGCATGTGCTCTGTACTTCTCAGTTGCAATTTCCTTGCTCTGCGATATTAGCTGGGGATGCAGCTCTGCCTTTGAGCCTCGAACCAGTGGTGCCCATAACACTTGCACGCCCTTTCTTCTGTCGTACCCTCCATGGCTCAAGTTGAAAACTTCTGCTGGAGGCAGCTGTCGGGTACTTCGCTGGTGTCTGTGTTCATTTAAATGGAAGTGGGGGAGAGTTGAGGGCTTCTTGGGTTTGTTTTTGTTTAAGTCTGTGACCAAAAGTGGTGCTCGCTCTCAACAGCTGATGATGCTGTTGATAAAGGCAAGTATTGCCTTTATCGGAAGCAGTGGTATCTGTCGAGGTCATGTTTCATACTTGCTGTGGTTGGCAAGTTATAGAGAGTCCCACCTGTAAATTGTCTCAAGAGGCTTTACAGTCCATCTTACTCACTTTGTCTGTGGTTTTTCTGTTTTATTCTGGGCAGGGATGGGAAGACCCTGTGTTTCTTAGCTTGGAAAAATTAACTGTTTGAGCTGTGCCTTGCTAAGGAACACAATGGCGATCTCCCACTTCTAGTTTCACTCTAAGGTATTTTTGCCAAGTCAGTCTCAGGTGGCAATAGAGAGGTGATTTCAGACAGTTATAGAAAAAGAAGATGGAGGTAAGGAATTTTAATTTTATGGAATGATTTTCTAATGAAGTAAAACTTGCAGGATCATGATATCATTCTGTCCCCTTTATCCATTCTTTCAGGCCTCTGCAAAGTAGTAAATTGGAAATCTGGTTTTAGTTTCTTCTCCGTTGCCAGTGCTAAATTTCTACAGTAGTCTTATTTGCTTTTTCTAGTGCTTTCAGAACTACTTATTTACCCCTGGATAGCTCATGTACAATAATTCTCCTAAGCTAAATAAGTAGTTCCTACAATGGTGGAATTAATGAATTCAGGTTTCCTATGGATTTGCACCTAGTGGTTCCATTTTCTGGTGTCTAGCATACATTGATCTTGCTTTTAAGGTTCCTCTTTGAAAGTGTTAAGGAAGCGAGCCTGCTTTCCCTGGTCGCCTGGGCTCAGATGTCTGTAGTTTGGACGTCTCTGTTAAATCTAATTGAAATAGTTTGCAGCTTGAATAATACACCCTGCCAGTATTATTCAAAACTGTCAAACATCCAGATCACAAGATGAGTCCTTTATTCCTGGAACTGAAGCAATTGCCCAGTGGACCCACTTTATATAGAAAAAGCTCTGAAGAGCAAAGGTGCGAAATAACGTTGAGGTTGTGAAGGAGAATCAGCCCTGTTCCATCCGCTAAAACCTTTTGTGAGGAGCCTGGAATGAAATGTGTGTTGCAAAGTTGTGGGGGTTTTGTTTGGTTTTGCTGAGTTTGGGGGCAGAGTGTGTGTGTGTGTGTGTTTGTTTTTTAAAGCTCATTACAGCTGGTAATAGTGAAAGCACCACTTCTGGAATAACGTGCTGGCCTTTTCTGAAGGATGTGGCAATACGCTGCCTGGACAGGTGCTTTGGAAGCGCTTTCATACAGTTGCCAGTTTCCACGATTCTGGAAGTTGAAGGGAAGTTTCATTAACTAATTCTTGTAAAGTCAACGTACTTAGAAATTACAGGTCTTAGCAGCGGAGTTGGGGAGTAAGTTTGATCAGCTTATGCATTAAAACGGAAATACTGTTTTGTGGTACCTTCCCCCTTGTCCATTTTTGCCTTTAGCCCCATTAAGATTCATAGGGAAATCCTTTACTCTGCAAGGTCAGTGTTTGTAACCAAATCTCAGGATGGATCTCTTCTGTACGTTGTAAAGGAGCTTTGTAGTGAAGACCCATACAATATTGCCTCCTGTATCATGAACCCTTGACAAGTTCTCAGTTTGTGTCAGATTTCTCAAACCCCAAGCCTACAAAATATTCAAGAACTTGACTGTATAATCCTTTGTATTTAATGACTTACATCTGAAAAGATGAATTAAAAACATAAACTCATAAACTCTCTGGATGCCCTGCACATTTCAGTTCTGAGATATTTTGCACTGCTTGTTAGTTAGGGTCCTCAGGAGAGAGCAGCAAGTCAGTTTAGCTTATGTCTGTGTGTCTGGTGTAGCTATCAGAGAATCACTTGATATCTCCTCAAGACCTTATGCAGTTTTATAAACAGACTATGTGAGGATCCTTTGTAGTTGTGGAACAAAAAAGAGCTCAGATTAAAACCAAAAAATGAAGCAAAGAATAATATTCTGGCTATATCATTGTGGCCAAAATGAAAGTTTTTATGTTTTGATTCTAAATTGGTTATCAAGCTCTGTGACGAAGTACTGTTCTTTGAATAGAGATTTCATTCAGAGATAAGGTCACATCAGAAAGCAGAATTAGACTGGTTCTTGCTGAAGCTGTAGCTTTGACATTTGTCCAGTTGGTCTTTGGCGTTTCAAATACAGCTTTCATATGTGTGTGGCTTCCTCATTTATAAATAATCATCTTGGTCCCAGTGTTCAGAGACCATGATGACTTACATGTTACAGCTTTTTTCAGGAAAAAGAAATTATTTGTTCTTTAGGCAATGTGCTGCCAGCAAGGTTTGGTTCACCAACAGATGCTCTTGCACCGGTGCGGGAGCGCACTCAGCCTCAGCCACGGTCCAGGCAACCTTGTTGTCTAATGCAGGTAGCCTAACCCACGCGGAGGCGATGACCTGTTATAGGGGGAAGTTGTCTGCAATCCACTTTGTATCCACTTAGCTTTCACCATCAGAGCAGACTTTTTGACTTCCTTATCAAGCATAGCATAATCAGATATCTGTCTTCTATTTGAAAATAATTTTCTGTTTTGAAGTGTACCGCAGATCACTGGGCATTGAAAACCAGAGAGATGAGCGCTGTCTTGCAACTTCGAGACATTCCTCATACTTTTTCACTTCCTTCATGAAATTGGTATGTGATAACTTACATGAAGAACATGGGGCTCATGAGGATTTCCCTGGTCATTGCCTTCTGATTTCCTAAAGAAAAGAGTGACGTTCCCCTTATTTTGATCTAAAGTAGCTGAGGACACTCTTTGGGATGACAGCTCTGCTCTTTGTGATTTTAGCTTGTGTAATTACATCTCTTTACCTCTCAGATGCCCGCTTCCGTATAACAATTCATCCAGACCACAGGAGATGGTTCTCTCATAGGCATCTTCCTTTACTAGCACTGTGTGCCACTTCAGTCTGTAGTACCAAGATCGTCCACACAATGTGTGAGGGTGGCAGCAGCTCACATCTGGATGCAAAATGTCCAGAGATACTTCTTCTTAAATAGTTTTTGGAACATCATCAGCAAGTAAGAGACTTGGTTCAGTAGGCATGATCTCTCTTACTCTCTCTCTCTGCCCATCCTCTAAGGTTTAAAACTAAATGAGGCCGTACTAATCTAGGAAAACTCGAGGGGCAACAACGGTAGAGCAAGAAGAATAAACATGAGAGGTGGATCTTTAAATGATTAATACGGAAGTTTCTTCTTTTTCTGAAGTTTCTTAAGCAGATCTGGTCAGGATTTCTCAGACTGACCCTACAACTGTACTTTCCTGAAACTGCATGTTAGTAAATGGTCACGAGCAATTATGTCTTTAATAGTACGAAAATTATAAATGAAAACAAAAATTAATGTAGATACGAGGGTATATCACTTGAGTGATAACCCTGCTTCTTCCTCCAATGCTGTTATAAAAAAAAGAAAGAGGAAGTTTTCTCTCCAGTTCTTATACAGTAGCCTTTCTGAAACGTTATTGCTTTAAGTCAGCAGGAGGGAAACCACCAATGTGTTTGAGTTTAGATAATACAAACAAAAGAGGTAAGGAAAAAAATTCTAAAAGCAGTGAAGTTTTTTTCCATCTGTTGTAATTTGCAGATGACTTTAAAAAAAAAAAAAGCGGCTTGTGTAACAAGTTTTAGCTTATTGGCCTTGGTTTTCTTTTCTCAACTTTTGCAGAAGCTCTGGGAACAGTCTGGTTGCCCTAGGAAACCATCAGCTGGTTTGCATCGGGAACGTGTATTCTGTGAAAAATCGATAGAGCTCTCTCCCGCCCTTTAATCCCTCATCCATCTTCCTCGGCAAAAGGTGGTGCATGTTGCGACCAGTCTGACGGCAGCTGGTCAGCCAGCGCGTACGTGCTACCGAGCTGGTCACAGACACTCACCTGCAGCGTCAGCACTGACCTCAGTCCTCCTCCTCTGCTCGGTCTCAGGTTTTTTGTAAACATCTGGGAACTTATATCTTTGAGAGGTTTCATTTAGGTCGGTCGGTAGGCCCAGCTGTTGTGAGTGGGTGGATGAAGAGACACGGTGTAGTAACAAGAAAACTATGATTTCTTCAGAAACCAAACTGAAAGATATCAAAGGGATTTTTATTCTTGCCAGGAAAACCAGTCCTTTCCAATTTCCTGTACAGTAGTCTTTTAACAGGTCACTTTTATAAGCAAAAGTAGTTGGTATGCATAGGTGGCAATCACAAAGGTAAGCTTTCAAGTTTCATTTCCTGCAATTATTTTATTAGGTAAATGCAAAATTAGAATAGAAGTGTTTCAAGGGGGAATAAAGAAAGGGCAGTAAATCGTGTCTTTTTATCTCAAGGGCACCTTGCTTGTGATTAAAAGCTTGGATTAAGTCCCTGGTTGAAGCTAGCCTTGTTTTAAAACATGCGTGGAAGATTGGAAAAGAGAGCTCCAGCAATCACTTGAATGAAGAGGACACTGTCTTGCAGGAAAAAAAAATAGCATTTGAATAGTTATTATCTATGCCTTGGAATTTATCTTAGCTGTAAATCATGGCTAACTACATGAGGTGTACAAAAGTAGTAAGAACCATGAGATTGTAGCAATGTAACAGCATAAGCTTGCTGAAGTATTTTAAGAGGAAGAAAGATTTGGACTGCTGGTAGTTTTACAAATATGTGTAGCTGCATATTAAAAAGATTCTTTCTGCCTCATACAGAAGAATGGAATAGCTTTACTAATTTGAGGAAGATTGTTTTGTATAGCCAAAGATAACAGATTGGAAGAATTATTTTCTTTTTAAAATTCCTAAATAAGGAGTGAAAACTTAATGTCAACTAAAATAATCTAAACTAACTTTTTCTTAAAAAGCTAGATCTGCTGAGTGCCTATGTTTTGAAGAAAAGATTTCATAAAATAAGTTGCTGAATAATACCTGCAAAGATGGGTGGTAGGCAAGAAGACACTACAGAACAATTTGGTTTTGAGTTTTCTACGCTACTTTTTCGGAACTATAGAGGAGATTAAATTACATTAAACTTAAATCTCCAGAACACAAAATATCTTTTCATTTCTGGGGATGACATTGCATTTAAATTAAAATCAGTATCTCAGGTTGACATTGTAAGACCTATAAACTACATAAAGCTTGAGGGAACCTTGGTACTAAATAAATATAAATGTTGAATTGCTTCTCCTTCACCTGGCTAAAGAATTTGGAATTTGCTACATTCTCTCTGCAGGAGACATTCAGCTGAGTCAAGTGAGCGTATTTCATGAGTGAGCTTAAAATACGTTTGCCCCTCGGCTCATAAAGCAAATAGATGTCTTCTGCTTTAGAGGATCAGTGAAGGAATCTCTCTGTGAAGAAGTATTACTTGACGTGGAAGAAGTAAAGAGAAACCCATTGTCGAAGCTCTGGTGATACAACAGCTGCGAGGAAGAAATGGAGACAGTACAAACGTTATTCCTCAGCCCGCAGAAGTCTCCACCTAGGCAGTATTATTTTTTAATTTGCAGAGTCCATATTTTCAGCAGCTCTTAAGGACACCACCTCCCTGGTGTTGCAGCTCTGTTTTGAGGTGTATCAAGTAAAATGCAAAGGTTTTTGTCCTTACAGAATAAGAATAGGAAAAAACCAACTTCAGTTCACCACATTTCTTGTGGTACAATCTATCAGTAGAAATCCCAGCGTTGTATACAAGTGCTGTTTAACAAACTTAACCACCTCTTTTCAGTTATAAAATCAGAACTTGGAATAAACTAACTGGTTAATTAGATAATGTGTACAGCCTTGTTTTTTCTTATCAGTCCCACAAAACTGCTTTGAAACTTTTGGGGAAACATTGGTTGAACGGTAAACTTTGATAAACTTGACTTAAAGTAATTCCACAGTGAAGTGAAGTTAGAATAACATTCATTGCATTTCTATGCCCTGTCTTCTATATGAAATGGGCTGTAGATCCCAGTAGAACTGAAGTGTAATGAACACAAAGTTCTTTACGTTTGTGAGGTGTATACACTCAATGTGGTAGCATCGGGCTTGAAGCATGCAGGGACCAGCATTACTTGGAAAAAGCTTATTGGCATTATTAAAAAAAAAAAAAGGTTAGGGGAGGAGGAAAGAAATGGGAAGTCTTTCACACGCTGTAATAAAGACTTTCCATTTTCTCAGGATCAAAAAATGATTAGAAGGTGTACTAATAAATTTCAGCACAAACTTCCACTAAGGCCTTGGCTATCTTCCCAATTACTTTGTACAATGTATTACTGAATCATTTAAGGCATCTGCTCAGGAGGAGTAAATAAGGCAACTGGAAAAATGCATAGATCATGACTTTGGAAGATATTAGGAATAGGAATTTTGCTGAGGCGGCGCAGACCGTGGGCAGAAGCAGCTTGAATATAGGAGTGTGGAGAGCCCGTGTCGGGGGGGAGAAGTGGGTGCTCTGACTCGGGGCCGGGGGAAGATGGGGTTGTGGTGTGATCTGGACTGTGTGCAGGGAGAAGCAGGTGGAGTCAGAACAGCTGTGTCTGTTCTGGGGGAGGGTATTTGTGGGTGGGTGCTTTTTTACACCCTTTAGTTTCACACAGTTGTGCTTTATCTGTAGCCTTGCATGGCAGCTGGCCGTCTAAATTCACATTGATGCTTTCTATATTAAATACACTGTAATACTACCTTGGTTCTAAAGCTGTATAAATTTGCAAGATTAAAAAAATATGGTTGCTTGGTGAATATATTAGTCTTTCAAAAATGCTAAGTTCACCAAAACTAAGACCTCTCTCATGTTTTTTGCTCTGATTTCCAGCATACTTGCCACGGTCTAGTAATGCCCAATAACAGATACATCAACTCTGTCCTTACAGATGGTGCAGAAAAGTCAAGAAAGAGGGTATGTGACTGCCACACGATGCAATCCAGCATCTTCCTTTTTCTAAGCGTAATGTTTTGCTGTACCAGAACTATGTCCACATACTCTGTGCTTACATCCTTACCTCACTAAACAGAAACAGTACTGTATACGCTAAATTAAATGACCCCTTTGCCCCCTTGAGTAGCTATTTTACCTGATACAGAAGGTGTTGTCTTAATGATGGATGTATGAGAGCGTAGTGTTACTGGCTAGCTGCTCTGATTCTCATGCCATTGCTGGTAGCTGTAATGGATATAGATTCTGCTGGGCTGCTTTGACACAATTGGAAAAACCCCACGGAAACGAGGTGTGCTGACCTCAATCTCTCAGTCTATGTGTGAACATCTCTCTGGTTGCCAATAGTGTAAAAGATGGCTGGGCTCTAACAGATTTACTTTTTTTTTTTTTAATAATCAGAATCGCACACCTGCTAAACTGTCCCAGCTAACCCCTTCATCATCACCTGATACAATGAATGCAGCTAGAATAAGTGAGTAAGTACTACTGACCACCACCAGCTACGCACAGGAGGGATAAGTTATAGATGCCTTGGGTGGGAAGCTGGCTTTCAGAGTTGTGAATTTTCACTAATTTGGAGACCTGAGATACCCACTGGACTAGCCTTACTACGTATAAACAAAAATAAAATTGTTAGTGAATTAAGCTAAATGGATTTAAAGGAGAAGAAATCTGTTTTTAAGATGAAGTAACACAAGGTAGTTTATAAGAGAGCGAATGGAAGTGCTGAAATCGCACCACTACTTTCTCCCACAGTAAAAACTCTGTTCAAAGTCTGTCAGGTTTTTTCATAATTTATGCAGAGCATGGTCAGTGAGAATATAAATAGAAAGTGATGCGTTCCCACTGATGGGCTAGGGAAGTCTGTGGTGATTGTGTTGCAATTAGGCTGTATGTAATGCCCAGTGGAGCGGTGTAATGCTTTAACTCGTCTCGGAGGGGACTGTGTCTAATTCTGTAATGGTGTGAACACTGTTATGTAGGTGGAGGAGTTGAATTAGGTTCCTGAAAACTTCAGGCATTTTGAGTTCCCCAAGCTGGATTTATTCGCAGGATATCGCCTGTTTGCTTTACTTCATGGTTTGCCAACATTTCCCGTGTCTTCACAGGAATAGAGAAAGTACTTAAAGAAGGGGTAGAGTGGTAAACAGCATCAGCCTTAATGTTTCTCCTCGGTTAATCTTTACTGAACAAGAGCACTACATACAGTTAACCTTTTAAAGACTGGAAAACAGCATCCAAATTCTGTTCTGGTACAATACAGATTATTTCTGTTAACTTTACGCAGACATACACAGAGGTGTGTGCTCAGAGCCCTTTCTGAAGTGTATGCTGCAGTGCTTTGGGAGCTCTCTAGACGGCTGGCTTTCTGGTTCGTAAGGATTTTGTCTGTCTGTTTTTGATGTCATTGTTAGTAATGGTAGGCTCGGTTTACATTAAGAACCACTCGGTGTTGAAAGTTATATTAAAAACCACCCCCACTTCCTTACAGTACAAACAAACAAACAAACAAATACCCTAAAGATACGAAGCCAGTTAAAAGAAGCCAATGAGCTTTCCAGGAGGAGCCAGGGAGAGGTGAAGCCACGAGGAGTCTGAGGGCCCATGGGAAGAGTTGCAGTAACAGGTTGGTTGATGAAGGAACGAGCAGAAGCATTAAACTAAATACAGAGCTCAGCCTTACCAAAAAACAGATTTTTATTTTTTCCTGTTGTCATCTACAGTATACTTCATGTTACTTGCTCTCTCAAACTCATTCCTCTGGTAGACACATGTTCGACCATCATTGACTTAATGTCATCTTTTGTTTATTTTTTTCGTAATGTTTTTGTTTGCCTAAATACAGGGTAGCGATGTGTTCAAGCTGAGAACAAGTTAGGTGCAATTTGTTAGGCTGTTATGTGTAACTTTATTTCATAACATTGTTTTTAACTGAATTTTATGTATCTGAGAACACAGGGTGTAATTTTTGGCCATTTTAAGCTCTACATTAATTCAATAGCAAGTAAGTTTTGTAATTTGCTACATTAATAGCACTTTAAATTTTTATTTAATAAAATGTCCTCATTGTAGCTTGTATTTTGCTTAGCATTCATGCATTATTTAGAACTGGGAATTGAATGCATATTCAATTAGGAAGGGCTGATGAAAGAGAGTTCAGCTCTACCTCCTCCCATTCAAAAAACAATCATATACTCTAATTTTCCTTCTTGCTTCCTTAAAGTAGTTGGGATTATAATTGGTTTTATATTTATTTAAAGTAATTGAGGAAACAGAAACCAGTTCATCATAGACAGCAGGGGTTCACAGAGCACCCCGATAGGTAACGTACTTCATTTTTAATGCTCTACATCAAGGTGGTGGACTTGTGCGTACATTGTAGTGTGGCCCTGTCCTTGTGGTCAAAGGCAAAATGATGTAACAAATGTCATGTTCTAAGAATTCAGAAGAGTGCAGGAGTTGTTAATTCCTTCCACAATTTTCTTCAGGCTCTCTTCTCCGAAACCATGCCAGAGATGACAGAGAATGAGACACCTACTAAGAAGCAACATCGGTGAGTTTCTGTGGAAAAATGACTATTTTTGTAGTTCTGTAGTCTGCGGTCATGTCGCAGTTATGAAGTTTCTAGCTAAAAGTTTGGCAGTAAAAAGTTATTGACAAGAAGTTCTGAGTGTTGACCAGGTTTGATCCAGAAGTTTGGGAACTATGACTCTTTCCCTATCTATGCCAAATTATTTGTCAAAGACGTCTGGGCCACCTAGACAACGGAGATTCTTCGATAATTACACTGACTACTCCAATGTGTATTAAACTGTGTCACCACCTCGGTTAGAGTGCAGCCTGTATTATTGCGGAGACTCCTGGTAGATATTGGGGGATCGCTATTCTCGTTTTGAGAGTAATTTAGATCTCTTCCTCAACTCCCAGTGGAATCTGGATCTTACATCTCAACTCTGCTGGAACTCCAAATACATCTTGAAGTTGTACAGCAACACTATGACCAAAATTTGTAACAAAATGACTCAAAGCTCATTACAACTTTTCCCGATTTTCATTCCTTTGTAATAGCATGTTGATCTAATACCTGATTGGTCCCTAGTTAAATACAGCATTCATCTTATGTTAGGTGCCCGTGTAGGATATGATTTATGATAAGAAAAGCTCAGAGAGAACATTGATTTGTCCTACAGAAATTTTTTCAGTCTTCATGGATTTTGTGACTCTTTCTTACCCCACTAATACAGTATTTTGGATTCTGTATTGGTAATGGGAATCAAAGGGCAGCTAGGTCTCTCCAGCCCTTATATTCTCATGCATATTTAGGATATATGATCAATTCTGACTGGCAGATGATTGTTTTGGATATAAGTGAGAGAACTGTAGTTTACTGTAAAGTAAGAAACCATTTTAAATGATTGTTTACATGCATTTCTGTTCTGGTGGCACAAGTTTTCAATAAACAGAAGATTCATCACTTCAATAGTTGTAGAACAGATGTGCAGGCTGGCACATTGGCATTTATTTGACTTGAAGATGTTCATCTTTAGGCATTATTTCTTAGCAAATGTCTCCAGGTCTGACCATCTGCAGTAACGTTACTGTCTTGTAATCATTGTCTGAGTTACTCTAGATGCACACTACTTTTGGTGAGTTACCAGAAATAAACACATATCAACTCAAAGCATAAAGGATACGTGCCCCATAGTAATCACACGTGTCACCCACGTGTATCTTGCATTCTCACTTTAGATTCCTTGTTACATCTGGACTGTGCTGTAACAGTGGAAAGGGAGAGCAGAAGAAGCTACTCTGCTTTTTGCATACTCTAGCCAAACGTCTAGACTGAGAGTGCGCTGCTGGACAGAAATCTTTTGAAAGATCTTTTTTTTTTCCCAGAATATTTCTTTTTCCAGAAAACATGTGCTTTGCTTTGCTATACTTCCTGAAACTATTTGGCTTACTGCATGTATACAGTACATCTGATTTAGATATGTAGAGTACACATTTGGGATTTATTGACTTCCAGCAAAGCAATTTGAGGCATTGCACAATGATTCTGACCTGGTTGCCATCAGTCCAGAAATCACGGGTGAACATCTGAAAACAAAGACAACCCTCACATGCTCAAATTATACCTCGATAGAATTTTGAGGCAGCAAAGAACAACTGCAGAGGACTGGTAATTCTGGTTTGAAGGTAACATGTCTGGAAGAATCAATTTGCATGGTAACATTTTCTCCTGTTTCGTTGATCAAGTGAATGTAAAAGCAACATTTCAAACAAATACTTAACTACGTTGTTACTCAGAAGCAGAACTAATTTTTTTAATATTTGGCTTTATTGAACACTGGGTAGTGTAATAGTTGTCACTGAACAGAAACATAAAAATCCAGCTCTGCCCTATAAATATGTAACAAAAATCAAATGAAGTGTTACGGTGTACCTTGTTATACTGGAATTGATTTAATTCCGAACACGAATGAATTTTTGTAGAAACTATTTAATACCAATGTCTAAGACCAGTCCTTGCGAGTGTGACTTCTACTACATTCTTGTTCACAGAGCAGATACAATATTTAGTATTTTTAGCTGTAATGGAAATAATAAAAGAAATATTTGTTTGTGTGCAGATTTTTTCCCTTCTGTTTCACATCACTGTTTTCCCTTTATGTTTCACAGAAAGAAAAACCGGGAGACACATAATGCAGGTAGGAACATTATGCTTTGTTGTTTTGTCTGGAAATAAGCACAGATGCTTTGAACTAGTAAAACATATTTTGCATGGAGAAGGTTCCTCCGTAGGAGCTTACTACGCTTAAAAAAATCCAACCTACTCAACACCTTTCTGTGTCCTTGCATAGAATATCTGTGCAGAAGGTCTTCTTGATCGGTCTCTAGTTTGCTTTTCCACAGTACAGGGTTACAGTAGCACGCCCAAGTATGAAAGTAGGACCATGCCCCTGGCTTTCTAATGCTAGTAGACTAAGAATTAAACAATTTCAGTTGTGTTCAATTCTAAAGGACAATAAATGTGCAGGCATTCACACACAAATAATACCCACCTGTCTTAAAACAGAGACAGATATCTGAGCCGAGAGCTCTAGAGGTTCCCTGGATTAGTACTGCTGTAGCCTGTCCCTGAGGCACCTACCTGGATGTTGGCATCCCAGAAATTCTGTGCGAGCACTGGCTGTATGTTGCAGGAGTCACATCCCTCGGGCAGCGACTAGTCAGTGTCTAGCTCCAATGGCATCTTCTACAAGTAGCAGCAGAAAGATGGACTGGGGAAGAGTCTGACAGGTTTTGGCCTGGTTTATTCTGAGAAACTGATTCCAGTTCTTCTTTTATTAAACAGCACTATTGTGTGGTCTTAACAAACTCAACTGGAAAAACCACGGAGTAGTTTCCATGTGAAGGCTGTGGAATATAGTGCTTGTCGGGCTGGGCCCAGGCTGTGGCCAATTTCTTACGGATTAAGAAGTATCAGGAAATAGTCTTGTCAAGTTTACTTCTAAGATTGCTGACCTCATTCTAATTCTCAGTTCCTGTTTTACTTGCTGATAGCTTTCCAACGACTTCATCTATTGGGCTGAACTCTGCAAGATGGGGGGACCAGCTCCCTCCAACCCTGTAGCTTGCTTAGTCATTAATATCTGGACAAGCTGAGTAGAGCGTGGAAAATATTATCAAAACAAAGGAATAGCACTTCACAACCGCTGTGATAGCTGTATGTATTAGTAAGATATATACAAATTTAAGTTCCAAGGATCACGTGTTTTAATGTTTATACAGCTGGTCTGATTTATATGGTAAGTTTTTTGCAGAAGAGACTTTGTCTTGCTGTGTTTAGTGTATTTAGGCCTGTCTCTGTCAACACCACCAGCCTGTACTGAAATACAAAAAATAATTTTGTAGTTTGAGAAATGTAAATTGAAGTGGCAGACTACCGAAATAGAACTGTTTAAATTAAATCAGTATATCGTTTGTAAAGGAGCACAGTAAAATATATTCACCTGGGGATCACTGTGTGTTTCTGTGTGCCACCGAAAGCAGCCCGCTGTGCAAACCACGAGGTGATACTCAGCACAACGAACGAACGATACCTTGATTTGAATCTTGACAAAGCTGTGACAGAACTTTTTTTTCAGGCTCTTTGAGAAAAAGGCATCTAATAGTTTTAGTTTGCAAAACCAAAACATTTCAGCCAAAAAAATAGCTACGTGAGACTGAACTGTATTTGAAAGAAGCTGACTGTGGTGGGTGGACTAAATCTGTCTGAAAAAACCGTGCCCAAAGATATTTACATTGCTAGACTTGTAGTGTAGACCCTTTGCGCCAGTGTTTAGGCCTCGTGAAGAGGTAAATGGTGTCACTACAGGACTATAAATGAAGCATTTTCTGACCTTCTCCAAAATAAATAATTTACTGGAAATACTGTTCATTAAATATTTTCTTTACTCCCAGTCATAATTAGACCTTGTGGAACAGTTATACCTTTGAACCTAAAAAAGAGTAACTGATAGTCCATATACCTACAGCTTCAGTTACATTCAGTGTTGGCTGCTCCACCAATGTAAATTTAAAATTAAGACTGAAAACTGGTAAAATCTAAATTATTTCTCTTTTCGTGCTAAACTTGACATGAGGATTTAAGACGCCCAGATTTCCTTCCCAAATCTGCAACTGATTCTTTCCATAATCTTGGTTCATTTGCTTTCTGTATGCCTAAAGTTAATCTATCTACCTTGTGAAAAGGGTGTCGTAAAACTCAGCTAGAAAGCATTATCAAAACTTGAATTTTGAGCTGCAGTAACTCCTCTTTTCCACAAAGGGGTCCAGAACATCCCCACCTTTTAAAGATATTGCTACTTGTGTTACAGCTCTCAATTCTGCTGAGTATTAATTCAATAACTGAGGTTTACTTCAGAGGAATTTTTTTCCTCTCTTAAGTTACTAAGGGTTCCAACGTGTCATGAAATAATGTATTTATGAGCCCTTACATTAGTACTAGTTGTCTGCTGTTGTGCTGACTTGCCCAACCAGATGACACAGCACATATTGTTTTTGCTTAGTGGAGAGACATCGAAAGAAGAAGATTAATGCTGGGATAAACAGAATTGGAGAACTCATTCCCTGCTCTCCAGCACTTAAGCAGGTGAGTGTCCGTTCAAAGGCGCATACAAGTTTCCTGTAAAATGCTTGTGTGTTTCCTTGTCTGTAGAAGTATGAATACTTATTTTGCTATTTGTCTTAGGAAGAAGGCAAAACTGAATTAATATGCTCAAAAAGCTTACTAGTTATTAATATTTTAAAAATTGTTTGTAATATAATTCCTTTTTGGAAGTGCAGGGCCACATGAATGTAATTACGCAGATTTTGAGCTTTTTATCTGAAGGTGTTGCATATGACTGCTGAAGGAACAAAATGGTACGAGTTGGACATGTGACTGATTTTCTCCTCAATTCATACGTGCAGTATTTTTGAGGAGGTGCATGCTAGACTAATTTGCCCGTAGCAATTTGATCAGCTTGCTGATGTCTGCCTGTGCGTTTGATCCACAGCTTCCCAAAGTTCCCGTTCAGGGTGCCTGAACGTTGGTAACAACAGAAGGTAAAAATCCGGTGTCTCGGCTGCCGCCTGCCCTGTTGGGCTGAGCGGGTGGATAGCTGTTCACCCTTTCCTCTGAAGGAGGGGTGGCAGACTAGACAGAAGAGGGTTGGCTCTGGCCAGTGGGTTGCTGGTTACATGGTGCAGCTCCTGTTTGTCATTTTCTACTGATGCTCTTTAATGTAGTCTGTGTGATGCTCGAGTGGTGAAAGCTACAGGTTAAGCAAGATCATTTTTTGGGTCATTCTCCGATCCCTTCTCTGCCTTTTGCTGGTGATCACTTAATGTCCTAAGGTGTAAATAGAATTGCATGCATGCTTATCTCTGTCATCTTTTGTAAAATGGGACAAAAGCCATTCAGAAAGTGGAATAATTATAGTAAGTTAAGACAGTGTCCTTGTGAAAGGTGACGCAAGACAAATGGTTTGAGGTTGATGCACAGAAGCATCTTTTTCAAGACAGAGCCATCTACAGCAAAGGCTGTTCTTACAGAACAGCAGCAGAAGAAATTAAATGAACTAAATGTTGCAGACAGAATGAGCATAGTTTCATAAAATGAAGAGGTAGAGGAGTTATGGCAGACTTTCTCTTTCCATGTTCTCCAGTATATTAGTTTCAAAATTATGCATACACCTCTGATCCACATTTGTTTCTTTCCTAATAAAATACTTAAAAGGCAGTATCCTGAAATTTAATATGATGTACATGTTTACTAGTGAACACAAATATTAGGCTGCTCAGCAAGCAATGATGCTTGCTGTTTGTTTCTGTGGTCCTAGTATCTAGCTTCAGGCATCGGAAAATGTCAGCTCCAGCATTGAAAACGTTATTCGGTAAAAACTCTTGGCATCTTAGCGTCAATATCACTCGAGAAATGTGTAGTTCATCTAAAAAAACCCAACCCAAACCAAAACCAAAACCAAAAAAACAACCCAAAACCAACCAAACAAAAAAAACCCCAAAGACCCCACAAAAAACATCCCAACAATATTCAGAGAATCATTCAGGTTAGTATGTTTTTAAAGTGAAGGCTTTTGGAGCAAGTGCCATCTCATCATTAATGGCTCTACCAGTGATAGACTTTTCTCTTAATTTTATGTATATGTTTTCTTTTAAAGAGCAAGAACATGATCCTGGATCAGGCCTTTAAGTATATAACAGAAATGAAAAGACAGAACGATGAACTTCTGTTAAATGGAGGGAACAATGAACAGGGTGAGTAAAGATGCTGCTGGAGGCTCTAGAATTTCTGTCACTCACTTCCACTGTGTGTCTGTTAGTACTGACTAACAACAAAGCCTGGAATCCCAAGACATTATGCTCATACAGGAAAAATACAGCCGCTTAGAATATCTTGAAACAAGAAGCCAAGAGAACGCCCAAGTGCATGTTCTTGCACATAGCTATGAGATAATGAAGCAATCGCATTGTGATGTAAAGTAATTACAGAGCTTATAGGTAATGCGACATCATCTAGTAGATTCCGTCCTGATTTATTCAGGACAATTTTTGACAAACTTCAGAGTTAGATTTTTTTCATTGAAAACATGGCGTTTCCTTCATGCATAGAGCTATTTTTTTTTCTTTCAAATGCCGTAAAATTGATAACAGCCTATTTTGTAAAAATATAATGCAACATATAAAATCTTCTTGAACAGATGTGTAAAAATACAGTGATGGAGGTATGACAGAAATAATCTAGAGCTAATGTTTGGTTTGTGATTTTTATTTCTCCCCATAGAATTGAATTCTGAATAGTTTATTTTTATCTTGTCAATGTAATTGGGTTTGAAAAACCTAGGTGATTTTCCCAGTTAGGTGAGCCGTCTCCAAGTGCATTGCCATTTTTGTGGCTTTACATAAATGCTTTGTATTTAATTTTGCATATCATGTTTAGATGTAATGAAACTTAATTGTCTTGGAAAGCCATGAGATTACCAATTAAATAAAACAATTCTAGTGTTTGCAAAGGAGCAGGGAAAAGAAAAAGATAAATTAATGTGCTCGTATTTCCTTCAGTAATTAAACAATTTGACTAGTGTTCAGTTTCATCTGAGTTCGTCCTGATGTTTTTTCTAACTAAATAATTTGACATATCCTGCTATTGGTAACGGAATAGTCTGTGAGGTTCATTCACTTTCCTGCTCAGTAGAGAGGCTTATCAGGATAGAATCTTCAGTTACATTACGTTAACCATTTGAAGAAAGCATACATTATTAATAATTTATTTCAATACTGCATAGTATTTACTCTCCATGTGGTAACATTATGTAGTATTTGCACTGGTGCTGATGTAATGGAGGGCTCTCACTGTTTTGTAGCTGAAGAGATAAAAAAACTCCGGAAACAGTTGGATGAACTGCAAAAGGAAAACGGGAGATACATCGAACTACTGAAAGCAAATGATATTTGCCTGTATGATGACCCTACAATCCACTGGAAGGGAAATCTCAAAAATGCGAAGGTCTCGGTTGTTATTCCTGGTGATCAGGTTCAAAAGAACATCATTGTCTATTCAAATGGGACTCAACCCAATGGAAATAACCAGGGAGCATCTGTCCAGGGAATAACCTTTAATGTTGGTCATAATTTACAAAAGCAAACAGCCAATGTTGTGCCAGTCCAGAGAACTTGCAATCTTGTGACTCCTGTGACGATTTCTGGTATTTACCCCACAGAAAACAAGCCATGGTCACAAACTACAGTTTCTCCGCTGGCTTCCACTCAGACAGCTCCAGCAGGGAACGTTCTTGAGCTTTCCACCCCGGAGAATGAGCGAGGCGTGTTCACCGCTGCTACTGCCAGCTCACAGAGTGTGTCTCGATCCGGAATAGAACAGGAACTACAGTGTTCTTCAAGTAATGCACCACAGAATGATCAAAATCTCCCCAAAAGTAAAAATGATGAGGAGGGCACTAAATTAACAAAGAAAACACTCCTGCAGGGAATCAGCCTTCCTTCCAGTGCCTCCACGGAAGCCCCCCAAGTTCAACAGAATACAACTTGCTCAAATACACACAGTTCTAGGAGTGACCTTCAGGAAGGCTGTGTCATTTCAACCACGGACACAGCTTGTGTGCCATCTGTGAGACTGTCTACCGCAGATAGTTTTTCCTCTGTGAATGTTCTCAAAAGTACAGACTTAGTAAGTAGTGCTGGAATGCCTGTGACTTCTGCAGCAGAAGGAGTTAAGGCTGCGACGGCAATAAGCACTCTGCCTGCCAGTCCCCTAGAGAACTGCTGGTCTTTTTCAGGCTCTTCAGGTGTTGGCACTTCAGACTTGAAAAACATGAGTAGCCTTACACGGATGCCTTCAGCTGGAAACACACAGACCACGTGGACAACTTTGCAGCTAGCGGGAAATACTGTTCAGCCACTAAGCCAAACACCATCTGGTATAATGACTGCACTATTAAACGAGCCCGTTAACGGCGCGGGTATTGTATCTTCGGGTCACAGCAGGCCTTTGACTGCAAGCGTCAGTTTGAATACTTCTCTGCCTGGAGATGGCCAGGCAGCTGAACAGATTGTAGTTACCTTGCCCTCGTGCCCACCCTTACCTATGCAGCCATTAATCAGCCAGCCACAGGTTAAAACTCAGGCTGCAGGAAATATCCTTCCATTAAATTCAGCTATGCAGGTGATTCAGATGGCTCAGCCAGTCGCGTCAGCTGTCACAGGAGCACCAGCTAACCAGAATGTCATCATTCTCCAGCCTCCAAACCCCGCTCCGTGCCCTCCGATTGTGAGAGCAGAAGTTCCCAGCCAAAATGTTAGTCAGCAAATTGTGATTATACAAGCTGCTAATCAGAATCCTCTTCCCCTCCTCTCCGCTCAGCCTTCTGCTTCTGTAAGAGTTCCTGTGAATGGGCCGACTGCCATCGCAAACTCTAGCAGCTCCATACAAAATGCCCCTCTTCCACAGACTTTCGGAGGCAAACACCTTGTCCATATATTACCAAGACCATCTTCTTTGCCATCTTCTAGCTCTACGCAAACATTTTCAGTTACAATGTCAAATCAACAGCATCCTCAAACTATCTCATTAAACGGGCAGCTTTTTGCCTTGCAGCCTGTGATGTCTTCATCTGGAGCTTCAAGTCAAGCCCCTATGCAAATTATTCAACCCACCACCAGCGAAGATCCAAATACCAATGTTGCCCTCAATACATTTGGTGCTTTAGCCAACCTCAATCAAAGCATATCGCAAATGGCTGGACAGAGCTGCTTACACTTGTCTCTCAGCCACCCTACCAATCCCACAACTGTCAATAACCAGATTGCCACAGTTAACTGTGTGTCATTACCAACTTCTGCGGCATCTTCAGCACCTGCGGAGGTTTCAGTATTAACTAGCGTGTCTAATTCAATAAATGCTTCCCCCAAAAAAGCGGCTGCTGGCTTGCCATCCAATGCAAAATCAAAAAGGGCAAACAAAAAGCCAAGTACAAAGAAACACCAAGCAGTCAACAGTAAAGTGTCCTGTGCCGCAGTTCCTTGCAAAGATGCAGGGAAGGTGGACTGTGCTCCTGTGGAAACGGCGACAAAGCGTTCAAGCAGTGAGGGGCTGCCTGAAAACGCTCCGGCAGTATCACAAGCTTTAACGGCGTCGCAGGCGAGCGGTGTGGCGGCATCGAGTGGTGTCAGCGTTTCCGACTGTCGTTCCAAAGAGGCTGCGAGCTCTGAACAGGCAGCGAAAACCGGCTCCGTCCCCAAGCCAAGCTTAGCAGAGGCTCCCGCTTCCTCACCACTGGCATCCGTGGTGTCAGAGCAGCTGGCGCTCGTCCCACCGACTGCCAAAGATGCTGCTCCTCGCCAGCAGGCCCGTGGCTCTCAGCACCGGCCACCAACCGGCTCTGCCTTGTCCGAGTCTCCCAAACCCTGTGAACTCCCCGGCACCTTAACGTCCTCTCGTACCGAAGCACATGTGACGCATTCTCAGGTTGCTGGGACGTCAGCAGCACAGAGCAGCACAGCGGCTCATACTTCCAAGGCAGGAACGATTTCGGAGTCCTGCAACATTGCGCAGGATTCCTCAGTGGTAGTGCAAGATGCAGACTTGTTAGAAGGACAGGGTCTAACCAAAATGCTGTCTGATCTCACAAAAGAAAGGACAACTGTGGAAAAACCCTCTTCCTTTACCGTTCAGGGGGAGCATTCTAATTTTCCCATGGAAAACTCAAAATCGGCAGAATCAAATGTTGATTTGCCCGAGAAGCAGGAACTCTTGCTGATGAACACGGAAGGTGATACTCTCTCCCAGCATCACTCCTGCATTTCTGATCAGGAGGTAGTCAGTGCTTCCCTCATCGCCAGCAGGCAGGCAGACTCCCCCATGTCAACTAGCTCTGGCAGCAGTCGAGGCTTCTCAGTTGCATCCATGTTGCCAGATACCACCAGAGAAGACGTTACTAGCAGCACCTCAACCAGTACGTGTAACAGCTGCACATTTTCAGAACAGACTGACATTGTAGCTCTTGCAGCAAGAGCTATTTTTGACCAGGAAAACCTTGAGAAAGGTGGAGGAGGAATACAGGTTAACATGAGGGATGCCATCTCTAAGTCAACTGAGGTTGCACCTTTGGAGAGAGAGCAACAGCCTTTTAAACCTCAACCAGTGAAAGAAAACAATGCAGGGCCATTGGAAGCTGCGCCAAACAAATTCAGTGCTCAAGATACAGTACAGACAAATGTTGATAGACAGGTTGAAAAGCCAAGCTGCTCTGTAGGAGGTGTGGAAACATCAAACACTTCTTTGCAGATTTCCACTTCCCAGTCACCCAGCATAACCAGTTTAAGCGTGAATAATCTAATACACCAGAGTCGCATTGTCCATCCCCTTGGGAGTTGCTCGAGTTTATCGCAGTCTTCAGAGCCAGCAAGTGTCCCTGCAACTGTGAGCCTCTCCCTTCCATCTAGCACATACGTCAATCAGTCTCCAGGACCTGCTATGATGAGTGATTACGCTCAGGAACAACTGAATGCTATTAGGGCAAGTACCATGCAGGCGCCCCAGCTGCAGGAATCGCACTTAAAGCAGCAAAATCATGAAGGTCGCAAAGACTCTGCCAAGCGGGCTGTTCAAGATGACCTCCTGCTTTCTACGGCGAAGAGGCAAAAGCAGTGCCAGACAACGCCCATAAGGCTTGAAGGGATGGCGTTGATGAACCGAACACCAGAGAGCCTTGCTGATCAAACACAGATGCTAGTCAGTCAGATTCCTCCTAATTCATCCAACTCAGTAGCGTCAGTGAGCAATCAAGGGCACAGCGATGGCCTTAATAGGTTATTCCCACCGAACAGCAACTTTGTAACACCGGCTTTGAGACAAACTGAAGTTCAGTGTCCTTCTCAACCATCGATTTCAGAGCAGCAAGGCCAGGCAGGGCAGCACTTGCAGCCAATTCAACATGTTCCTGCTCAAGGCATATCTCACCTTCACAGTAATCACCCGTACTTAAAGCAACAGCAGGCTGGTCAGCTAAGAGAAAGGCACCACTTGTATCAGCTGCAGCACCATGTCACTCACGGGGAAAACTCGGTCCACTCTCAACCCCACAGTGTCCACCAACAGCGAACAATACAGCAGGAGGTGCAGATGCAAAAGAAGCGAAATCTCATCCAGGGAACACAAGCCACACAACTTTCTCTACAGCAAAAACACCATGGAAGTGATCAAACACGGCAAAAAGGTGGTCAGCCACATCCTCACCACCAGCAAATGCAGCAGCAGATGCAGCAGCACTTTGGAGCTTCCCAGCCTGAAAAGAACTGTGAAAATCCTGCAACGAGCAGAAACCATCATAACCACCCTCAGAGCCATATAAATCAGGATATTATGCACCAACAGCAACAAGATGTTAGCAGCAGACAGCAAGGTTCAGCTTCTGAACATGTGTCAGGGCACAATCAGATGCAGAGACTTATGACCTCAAGGGGCTTAGAGCAGCAAATGGTGTCCCAGGCCAGTATCGTAACCAGATCGTCAGACATGACGTGCACCCCTCATAGGCAGGAAAGAAACAGAGTTTCCAGCTACTCTGCTGAGGCACTCATTGGGAAGACGCCCTCTAATTCGGAACAGAGAATAGGAATATCTCTTCAAGGCCCTAGGGTTTCTGACCAACTTGAAATGAGAAGCTATCTTGATGTTTCTAGAAATAAAGGGTTGGTCATTCATAATATGCAGGGCCGCTTATCTGTCGACCATACGGTTGGCTCAGATGTGCAGCGGCTTTCTGATTGTCAAACGTTTAAGCCAGCTGGACCCAATCAACAACCGACGGGCAATTTCGATGTACAGGCTTCAAGAAACAGTGAGATTGGTAATCCTGTGTCATCCCTCAGGGGCATGCAGTCACAAGCGTTTCGAATCGGTCAAAATACTGGGCCATCCATAGAGAGACAGAAGAGATTGCCCTACCAGCCAGTACAGGGTATTCCAACAGGAAATACCCTGCCATCAAGGGAAAATGAAAACACCTGCCACCAAAGTTTTATGCAGAGTTTACTTGCCCCTCACCTTGGAGAGCAAGTTAGTGGAAGCCAAAGATCGATCCCAGAACATCAAAGGAACGCGCAGTGCGGCGCCTCCTCCACAATTGAGTACAACTGTCCCCCAGCACGAGAGAGCGTCCACATCCGAAGAGATGGCGATGGCCAGAGTAGGGAGAGCTGTGACATGTCTATTGGTGCAATTAACACAAGGAACAGTTCTTTGAATATTCCTTTTTCGAGTTCTTCTTCCTCAGGAGATATTCAGGGTCGCAATACAAGCCCAAACATCTCTGTGCAGAAGTCCAATCCCATGAGGATGACGGACAGTCATGGAACTAAGAGCCACATGAATACGCCTGTTTCTAGCAACATGCACGGAGTTGTGAGGCCAACTCACCCTCACCCTGCAGTTTCTCACGGAAATGGCGAGCAAGGGCAACCTTCTGTTCGTCAGCCAAATTCTTCAGTTACTCAGCGGTCGAGGCATCCTCTGCAAGATAATGGAGGTTCTAAAATACGTCAGCCCGAAAGGAATCGGTCTGGAAATCAAAGACATGGAAACGTCTTTGACCCTAGTCTTCCCCATCTTCCTCTGTCCACCAGCGGCAGTATGATCCTTGGGCGCCAGCAGTCTGCCATAGAAAAAAGAGGAAGCATTGTCCGATTTATGTCTGATGGCCCTCAAGTGACTAATGATAACGCAGCCCCTGACCAACATACTCTCTCACAGAATTTTGGATTCCCTTTTATTCCGGAGGGTGGCATGAATCCACCGATCAATGCCAATACCTCTTTCATCCCACCAGTCACTCAGCCTAGTGCCACTAGAACACCAGCTCTAATCCCAGTCGACCCTCAGAATACCCTGCCATCCTTCTATCCTCCTTACTCCCCTGCCCATCCCACCCTTTCCAACGACATTTCTATCCCTTACTTTCCCAATCAAATGTTTCCTAACCCAAGCACGGAGAAGCCGAGTAGTGGAAGTTTAAACAATCGATTTGGATCCATTTTGTCTCCTCCCAGGCCTGTTGGTTTTGCTCAGCCGAGTTTTCCTTTGCTTCCGGATATGCCGCCGATGCACATGACCAACACGTCGCACTTATCCAATTTTAACTTGACGTCTTTGTTTCCAGAAATAGCCACAGCTCTTCCTCCAGATGGTTCAGCAATGTCGCCTTTGCTTTCCATTGCCAACACATCTGCTTCAGATTCTTCCAAGCAGTCCTCAAACCGACCTGCCCACAATATAAGCCATATTCTAGGCCATGACTGCAGCTCAGCTGTATGAAAACTGATAGACTGATGCGTTGTTTATATATTTAAGAAGAAGAAAGTGGATCTTACTGGCATCCCTGAAGAGACCATTCATAGCATCACTGTTTATTTGCCTAAGTGTATGTATATGGGTACTTTTTGTATTTATATACACACTGTATTTCCATCCACCTTACTAACTTTAAAGCACCAGTGCCTATAGCAATGCTTACTTACTAGTAAACAGTAAGGATGCAACGTTGAGAGCTGTGCAAATGTTGGTTGTTGATTTTCCAACAATCAAGTCTGATATCCAATTGTTCCAGGGTAAGGGCCACCCTCAGGAATATGTGGATGTAAAGAAAGGAGTGAGAGCATCCGTACGGGAGACAGGAAACAAATGCTACAGGTTTCGTTTTGTTTCTGATGCGTTTACCTGAAACTACAGAGGAACTTGAAGTGGCTTGGGTTTCTCTTTTTCTTTTGTAAACCATCTTCAGGAGCCTCCACACGAGTCAAGTCTGTGTTAACCCAGCATTAATTGATAAAGACAGCTGTTGCGCAGCTTTTGTCTGTTTGAAGCTTGTCACATGCACTTGACTTAAGGCTGACTTTACCTGGCAAAAATTACTATGTGTTTCCATGGTCAGCAATTAAAAATACTGGTTTAGAAAATTCAGATTTCTTTAACCCATGACTTTCTGTTTCTAAGAAGAATTTTGTTTGGATCTGTTTTAACAATGGCTCCAGTTACTGCTGAACTTGGTCAACGTTTTAATGTAGCTTACGACTCCTTCTGGTGTAGTCAGCAGAGACAGCAGTCATATTTGTTGCCATTTCATTGTTCGTATGCTGCAAGTTACCTCAGGGTGGGTTTTGTACCTTGTTTAGCACCTTCTTAACGTCTTTTTTTTTTTTTACCCCCCTTCTCCTTTTCTTTGGCCCATGCTCAAACACCAGCTTTCTGGTTTCTGTGAGTGACAGCCCTCTGTTGTACCGGGCGGCGCACGGGAGGAGGACTGAGCCTGTGGCATCCCGCAAAACGCGCGGGGATGGCTGTGGGCGCAGTTTTTGCTTAACGTTGCTGACAGGATTGGGCCCGAGTAAATATCAGTACTTTGCACTTGAATGCACCTTTTGTCTAAACCCGTATGATTGTGGCTGAAGGAGGAACATGAATGTGTCAAGGCCGAAGCGCTGCATACCAGGAGGAAGACGTTGTGATTTGAGCGCCACGAGGAAGGGGGATGCGTTTGTATGTGCCTGAGAGACGGAGTGAATGTGCGTGCGCTGGCTGAGTCTCCAGTACTTTCACAAATTTCGGTCCCGTTTCTGTTAAAGGAAAGGGAAGAACTAGGTAAGTTTTATTTATTTAAATGGCTCTGCAGTGTGATTTTTCTTAAAACAAGGCAGAAATATTTGTCGTTGTGCTTGGAAATAGCATTCTGGTTTTGATTCTTCAAATAATAGAGTAACTTCAGGTTTCCTTGTATGCAATCCTCCCCCTGCCAGCCGAGGAATGGCAGAAACTGCTCCGGGGCCTCTTCTCTGGGCAGGGCAAGGTTGAAATACTTGTGTGTTGCCCACCAGTGCATCGTCTCACTGCTCCTGGGACCTGTCACAGGTTCTTCCCCAATGCCTCTGCTAGCAGGGGGTCGGGGAGGAACAGGCTCCCTGGGATTTTATTAGAGATTTTTTTTTTCTTTGAAAGGTAGAAAGGAAGATATTCCTTCATCTCCAAGAATGGGATCCATGAAGAGGGACCTGAAAGTTTTTTCCATAGCTTGACTGCCCAGGCCACGTTTTTGCTAAGTTCTTTTACACTGATCCGGGAAAGTAAAGAGGCTTTAGCATAAAAAAGAATTGGGCTGTGTCTGCAGTCCGTCCTCACAATGTCTCCGCTCTTGTAACCTGGGGTCTGATGTTTTCCTGGAAAGCTAAGTAAAATGGTTCTGATTCAAATTGGGAATCACTTTTTAATTCAGATGGAGCTTCTCTTAGGACACTAAATCTAAGTGGTGCATCAGTTCTCTGTGTTTCTTAAAAATAAGAGGTTGAATATTTATGTCACTTCAAAGCAAGGCAGCGTATCGGAGTTTGACTGTGAAAGGGGCTGCCAAAGTGTAGTTCCCGACCGAATGGCAGCAGCTGGCCTGTGCAGAGCAGGAGGTTAGGAACGATGGTCAGTCCTCAACTCCGAGTGAGCACACTGCAGGTCTGGGTGTTAATCCGATGAGGCTCTTGATCAAATTGATTTCCCTAACTCAGTAGATCCCGAAGGGGCTACCTCAGGTGGTGAAATGAGTTCCGTAGTGATGAGTGGCTCCGTGGGTTGTGGATGATAAAGACGGGTATGGAATCAGCAGCTGCGCTGGGCATGACATACTCGTCCAGACCCTTCGGAGGGAGCAAACCAGCCATTCTTGCTCTCTGTAAGTGGCATTGTGTGTGCAATGGTGGTTTTGGCTTTCAAGACAAAGTAGTGAAAAATTAAGCCCTGGCTTCCAGGACTTTATATAGATGTTAATCCTGCTTGTCATTCCAGGCATTCACGTAGTACCACGTGAGTTTCCTCTGCTGGGAAAACTCCACTACTTCATGATATCTTTGAAAACTGGAGTGAGCTTGTAAACTTACAGGGACCAGTTGCAACAGTTGAATGTTCACAAGTCCATGGGGCCTGCTGGGATTCACCCCAGTACTGAAGGAGGTAGCGGATGTTACGGCAGGACCCCTCTCGATCATCTACCAAAGGTCTTGGGAGTCTGGGGAGGTCCCTGCTGGCTGGAAGCTGGACAATGTTATTCCAAGCTACAAGAAGGGCGTGAGGGAAGAACCCGGGGAACTACAGACCTGTTAGTCTAACCTCGACTCCTGGACAAATTATGGAGAAGATTATACTGGGTGCTGTTGGAAGGCATTTACAGAACAAGGCACAGTCAACATGGGTTCACAAAGGGGAGGCTGAGGGGCGACCTCATTGCTCTCTGCAGCTTCCTGAGGAAGGGAAGGGGAGAGGGAGGTGCTGAGCTCTTCTCCTGGGATCCAGCGATAGGACATGTGGGAATGGTTCAAAGCTGCGCCAGGGGAGGTTCAGACTGGACATTAGGAAGCATTTCTTTACCGAGAGGGTGGTCAAACACTGGAACAGGCTTCCTAGAGAGGTGGTCGATGCCCCAAGCCTGTCAGTGGTTAAGAGGCATTTGGACAATGCCCTTAATAACATGCTTTAACTTTTGGTCAGCGCTGAAGTGGTCAGGCAATTGGACTAGATGATCGTTGTAGGTCCCTTCCAACTGAAAGTCTATTCTATTCTATTCTATTCTATTCTATTCTATTCTATTCTATTCTATTCTATTCTATTCTATTCTAATTTATATTTCTTCCTTCATATTGATTTCACTACTAATTTCACTGGTGTTATATCGAGGTTAAATGCAATCCTGAGTATTCACAATAGAACATGTCGGCTGTTATTGTGGGGTTTTTTTAATCTTGGACATCACTTTCTGAAGAGGCAGTAACTGTGTCAGTGACTTTCACGTGCCCCTTTTCTGTTTACAAAGACAACCAAAAATAGCGACCTTGTTCACAGGATACCTGTACTGCGGGCAGTAACAACACAGGCGTTTTAGTGATAGAAGGACTATTGCGATGTTGCAGGAACCGCGCTGTTTCGCGGTGTGCGGCTCAAAAGTAATTACCACGTGACTGACCCTCAGTCTCCTCTGGAGGATCGCATCCCGCCTGGTTGTGACAGGGCATGGCGATTCCCGCCGAATCACCAGGCCACTTTGTCGTCCTTCTCAGGACTTTTTCTGAAACCTGCCAAGACCAGGATGGAGAAATACCATTTCGTTGCCCTCCTTGGACATGGCAGTTTCTGTTGAAGTTCAACTGCCCACCAGTGTGAGTCGTCTTAGGTGCCATAAGCGATGCGAAATGACCCTGTGGCATTGGTGTGGGATCAGGCAGGCTGCTGTGAAAAGAAAGGGAGGCAGACCTATCTGCGAGAGCTTCATATAAACACATTTGTCCAAATTCTGTTATTTACACTGCTGACTGGCTTTTAGATCAATTTAATTAAAGAAAAATTGGGTCTGTTGTGCAAACTTTTGATCTAATTGACTGTCCAAGGTGGTCGTTGAATGCTGAATCTGGCCAGGTCCCCTGGTTGAAGAGCAACTTGTGGGTTTGCCACAGATTTCAGCGTCTCACATGTTTGTGCTCACATGCCTTTAGGAAGAACAGTGGAGGGACTGGATATTTCACACCAAAAGAGAGGAATTAGCTGTTAAGTAATTTTTGTTAGTTTTTAGTTATGAAATTGTTTTAGTTTTCCTCTTCACCGTAAACTAATCACCCCTGCCGTTCCACGTTGACCAGGCCATGGCTCACCTTCTTGCCTTTAGCTTTGTAGGTCAGTTTGTGCCACTGACAGGTCGGTGTTTCAGCTCTTGCGGCTGCTGGCCCTTTCCCGGGGCTTTGGGCTCTGCCCTCGGGAAGAGGAGCAATTGCAACATCTTTACCATTGAGTGGAAACTATACTTTCTTTTATTTCTTTTTTCTTTTCTTTTTCCTTTCCCCTACCACTGAAGCTGTTGTGTTTAGGTATCAGGTTGATAAGGCTTCAAGGAAGGCTCACCTTACCTCGATATATGCTTTTTTGGGGGGGACAAAAAAGTTTGAAAAAGAAGCTTCTGTAAGTTTTGCAGATCAAATAGTTGTTTTACTTGTTATAATAACAATTCAACAAGCAAATACATTTTCTTCAGCAAACAACTATGACACCTACAATTTGTTATCTTTTTCTGCTAAGAATTACCTGGCAATTAACAGTTCCTTTGTTTTTCAAGGTATACTTGGAAAAGGTTTTGTGGGTTTAATTGCAATTTGTTAGCCTGAGAATGGCATTTTCTCTTCCATGATATATTTTTGAAGGTTACTTACACTAAGTGGGGTTTGTTCTGGTTTTTGAAGAAAGGAAAAATACCCAGTACTGCCTAATTTAGCAAAATAAGCAGCAGAAGGGAAAGGTTCAGAACTACCTGTGGGGTGGGACTGCCACAGCTGACAAGCCTTGTCTATCTGTCGCTTTTAGCTTGGCCTAAATGACTTCAACAAACAACAGCAAATGGTGTAGGGCTGGATTGCATGTGTGTCAGCATGGTCCTTGATTAATCCCTTGAGAAGCCTAGGAGAATAAGAGCAGGGTCAGACTAAGTTGAAAGCAGGCAATAAAATAGTAATCTGTTAACATTTATATAGCTTGTCATTGAGAGAAAGGACCTCATTTAAGAGCAGCTAAGGAAACTGAGAACTGAAGTGATTTGAGCTGGTGGCTGAGCCTTTCTGGAATGTGTTTTCTAGCTCCTGCCCCCTGCTCCAGTCGCTGCGCTGCTGCCCAGGTGGAAAAGCGCCTCTCTGGAAAAAAAAAATACGCTGTGCTAGTACAGAGCCTCCTGAATTTTGCACAGATTTCCTACTGCACTTTAAAGCTGCGCTGCTGCTGCTGCGGTTGGTGACTGTAGTGCTGTTGCAGGAAACAAATCGTGTGGCAGGGCAAGGGCAGGGGGCGTTGCTGGAGAAGAGGGGTTATTTCATTATTTCTGACCTCCTGTTGTCTCTTCACCTTATTCAGAGGTACTTGCGCCGTCCTCTCAAGGACTTGGTCACAAACTCAGGCTGTGATCTGTTTCTGGATGACTGAGCGTAGTCACCTGTGCTAAGAGCTGTGATCTTTTGCTGTTCCCCAAGTAAGTTTCATGCTCATCACTTTAGTAATGATCTCACTTTGACTGCAAAGACAGAGTAGCATTGAATCTATTTATACCAAATCAGTCCAATTTGTGTTTTTTTCTGATACAGTGATATAAGGAGCTCCATCCCTTATCATCACTTAAGCTAAGTTATCTGCTACTGCTGTTCCCTTCTCCCGCTGCCACTGATCCAGCAGGGCCAGCAGCCGCGTGGACAGGAGTGCCAGTGCAGACACAAGGTTTGTGTGTGATGGTGTTTTCAGCCTCCTGCTGCCTTTGCGATCCCTAGAGTGAATCTAAAATCTCAGAGCACCAACACTTTATTCCCACGAGTTTTACTGAGAGCAAGCTATTCTGTGAACCGGTGAAAGATTTAGCAGAGGTTTTTGGATCATGGCAATACAAAACCATCTCTCTGCAAACAGAAGCCATTTATTGTTTGCTGATACCAGTTTTTATGAGATAAATTTAAAAAAAAAAAAACAAAACCAAGCATTTCTTTCTGCCTCACCGAAAGTATTTTTACAAGTAGGTTCCAAGTTTGCAATATGCTGCTGTTTCGGCAATCACAAATGTGAAACCACCGAGCTCGCAGTGGGTTGTACCCCTGTTCCTGCCCGCTCACTGTGAGAAGGGAAGCAAATATGGATTTTGCCACAGGAGATTAATCAAAGATGCTGTTGCCCTCCACAATGTAAATTATTTATATTCAGTCCAGAATTTTCTGCTGTGCTTCTGTTTTATACAGCTGTAAATTACTTGGATACAGCCCCAGTGGAAGGTCCTTGCTATTTTATAATGGGAAAAAGGAACTCTGCAGTAGAAATCTATAATGAATGAACAGGAACATCATCTTCCAATTGTAAATAAGATCTTGTTCTGTTTATTTTGACATCTTTTTACAAACGTCTTGCATTCAGGTGTAAATATCCCAAACCATGATCTTGTTCAGAGTTCTGAGATTTCTATTGTTAAATGTAATACTTTGTTTAATAGTTGTAATAATTATTTGTATAGATATGAACATGATAGTATTTTATTAAAAAAAAGAAAAATGTTCTCTGAATACTGTGTTCTTTTTGGTACAGCTTCTTTCCCTGTGGAAAGCCATGCATTTCACTCTTCAAGTTAGGTAAAAATAAAAGCTTTGTTTTGAGGCTGGGAATTTACAGTCGTAGTTCTCCACTGATGTATATTCTCTGCCTATCTCAGAGTTGTGCACCACTTTATTTGGTTATATCAAACTACATAATCCAGAAGAAACATAGACTGATAATGAAGAATCTAAATAATGCATGGCAGATGCTGTCCCTGCCCAGGTGACAGCGATCACTGTGTTAAGATACAGCTTTAGCTTTGTAAAATGCTTCTCATCACGCGCTGCCGTGTTGCTTGTGAAGTGCACTAAGATAGTTCTTTTGTCACAGCCTGAATCTAAAGGATGTGGTTTGGATGAGACCGGTACAGAGACGCTGCAAGGTAAGTAAAGGCTTTTTTGGGAGGCTGCATAATCAGGCGGAGCTGACAGAATTGCAATGAAACAATTTGTGTCGTGGGCTCCAGGCTGCCTTGCTTGTAAACCTCAAAATTCTTGTGGATGCTGAAGATGCCTTTAAAGAAGATGATTTTTTTTTTTTTTTTTTTAAATTAAAACTTAGTATTAAGACAGATGAGCTTCTATTTTGTTACTTCAGCGACAGCCAGTATCTATAGTTTCATGAGGAGGCTGTGGTTCAGTAGAACATCGGGAAGATGTGTGCATGGATAGGATGGTCTCTGAGCAGTCAGAGACCTACTCTCAGCCCACTTCCCTACCTTGGGAGGGCAGCTCAGTCCTGAGAGCGGGCGGGCAGGGCCCGTTCAGTTACCTGCACCCAGCGCTGCCCAAGAGCAACAGCCCCAATTTTGGGGTCAGCGTGTTGGCAGCACAATGCATAAAGGTGGAGTGTCCCGCTGTAGCAACCTGCTCTTTCCTATCAGGTGGAGGGGAAACAGGACACCAGGCATCTGAATACCGTCACGGTGGGCTGGTGCCCTGGCCACTAGCTAACCACAACAGATGCGGGTGCAGTGCTCACCTGTGGGAGATGGAGCAGTGTCCACCGAGGCCCCAGCAGCGTCCCTGGGGCAGTGCGGTGCCGCTTGCCAGCCCCCTCCAGAGCTGCTGGGTGCCCTCGGGCCCGCTGGGCTCATTCAAAGGCTTTGTACAGCCGCACACGCGTGTACGTGAGGGAAACCACATACAAAAGCACAAGTGAAACTGGCTCGAAGTGTTTCTTCCCCCATCTTAAGCTAGAGGTGGAACATACACACCCACTGCCGGCGTACCTCAGTCTCAAATACACCCTGTTCGTGTACGGGATAAACTCAGTGACTCCCTGTTGCTGTCATCGCTACCTTCCGCCCTGCCAAAGACCTTTTTGCTGTGTGCAGCTGCCGCTGTTTCGATAGGCACAGAATCTACATTTAGCTGTGGACAAGTTAACATTTCTCCTAAAACTCTGCCTTCACATTTCAAAGCACAGCGTGCTCCTCCTGCCTTGGCTGCTCTACTACCACCCCAGAGGTTGTAGTGGTAGTTGTAACGCTGTCAGCTCACATGATACTAATAGCTTCCTTAAACTGTGAGGGTTTGTTGATTATTATTATCATTATTATTCAAAAGCTATTTCTGTCTCCCTTGAGTTGTACCAGGCAGAACAACAACTTTACCCACATTTCCTAAGAAAACAAGGACTACATGGTTGTATCCACCCCCTCTCCATGGCTTAGGTCAACCCAGCTGTGGCAGAGGGGAGACACCTTCAGGTGACGAGGAGCTGTGGAAGGAGAAGGGCACAGGGAAGAGACAGGTCACATTGCTACGGGGGGAGGCAGAGCAGAGCCTGCTCAGCAGCAGCTTTCTGGCCATGCAGCACCCAAAATCGCTTGACCCGACCACAGCACTGCACTGGCTTTTACTTGGGAAAACGTCAGAGGCCTAGGCTGGTGTAGGAATGGGGAAGGTGTTGCAGGAGGTGTAACGCAAAAATTATACGAAGCTGAGTGTTGGTAGCTCTTTTGCTTATAAAAACAGCAAACATATCTCATGACTTGGCAAATAAGCCTGAGTATTTAATGACCAGCTGCAGAAAGCTTAGGGCAGGTGTTCCTGGGCAGGTACAGCTTCCACAGCATACAGAGAGTTACTCCGGCAGCCACCGCTTCCAGCCAGGCCAGCTCCTGCTGCCTTCGAGCCCCTCAGCCCCTACCGCGAGCCACTTTGACTGAGGAGGGGATTCACCAGAAAAGTGAACTCTTGCTTCCCTTCCAAGAGTTGTTAAAGCGGTTTGTGCTGAGCATAGGAGGGATGAGCACGTGATGGGGAAACAGGGACCGCGCTACCGGCCCATGGGCAGCAGAAGGGCCCCCACCTCCTAACAGCGTCACACCAGCCGCTCTGCTTGTCTCCCTACACACCTCTAACTAACACTGCTTCGCTCAGGGAACAGAGAAAGGTGAAACAGCAGCAACAAAGTGACACCTGCAGCTCAGGGAACACAGGTCCCCCCCCTACCCAGGCAGCTGTTCTTCCTTCCCGGAGGACGGTCCCCTGGAGAAGGCACAAGCCACATTTCGGGTGCGGAGGGCTGCGTAGCCCAGCTGACTCGGACAGCTGGGAGACACAGAGCGGCCCAGGTGCCCAGCCAGACACCCCACCAGCCTGAGCCCTCGAGGCAGCCCTTCAGCCGCCGGGTCAGGCTGGGCCCCGCAGCCGCTAGGCAGGAGAATCAAACTACAAGCAGAAACCAGCAGGCAGGGCAAAGCTAAGAGGAAATTTTTAAAATTGAAATTGATGCGTCAAGCTGGAGGCACAGAAGCAGCAGGGAGACGATTCCGACCCTTGCTCCCATCTCTTATGCTTGAGGTGGCTTTCCTTGTATTTTATTTAATTCTCTCACATTTTTCTGCTTGTTCTGTGCTGTTCTCCACCCTTCTCCAACCTCTCTCTCCCTCACTGCTGCCACCAGCATTGCCATTCGCATATTGTGCTCGTCTCTGCTTAGCTCAGCGAGCCCATATATTGCTCTTCTACCTCCTACACTGAGCGTTCTAACTGCTGTTCAACAGTTTTTTCTCACATTCCTGTTTAGAGAAGATACCTGGTTTCCTGGTTAAAACAAATACAAGCTTGGAACAAGGTCTGAAACTACAGACTATGGAGGACACGGGGAGAAGGAATACCTTTTATGAAAACGTGTGTCCAAAACTGGACAAACTTTGGGGCACACAAGCCCTTCTCTAGTCTGGCACAGAACCGATAATTCCTACTGCCCCAATGCCTTGTCCTATGTCCTTGACTTCTGCGCACCGCAAAAATATACCAAAGGCAGAACATACTTGTACAGGAGGAAAAGCTGCTCATCTTTCTCCACACCTAAACACGGGGTAAGGGCAGTCCTGCAAGGCCAGAGCAATCCTCCACCTGACTAAGCAGAGGGTGTGAAGGCAGTGCAGCGAGCAAAGAGGACTTCAGGTTAGACTCCCAAACAGCAGGATCCAACACTGGATCCTCCAGGTCTCACTCTCCCCCTAAATACCTGCTCGTACACCAGTTCTGATGATCTGCCAAGATCAACAGGTTTTTGAACTAGTGTCCCTCTTCTCTGCCCACCTCTCTGGCTCAAGGGGACTGAGGGAGGCAGCATTCACTAATTTTAGTAAGAAACTGCACTGGAGTCTCTGGCCAGACTTGCCCACTTCATATAAAAATATTCAGTGGGCTCTGGAGTGCTTTGCGTGGTGCAGTTGCAGCTGTATGGTGTGATTGCAGCATGGACACCAGAGAAACCAGGCAGTTAAAAGACTGAAGGCTGGCGCGGTTCCTACAGGAGGCAGATGCTCTAACCATTGAGCCTCAGGCAACAGCAGGGCAGTATCTCCACTTCAAGTGCCTTTAATCACCCCAGCACAGCCTCCCACCTGACAAGCTTCCACCTTAGACAAGATCTATGCATCTCCCTCCAGGCCCCAGAGGAGCGAGGAAGGCCTCGCCTCAAGTGGAGGCTTCTTTTGGTGTAGCACTTCATGGGAGTTGGTGCTTAACCTGCTGGTGCTAGCGGGCTGCGTTCAAAGCCCATGTGCCCCCAGCACCTAGAGATTTATCCTGCCCACCGCAGCACTGCTGTCCTGTGGGACAGCACAAAGCCTTGTAACCCACCATGAAGGCGCACAAGGGGCTCGACCCAAACTTTTCCAGGCACTTGCTAAGGCAAGACACTGTTCATGCAAGGCCCATGGTGAGGACTCCATCAGGAAATTTTCTCTCCTCCTCCTCCTGCTACCTCCCCCAGCTCCAGCTCCAAAGCACTGCCCCACTTGCTCCCTAGCTCACCTCAGCAGCAAGTGATGTGACCATGGCACGAGCACGTCACCTCCCAACAGATCTACCACTGCGGCTCTTCATGCGGCTTCCAGGTGGCACCGTGCGGCAGGGCTCCGTGCAGCCGTGCCTCGCACCTCCGCGCCTGCTGCTGGGGCCAGGACTAGAGGCAGAGAGAAGGGAGGGAATGGATGGTGCCGGCAGCAGCGCTATCACTGCGTGCTACCACCTGCCCTCCGAAGAGAGCTCTGGAAAGAGCACGTCCCACACACCCCAGGTATTATTACAACAAATTTTGGGTTCACTGGTTAGAGAACTGGAAGTGCAGCACGGGGGCTCCTACAGCAGCCCTTGCATTTGCAGGGAGGGAGACAGGGCAGCACAGAGCATGCGTTGCAAAAAAGCTGTGGGGTCAAACGTTCATATGCTTCGGGGTACAGAAACCCAGGTGGCTCCATCTGCACCGCATGTTTATAACCATGCCGCGCAAGACAACCAGGAGTCCCTGATGGGGGGTGCTTAGTCTTGCTGCACTCAGCAGTAAGGATTTGGGTTGGTTTTTTTTTTTTGCACCTCAGACTTCCTGGCAGTCTTTCCTTATGGGAAGAAAAAGGAAGCTGCAGGCAAGCCTGTGCGGCTAATATTGGATTCTGCCATTTTAGGCAGACCAAGAACATATGGCAAGGCTGCAGGGTGGCTGAATGGAAAATGTGGTCTATCCTGAGCCTGATACTCCTCTGCTGGTGCTACTCAGACAAAAGCAAGTGCCATCTCCTTCTCTGCAGCCCATGCTGACACTGTAAAGGAAGAGCAGCTCATGCTTCACAACAAGCCTGAGAAACCTACCCGTATTTCTAGCATCACTGAACGTTCACAACTCCATCTGCATGGCAAACCTGCAAGCCAAGCCCAAATATTGTAATAAAACACAGCACACAGGGACCACCACCACGGTGGTTCTGCATGTTCTGGCAGACCCTGGCTGAAACATGGCTACATCTCCCTAGGAGTGCAGCTCTGCTCGGGAAGGTAGCTGCTGGCAGCCTCTTGTGTCATTCCTCCTCCAGCCCTATCTTCACTCTGCCAAAGGGGCTACAGTGACAAACAAGAGTGTCTGTTCTTTACTCCAGTTAGCCCCACAAAGGCAATTTGGTTAAGAGAAGAAGCAGGTCATCTGTACCAATGCTCAGGAAACTGTTTGTGAGGGTCCTAAGGATGACAGCAGCTGTGTGACACCACTGGGCACCCCTCCGCCCCAAGTGCTCTCTTTGCTGCTGCTGAGAGCTGGAGCAAGAAGAATTCAGACCAACCTGCAGAGCAGGGAGCCAAGAACATTCATTTTATTGACCATCTTGACAAACTCCAACTTAGAAAAAAATAAAAATCAGCTAGTGCAAAACCTTTCTAGGAGATACAGGCTTCTCGGAGTAGAAAATTACCATAGCCTTCTGCTTTGGTAAGCGCAACTGGAATGGAGCCTTTGCATCAGTGGGTACATGCACATACACCAAAGGAAAAACGGTCAGACAACGACAAGAATAAGGACAGCAGGCCTCAAAGAACTCTTTTTAATTCAAAATGAGCAAAACAGGTCACATTTTAGATGCAAGGCCTGAAATAATTTACACCTTATTCTTGTTTTTTAAATAACTGAGAACTCAGAAAGAATGCAGAAGCTATTTAAAAACTTATTTTGGATGCAGAAAAGTTGGAGAGGAAAGAAGTTTGGTCCAGATCTTTAGCTAAAGAGCTCAACCTCCTCCACACTCCCAGCCCCTAAGGGAACCTGCTTTGCCAAGTTTGCCCAAAGCAAGTTTGTGGGAGGAGAAAGTCTGAGGCTGCTGGACAGCCTCCCCGTTCCATCCTGCCCCTTTCGCAAGGCCACGCAGCAGGAGCCAAGGAGCTGCCAAGGAGCTACCCAGCACGCAAGGCTGCGGCTTCACCGCACCGTCTCTCTAAAGGTTGCTTGAGGACAGCACTTCTGGTGCTCTGAAGGAGACCATCACACTGACAAGCGCCTGTGTAGGAGCTGCCAGAGAGAAGTGAGGCTGTTCAATATGCACAAGTGAGAGAGGCCGCAAGAGCAAAGTGGGAGGTTCTGCCTCTGGCAGAGCACTCGTGGGCAGCTCTAGTCCACCATCTCCCTCCAACACTGCAGTCCCTTGGACTTGTTTCTCTTGTTACTGTGGCTCCCCACCAGCTACAGGAGGAGCCTCTCCAACAACAACAACAACAAAAAAGAAACCAATCCCCTCTGCCACCTTAGCTTGGAGTCCTTTGCTCACTCGGTGGCTGCAGCTCAGGAACCAAATGCTCTCCCCGTGCTGCCAAAGGGACTCTCCGAGGGCGCTGGCTGCCGATGCAGGAGCTGCATTGCACTTCTGAAGCCCGCTCACCGGAGAGGAAGCGGAGCACATCAGCAGGGAAGGCAGGAAGCAAAGCTCTCAAACGCACCTCCCGTTTCCTCCCTTTTCACTGGCTCCAGCACCCGCAGCACCTACAAGCCAGAGGGCTATGCACTGGCCTCAGCTGCCAGGTCGTGCCTGCCCCAGAAGGTGCAGTGGGAAAGGAGCAAATGTTGTCTTCCCTCCCGGTCCCGCCTCAGTTACCGCAGCAGCCCTTTGTGCTTGCTGTGGGATCCGGCTCCCCTGCTCCCATGGGGTAGCCGGCCACAGAAGCAGGCTCATTTCCCACAGATGCTGGTGGCCCGGTGCCTTTCGCTGAGCGGTTTGGGACGCCCCTGCGCCATCGTCCCTTGGGGAGTCAGAACACCGGGATCTTGTCCCTGCGCACTGCATCCAGGTCATCATCCAGGGTCAGCAGGACCTAAGGAGGAAAGCGTGAGGCAGCTTCAGGTCTCGCTGGCCAGCCCACAGCGGGGGAGAACAACCAGCTCCCGATGGCATCTCATCACAGCAGGGCTCCACCCGGGCCACGTCTCCAGCATGTAGAGGAACCACAACAGCAACCCATGTAGATGTGCCAGATTAACTTTGTTTCTCTAATGCTCCCAGCAAGTCACTCTGGCAGCACAGCTGACAGGTAGCTCTGCCTACAGTGCCGCAAGGACCTGAGCAGGTAATCCTGCCCCAGCCGCGATGGAGACGCTGCTTGTAAGCTGGTCCCTCATCACTAGCCTCTGAAGAGCCATCCAGGAGGCAGCAGGATGGGAATTGCTTGACCACAGCTCAGACATTGCACGTGGCCAGGCACCTCCTTGCACAGCTAGGGTTAAGGTCTCCCTCTCCGCTTCCACAAAACACTATGCTGTGACCCCATCGCAGGGGACACCTCCATCTTTGCCACCACGCAGACCATCAGGCCTGAAAAGAGGTACCAAGCAGAGAAGCACAGGAGTCCACTATGAAAGTCCAGGAGTGAGCTAAGCTCCACACCAGTGACCCTACTGCCTGGGTCAAAGGGAGTAGGGTTCCTTTCTAGGAGGTCCTCACAAACCCCTGAGAGGGTTGGTCACACCAACAGCCCCTCAGCTTCCCCACAACAGCTGTGTGACCCACAGGGGGAATTTGAAGCCATGAGGCACAGGGAGCAACAAGCCAAAGGAAGAAGCCTGATCCCTGATCCCACTGACAAGGAGCATCCTACTGTGAAGGATGTCTGGAGGCAAAGCCAAGCAGAGGAGTTGGGACACTTCTGTGGGGTCCTGGGGCACCCACAGCTCCACACAGATAGAGAGGGATGAGGAGGAAGAGGAGACGGTGAGGCCATACAGCAGAGTGGGAGGCTCAGCAGGACTCACCAGAAAGGAGAAGAACAAGGCAGCTGCAGAGAGGAAGTGCCAGACGTCATGGTCATCGAAGAAGCCCAGCAAGATGCACGGCCGGTTCTTTTCCCGGGACTCTGCTGGAGTCTCCTAGGGGAGCAGGAAGGGTGTCAGGACCTGATATCCACTCACACAGGGCCCTGGCTGGCCACGTTGGACCCTCTGGAGGTTGCCCTGTCTTAACTCTCCGTGCGGGAGCCAGGAAAAAGCACTGTGCTGGCTGGACACGTGGTGAGAGCAGGGCAGGAACGCAATGTTATACTTAGACCTGGAGATGGATCTGGGGCCACAACCCACAGCTGAGGGGACCCCTCTGGTCTCCACATCTGAGGTCCTACACAGCACAAGCTGCACAGCCTCCACCAGACCACCCTGCACAAGCCCCACTTCTATAGAGATGGGCATGGTATCTTGTTAGAAGCCATCCAGTCAGCATTTAAGAGCCTCCCAGGCCATGGAGAGCCCCCACAACCCCAGGCAGGTTATTCCCCATTGGCCATCTGCTCCGGGGAGAAGTCTTCCATCCAGCACTGGTCAAGATTTGTCCAGTTTTGCTTTCAGATCCCCAGCTCCTCCTCTGTCCCCTGGTGAGGACCAGTCACCTCCGGATCACCTGGGTCATAAATAGTCTCTCCACAGCTGCATGCGTACAGTCATTTTTGGCTCAGCACAGCTTCTCATGCTCCCTTCCCAGTCTACTACAGGAGTTAAACCCTTTCAGTTCTCCACGAGCAGCCCAAGACTCTTCCCCAGCGTATTTTTTGTGTAAAACAAACAACAGGAAGGAAAGATGATGAGAGATGGACAGGACAGTGAAAGGGGAACTTTACCTCCCAGCTGCTGAGGGTCTGGAAGAAGAAGTAGAGGGCGGCTGCCCACACCACTGCCGTGGCCACGATGCAGAACAGGGGGATGGGCAGGAGCTTCTCAGAGCTGCGGAGCTGCAGACAGGGACATAACCTCACAACGTGCCCCATGTTCTTCCCAGGGGCCGGAGCCATGCACAGGACTGACACGCCAGCCTGGACCATCTGCATTGGCAAAGGGCTGCCCACCCCAGGGAGACACAGCTCTGCCACCCCCGAGATGGCTACACAGCATCCCTCCCCAATACCAACACCTTGTCCCACCCTGAGCCCCACAATGCCCTTCCACATCCCTCTGCAGCACCACAGGAACCCAGACTGCAGCCAAAAAAGAGGCTCATCCCTTGCCCTTTGGAGACAGACACCCCAGGGACAGCTACACCTGCCTCCTTTACCTTCATGATGATGTAGAAAGCCAGATACAGCAACAGGTTACAGATAAAGATCCCCAGTATGTAGGAGGCGAAGTCTCTGGGCCGATACACCAGCCCAAAGATAGCACTGAGAGAGAGGGAAGAAGGGACATTAGGCAGCCTCTTTCACTGGGGTCAGGGTACATACCCACCTGCTGCTCCCCCCAGACCACAGGACACAGCAACACTGCCACAGACTGCCAGTTCCCTGGAGAAAATGCACCACTCACCTCTGCTCCCTGCTGAGAAGCAAAGCAGAGCAAACTTGGCCACGGTCAGCTGCTGAGAGCAACTGCAAACACCACAGGACAGGCAAGGGCCCTGGGTTGCTTCTCACACATGGCCAAATGCATCTCACTTGGTAGGAGTCGGCCCCTGTACGTTTAGCAGAAGGCATGTCCTCTTTGCTTTAGTGAAAAGCAAGAGCCTGGGGCAATGATTTCAGGTCTCATCCAAGAGCTGATCCCTCCATCCATGCAGTTACTGCTGAGCCAGGCTCTGTGACTGTGACTAAGGGGCATCTGTCAAGTCTCCTGCACCTTGGCTGTGCCAGAGACCTCCCAGCGACGTGGGAAGCACACGTACAGCCCAACACAGCACCACCACGTACCAGGCCAGCCCTACACAAGCTCACTCGGACACAAGCCGTGAGAGCACCACCTGAAACGCTTAGGGATGCCTCACATAGCTCTGTAGTGCTGCATCCTATGGATCTGCCTACCATTCAGCGCTCATCGGATCCAGCTCCTTGCCAAAACGTGTCAGAAAGGCCCCAGCACAGGACTATCGTGCAGACACTGCTGCATTTCCCCATCACTTCAGACCACCTGTGTGTCAATACTGAATCCTGCTGCCCACATGCGCAAGTACGCAGACACCCACACCCCACTACTTACAAGGACCAGTTGACCAGGTTTCCAACAATGAGCAGCACCATCCTGTCCTGAAGAGAAGACACTGGTGATCATATGAAAACAGAATGAAATGCAGAAAGAGGCCTTCGCCTCAGAAATTCAGGATATCATTATGTGGGGATTTGGAGTCCAATTCCTGCAAACACACATGCACCTGGCCCTGAAGTTTGCTCTGCAGGAGTTTTTGCCAGATGGAAACTGCTCTGACCCTCACAAATTTGAAGAAGGTGTTGCAAGAAGGAGACTAAACATCTAAAAAATGACAAACCTAGCACTTAAGGATCAGTCTCGGGAGGTTCTGCAAATCCTTTGATTGTTTCCACTGGCTTTCTAGTTAGATTCCTTCCCTCCTACCATTTCACACAAAAATTGTTGCACAGAGAAAGGACACGCTTGAAAGAGGCAGCAGGGGAAGCTTTGGACAGCATCCCGCACATATCCACAGAGCCATTTTTCACCCATCTCACCATTAGCTAGAGAAGCACTGTAACCACAGCAGGCAGAAGTGGGGCATGTGCATTTATGCTTACAGCTGCTTTCACGATGTAGCTATTTCAGGCTGGCCAGGCTTACTTTATGCCTGAGTGCACTGAGTTTGCTTGCAAAACTCAGTCTGACACCTATTCAGAGATGGGAGAATAAATTTAAAAAAAAAAAAAAAGAAAGCATAATAAAAAGGATGCTCATGGATAAAAAAAAATCATTTGGCTTCAAGCCCTAATTAGCACTCTGTGCCAAGAAGAAAGTAATCGGTGGGACACAAGGTAACAGCTACCACTTCTTACTTTTTTGCTGTCTGCCCTGAGGTGCTGTAGAAATAGAAATAGGTGTTGCTTAAGCTGCAGAGTCAAAATAGTTGCCACCTTCCCCAGAGAAGCTGCGCCGCACAGAGCCTCATACCCATTCCTTTGAATGGATGCCCCCAGAGAGCAAGAGCAAAGACAAATCCTATCATGCTTGTCTCGCTTTTGCTCTGATGTTTTATTCACCAACCCATAGTTCAGGGGAGGCCTGAAAGTGGGGGGCAAACTGCTCCAGCAGAGATCTACACTTACACAAACATTTGTGGGGAGTGGGAAGAAGGGAAGCCGGGAGCATCACTGTTTCAAATAGGCACAACTCTTTCCTCTGCACATTTCCTAGAAAGTGAGCAATTGCTGAGGGAGATGCTGAGATGAGAAATCACCTACCATGTACATTGGTCGACTGCACTGCTGGATACAGTCTGTGTACAGCACCATCGCTGCCCGTCGAAATATCCCCAAGTCTGCCAAAGAAGAGGATAAAAAGCCAGAACAGCCAGCAGAGTGAGCTCCAAAATGCCTATGGGGAAGAGATGTGGACACCCACTGGCTGACAGAGGACTCAGCCTGTGGAGGGTTAGGGTGTCCACAGATTTGTTTCTTGCCCTTTGGGAACAGTCTGTGCTGAGCAAAAGGGCAGGATGTGGATGGCATTTGGCCAAAGTGACAGGTTAAAAAATAAAAAATAAATAAATTTTTTAAAAAATCCCCTTGCCACTGGCACTGCCCAGAAGTCAAACAGGCCCTATCTGTACACATAAACAGGCTGGCTTTGCAACTGCATCTCTGGAGGAGAGAGGTGTGTGCAGGAAGGGGGAAAAGCACCTTCCATGGAACAAGCTGCCAGAGCAGGGAAACAGCAGAAACTCATCCCACAGTCCTTAGAGGATCCTAGAGGAACAGAGCATGCTCCAGACACTCCTGCTCTCAAAATCATTGCAGAAGCTTCACTGGAGAGCCATCAGTGGCAGTGGTGATGGCCAAACATGCATGCACACACATGCCCCTCTTCAGCCACAAGTGTAGAGCTTGAAAAGGCTCCTGCACCAAGATCAGAGCTCTCCTTTCTGCCAAGGAACAGGACTGGCAGTGCTGCCGGCAAACTGACTTCACTTCTCAAGAGCTGACCCCAGGAGCCTGCCTCTCCACACACATCCATGCATCCCCAGCTGCTATGCCGCTGCTCAATCAGTTCAACATAGAAAAGTGAGAGCTGCTGACAGTACCTGAGTCAGGGCCATCTGAGGCAGACAGGAGCAAAAGAGGAAGGAGAAATAGGTTTGTAAGCAGAGCACAAGAGCCAGATTCCCCACCAGACGCTCTCCCCCCTCACCCCATGACAGGGTTTTATGTAGCTCACCACTCTGAGCACAGCACTAGGGAGAGCGGTAACTGAAGGGCAGGCTCCCTCAGAGCCCAGCTCTCCTGCCACCACCGAGTAGTCAGGTCCTGCTGACTCCCATGGGTCTGGGAAGCAGCAGCACAAGGACTTCAGAGGCCAGAAAGAGCATCAGAGGGATGAGAGGACTGGATAACCCAGAACACAAGCACAGGCCACAGGACCTATGCTCACAGGTGTGCAGCACAGGCAACTCACGCAGGTGAGGACAGGAGGCACCCGCGCACCCTAGAGCAAGATGGTTCAGTCACAGCACTTACCCATCTTGAAGCGGCCCATGTAGTAGATCTGGGTGCTGAGAGCCAGCGAGGCCACAACATGGATCATTGAGAAAATGACCCAAAACCACACGTCATTTTTCCCAAACACCTGAAAGCAGACATATTAAAAGCCCTGTTATCAGCAGGCTGATCCTTTTCTCTCCTATGTCACCATGGGGTATTAGACAAACTCACTGAACATGGAAAAGAAATCCCCAAATCTTCCTACCCAAAAATAGATCTATAAATCCAAACAAAATCCAGAGAAGCAAGAGGAGATCAGCACTTCTGGAGAGGAGACTGTTCTTTCTGAACGCCCCTTCAGACAAGGATGACAGCTTGGAAGGACTGCAGCTGGCCCAGGGCGCAGAAATGCAGGGACTCCCAGGCTAGGCAAGCTCTCCCTGCTGAGGTGGGCAGCAGCTCTCCAGCCAGGAGCTGGATTTTTAAAAAGGCAGTCAGGGAACCAACCATTACTTTAACAAGCACACCATAGTAGACCAAAAAGGACAAAGCTGCTCTGCAGGCAATTGCACCTGTTGTACACTTTGACTGTATTTAAGGATGGAAGTGACCTACAAATGCAGGTTAATGCTATATTAAAACTTTAATTTTTCAGTTATACATTAAGGAGTCCAGAAACTCTGGTCTGCCATCAGGCTGTGACCACACATTCCCCTCCCCTGGGGTGCAGCACTTGCCTGAACATTTCCTGTGTAAGCAAACTACAGCTTCAAAGCATCTCACAAGAAAAGAAAGAGCATCCCATAATAAAACCCCAGTGTTTTGAACCTGGGTGTGCAGATCTACCACAGCTATCAAGAGATTCTTGGAAAGTCCCAAGTTCGCCAGCTGTTCCTGCAGGCCTTATCCCACAATCTCCTACCCAGAGACCTTCGCACACTCAACTGGTATTCTGCATTATGTGTGGTAGTGAGGGGCTGACAGCCCACTGGGATCTGACTGCTAGTTCAGAGCAAGAATTCAATGGACTTTGCCTGGTTACTGCCAAATGAAACAGAGTCCTCCAAAAAAAGAGGAGCAGAGACCTCCTAGGTAAACACAGGTTGGGGATTCAGGCAAGCCCAGCTCAATACCTGCAACGCTGTGAGCAAACGGGCAAAGCCCTATACCTGCCTGACCCGTCAGTGACTACTGGTAAACTAGAGCAACCCTCTTGTGATCCCTTCTGCTCCAGTGCCCTTCTATAGGCAGGTACTCCAAAACCTTGCCCAGAAGCCCCCCAACCATTATTCTAGCCCTGCACCTCTCCAAAGATAGCAAGGCCAACTGCAGGAGCTGTACCCAGGAACACAAGGTTTTCCACAGGGGAGAAAGAGGCACAAGAAATTAGGTAGAGGACACTTGTCTTGGAAGCTCAGCCAGCCTCACTCCCTTCCTCCAAGGTGAGCCACCCCACAGGAGACCAGCTGCACGCTTGGTCACGGACACCTGGATACATGAATTTCTCCTCTTGAGGGCACGTGGTGGGCAAAGCCCAAAAAGGAGCCCACCTAGAGAAGACTGCTCTGCTCTTCCCCTCCCTGCAAGCCCAGGGGAAGGGAGGAGGAAAACCCAAGAGCACTGGGAATTCAAATGCCAGCAGTTGCTTAACACACTCTTATCCTACCCTGCCGCTCTCCCCAGTCATTTTCCCACTTAAGCTATGTTCCCAGCCACACCATCTTCTTCCCAGAGAAGCAAGTAGGTAAGAGGGAGCCATACCACTCCAAGGACAGCCAGACAGATGACGACAGCAAACGAGGCATAGGCAGAGTAGGCACTGGCATTGATGTCTGGGTGGCGGGTCTGGTAGAGCTTGAGCATGCAGAGTCCTGCGATCATGTACATGAAGGAGGTGTCTATGGAGGGAGCACAACAGAAACAGTGAAAACAGGCACCGCCAGTAGGCTGAGAAAGCTGCTCCGAGTGCATATAAAGAAGCGCAGCAGCAGGGCCAAACCTAAGGCTGGCAGGCACAAATCCCTGACGCTGCACTACATTGTACAGCACTTTGTGCTTTGCCATCTTGCAGCACATCTACCACGCTCTGGGGCAACAAAAACTAAAGGGGCTCAGAAAATAAGTGCCCACAGTGAGCACAGAAACAGGCAAGGAATCACAGAATGGTTGAGGTTTGAAGGGACCTCTGAAGGTTGTCTGGTGCAACACCCCCTGCTCAAGCAGGGTCAGCTATGAGAGGGTTGTCCAGGACTATGTCCAGTCAGGCTTTGAATATCTCCACAGAAGACTTCACAACCTCTCTGGGCAACCTGTTCAGTCTTTGACCACCCTCAAAGGCGGGGGGAAGTATTTTCCTATGTCCAGATGGAGTTCCCTGTGTTTTAATTTGTGCCCATTGCCTCTCGTTCTATCACTGGGCACCTCTGAGAAGAGCGTAGCTCACTCATCTTCATTCCCTCTCATCGAGTATTTACGCACATAGACAAGATCCTGCCTGAGTCTGCTCTTCCCCAGGAAGGCGAAGGAGCCCACAGAGGAAAGTTTCCACTGAGATGACAGACAGAGGCTTCCTAGACTTGAGCACTCTGCCACTCAGGCTGTGCGCTTACTATCTTCAAACACTGAGCTGCAAAAGCAAAGGGAGATCTTGCCAGCAGTGCATTACCAGAGTCCCAAGGTCTGGAGAGGAAGCTGAAATGTGTTAGTCCCCAGCATCCAAAGCCTCACTGCCTCCTGACTGAGCCCTGGAACAGGCAGACTCCAGGGAGGTTTGCAAGGGTAGAGGGATGGGAAATGCCAGCAACTCAGCAGGAGACAGAGCATGGCAAATCCTACCTCCAGTTCAAAAGGAGAAAGGAAACTCAGCTTACCAAACTGGAAATTGGAGTAATTAGGGCAAACGTGATAACAGGCACTGAGCACCCCTTCCATCATCAGAGCAATGCCCATAGCATAAAAGAGACCAAAATGCTTTGGGATCCCATAGTCCTGGAAGAGAGCAGAGCTGTACAGTAAGTACCCTCACTGTCCTGATGACAAGAGAGCTTCCACTCTCCATCACTTCATCCCTCCTAACCCCTATGCATGTCCTTCAGTCACCTGTGCAGCACAACGTGCTGTGTGCGACCGTAGGCTCTGCATTTAGCCACACCGCATAGCCAGGTGAATCCACAAGCAGCAAACCCCAGCTAATCACACAGAAACTTCTGGTCTGAAGACCTCAGTGTCTTGGTACTGACATCTCGAGGCTAAAAATCTCTGTCCTGTACCTTGTGCCATGCTACATCCTGCCCAAAATTGAGAGCACTGGGGACCCAGAATAGCAGCCTTGCTCTTGGGGGGTTAAAAAAAAGCACTTGAGGAGCAGAGCCCATCAGCCCGGGTGAGAAGGCATCTCCATCACAATCTGGCTGAGATCTCATCTGAAAACCATAAGCAGCAGACCTTTAAAACTGCTAAGGCCTTTACTTGCTACCAAGCCAGTGGAAACAGAGTGGTTTGTCTCCAGAAACCACCAGCACCTCTGCCCACAGGGCTGTAGATTTCTCCATCCTCTCCCAGAAGATACTGAAGAGACTGCAGAAGCTCTGGCTATAAGCAGCTCTGCTTCAGAGCTAGAGGCAGCCAAATTCCTCTGGATTATTGTAGGCAGCACTATTCCCTCTTACTAACAAGAGTGCCAAGAAGATTGTATAAGACAAATCAAACCTCACTATAAACAAAAGCATCTCGGGACATTCCTACTGTCCCCAGTTCCTCCACAGTGAGCGCTGGAGGAAAAGCCACAGCCACGGGAGTCGTTCCTCTACTCATCTCCTTGTCTTCGCAAGCCCAGGCTGGGTCACCATGACAGTATGGACATACTGTAAGCAGCAAAATACTGGGGTATGCAAGAACATGTGTCCCACCTAGACCCTTTTTCAGGGGAGGAAAAAAGAGGAGGGTTCAATCCTCCAGCAAGGAAGGTAAATGGAAACCCACTGTGTATCACTCTGGTTTTCAAGTTACTCTCTGTCTTTCCTCCCTCCGCTCAGCCCCACGCAATCATGCTTCCTACCAGGGTATAGACATCTTTCATCTCCATAGCCCGACGGTGGAGAATGTCCCTGCGCAACACAATGAGGAGGAAGAGAAAGCCCAGCAGCATGTGGCCCACATTGCTGAGGATGTTGTTGAAGGCACTGCAAGGAAAAAGAAGGTTTAAGACAAAGGCAGCGTAGCAGCAGGAAGCTGAACCCTGGGCCATGATAAGCTGAACACGATTTTGCTCCCCCCCACCCCCCATCCTCCACCTCAGCAGCTGCCAAACACCTGCCAGTTTTACACCCTGGATGACAATTTTAGGTTGAGTAGTTCACCTGCCCCAGTGGATTTAACACTTCCTCTGTGAGATTCCCAGCTCTGGGCTTTCTTTGCACTCCCATATTAGTGCAGAGAAATGCTGCACTGAAAGGACTGATCTGAATTTCTTTGCAGAGCTGCTGCTCCTTGGATACAAGTGAAAGTGTCCAAAAGAGCATGGGAGCACCTCATTGCTGTGCCGTAGGTTTACTAGGGGAGCACAAGTGCCATATGTTCCTGGATTCATGTGCCTCACTGCAACAGAAAGCCACTGCTGAGCAAAACAGAAAGCTCAGAGTCCTAAACTGTCAGTGGTCTTAAAATCCTAACCTGGACACAGCACAAACACGCAGGAGGCACGAGACCATAATGCAGTGACCACAGGGCTCACTCACCTCAGCACCCCAAGGGGATGGGCGCACAGAAAGTTGTAGTAGCAGATGTCCTGATTGCCTGTCACGTTCACTACCTGGACAGAGAGGAGGTGAAGACCTGATATTAGCAAATCCTCCCTGTTCTGGGGGGTTTGCTCCATGCAAACACTGCACGTACACAAGGTGTACCAGGACACAGCCTAGCTCTAGCACTGGCACAGGGGAGTACTGACATCTGCAAGTGAAGCTTTTAGCGGGGGACAAGATGTTGTCACAGGCCACAAACCTGACAAGTCTTCAGAGGAAACATATGGTGTGCTCTCAACCCCATTACTAATAGATCTGCTTGCAGATATCTGAATAACAGCAGGATAGCAAGGGCGGGGAAGGGAGAAGGGAGGAGAAATCATTCATATCACAGCAAACCCTACTTGCTTTCAGTTGTCTTTTAGGGATAACAGCAGATTCCTCCTGCCTCTAAAATGAAACAGGCCCCAAATGAGACATCAGATGAGCAGGAAAACAGCTGCACTCCCGCTTCCCAAGCAAAAATAGCAGAACTGCAAGCTCAGTGAGCCAAGCCAGTGGAAACACTCAACACATGGTGCAGAGAGAGCAACTAAGGTAAACTGCCCCTCAGACAGAGCAGGATTCCTGGGTGATCCCAGTTTTACTGCGACTATCATCCTTACACCATGCAACCACAGAGCAAGTTTAAAGGCAAGAGTACCCAAGCACGGGGGACAGCCACACAGAGCCCAACGCACCGTCTGGTAAGTGATGACAAGCTGGATAACTGGCAGGGCATAAAACACTGCAATGGTGATGATGTTCCTGCAGAGAGGAGACAGTAGCAGCAGTTACACACACCAAAACAATTGGTGCACACCCAGAACGGAGCCCCACAGTGCTTCTGGAGGAATGTGTACACCTTGGTGCCTAAGAGCACAGACCCTGCTCTCCCAGCTGGAGCTTTATACCTCTGGTTATGATCTCCTGAAGGAGAAGAACAAATGTGCTAATGCAAAGAGGAGGCAAATGCTAAGGGTACAAGAAAAGCCAGGATATGGACCATAAGCTCACGTGTTTGAGTGCCAATTTCTCCCCTTCCCCAGTATGTTCCAGCACACCAGTTGTTACCACACTTTAAAGCAATTATGCAAACCAGAATCCATTGCCAGGATCATGTGTGCACTGATCCACAAATATCCTTATTTGAGGTATGTGGGATCTGCAGTTACTGACTTGAACAGGGTCAGAATGTGTAACAGGATGGCTCCAAGAATATCCTCAGGTCTAAAGTGTGGTTCAGAAGAAGGGCATGCGGACAGACTCCACAACCAGAGACTGGGTCCAGAGCTTGGGCTTTACCAGTTTATCTTCTCCTTACCAGAAATAGATTTTGTATTTTTTGCTGACAATCCGTCGGTCCTTCCTGGACAAGTCTGATAGATAGAGCCCCACCTATTGGGTGGGGAAAGAGGGAGGAAACAGAAAACAACTATTGAAGACTACAGAAGCCAATAGAAGATCTTGACGTATTTGGACAACATGCAGCTAAGTGCTATCTGGACCATTTTTTACACAACGAGCTCATTTTTTCCCTTGATTCTGCGGGGTATGAGTTCTGCAAAACCCTCTGACCTCCAGGAATGCCTCTGACTACACAGAGCAGTACGGGGTGACAAAAGGAGGCAGTCTGAGAGTTGTTAGTTTAAAGCACCTCTGTACATCTACTGAAGTCACGCTGCTCATACCAGGTAACTACCTACTATTGCACATTATTTTCTCCCTATGCTGTCCCATCTCCTTGGGCTTTCTGGGACACTCTGGGCTTCTTCCTCCTTTCTCAAAAGTCCCCAGTACATTCTGATTTTCCATATTAAATCACTCAGTTCAGCAGCACACTTAGCACAGCAGGAAAACTTTCTAGTCTCTGAAAAAGTACTAAGAAGCACATTTGGCTTTATTAGATTAAATCCACCTAAAAGGGAAGTGGAAACTTAAAAACGCTGGCAAGTGACTAGTGCTAGTCCTGGCCCAGATGTGTCCATGGCCCAGCATCCGGCCACAGCTTCAATGCCAGCCATACCTTAGTGCGGATGACGTTCTTATCACTTTCAATTTCTGGCATGGTGTCGAAGTCGCTCTCCTCCTCCACAGAGCTGTCTGTGTCAGAACCAGGTGGCAGCCCACGATCAGGGGAAGACAACTGACGTCCACCACTGGAGCTTGACTCGTCTGGAGCAGAGTGGGAAGAAGGAAACAGGCAGGGTAAAAGCTAAATCCCTCTATGCTCAGCAACAAGAAAGCTGCCCCAGATATCAGCTGCAATCTGCTGGAACAAGTTGATATAGCCACTTCAGAGAACAAGTTTTTCCATGATCACAAACCTTCCTAAAAGTCTCAGATATCAGCTAAGAGCACTTTCAAGGACCATCTTCCCTCCTCTGCAGCATTTTGGTTTTTCCCGTGCTTTTATTCTATTACTTTTCATCTCTAACATTTTCTACTCTTTACTAGCCTGGGCTCTGAAATCTGGAAGTCTGAGACAAGCCAGAAAGCTCTAGTGAAAGCAGCAGACTGCTCAGGGGTCAGAAACAGGCTGACCTAGTTAATCTCCAGATTTTATATAAGCTTTATATATAAGCTTTTCTAAATATATTGTAGAACAAAAAACAAAGAGTAAGAAAGTCAATTTTTCAAAGCGGGCAGATCATCAGCCTTGCTCCCATTGCATACACGGTATTGGTCACCTGCAGGCCAGCAGGACGTGCCTGCACTTCCCACAGGCTGGCCAAGCTCCCAGCCAGCCCACTGCCCATACTGGTGTATTGGGTTTGGAAGGCAAGGTTTTGGTAGCTGGGGGGCTACAGGGCTTCTGTGAGAAGCTGCTAGAAGCTTCCCCTATGTCCAATAGAGCCAGTGCCAGCTGGCTCCAAGACGAACCCGCTGCTGGCCAAGGCTGAGCCAATCAGCGATAGTGGTAGCCCCTCTGGGATAACTTGTTTAAGAAGGGGGTGGAAAAAACTGCGCAACAGCAATTGCAGCCAGAGAGAGGAGTGAGAATATGTGAGAGAAACAACTCTGCAGACACCAAGGTCAGTGAAGAAGGAGGAGGAGCTGCTCCAGGCGCCGGAGCAGAGATTCCCCTGCAGCCCCTGGTGAAGACCATGGTGAGGCAGGCTGTGCCCCTGCAGCCCATGGAGGTCCATGGTGGAGCAGACATCCACCTGCAGCCCGTGGAGGACCCCAGGCCAGAGCAGGTGGATGCCCAAAGGAGGCTGTGACCCTGTAGAAAGCCTGCGCTGGAGCAGGCTCCTGGCAGGACCTGTGGACCTGTGTATAGAGGAGCCCATGCTGGAGCAGGTTTGCTGGCAGGACTTTGTGACCCTGTGGGGGATCCACACTGGAGCAGTCTGCTCCTGAAGGACTGCACCCCGTGGAAGGGACCCACGCTGGAGCAGTTCATGAAGAACTGTAGCCCGTGGGAAGGACTCATGTTGGAGAAGTTCATGGAGGACTGTCTGCCATGGGAGGGACCCCATGCGGGAACAGGGAAGAGTGTGAGGAGTCCTCCCTCTGAGGAGGAAGGAGCGGCAGAAACAACATGTGATGAACTGACCGCAACCCCCATTCCCTGTCCCCCTGCGCCGCTGCGGGGGAGGAGGTAGAGAAAATCGGGAGTAAAGTTAAGCCCAAGAAGAAGGGAGCAGTGGGGGGAAGGTGTTTTTAAGATTTGGTTTTATTACTCATTATCCTACTCTGATTTGATTGGTAATAAATTAAATTAATTTTCCCGTGATGGTAATTAGTGAGTGATCTTTCCCTGTCCTTATCTCAACCCACGAGCCTTTTGTTATGCTTTCTCCCCCCTGTCCTGTCAAGGAGGGGGAGTGATAGAGCGGCTTTGGTGGGCACCTGGCGTCCACCAGGGTCAACCCACCACAACCAGCATGAGCAGAACACAAGTTTCTTCCTCATTTCCCAAATGCTTTTAAAGCATTTTCTTGGGAATGGAGAGAGGGAGGAGGGAGGGTAGGGTGGTGCTGAAGCCCTCAACTCTATTCCAGGACTTAAATCCTCCTGAATTTTTCCCAAACCTCATAAAATATCAGTTCTTTGTTTCTTTGTCAGGTGTTCAGAGATATCACACCTTCACAGTCCAACAACTGAGTGACATTTGGAGCGTCAGGGCTGTCTTTACATCACAGTGAGCAAATGCACCCTCAGCTGGGACCAAAAATTACACTGAGCTGCTCTCCTCTCTCATTTGAGCAGCAGCCTCATGCTGCCCTGGACCTACATCACCTCACCCTGCACCTGGGTTCCCAAGCTGTCAAATTCAAGCATTATGCCCAGAAGCCCACAGCACTGAGCTATTCAATAACAACTCCTCCACAAGAGGGAAAACTGTTGTAAGGAGACTAGGAAATACTCTGGCCAAGGAAGGCATTTCCCATCATCTCAGATTAGCAGGACCCTTAGGAGTATTTTTCCTCCTCTGCTGCCAGGTCATGGTTCACCTGTTGACAGCATGATGTTATTTCTCCCCTAATGAAACCTCTGGACCTAAAAAGCTCCGATTCTTGTCTTGCCTTACGGCACACTTCAGCCTTCCAGTGAAGGCATGCTTTGGTCTAAAGGCAGGCTTGATGAGCTAATAACAGACTCCTAGAAGGTTGGTTGGAAGGGACCTTTGTCAGTCCCTAGTCAACCTCCTGCCTGAAGCAGCATTGTCACCAACACTTATCAGGTGATTGTGGGTTTGTCCAGTGAGACAAACATTTCCAATGACAGTCTCTCTGGGCACCTCTTCCAGAGATCTGCCACCTTTTGGTGTAGATGTTTTGCCCTAAAGTGCAACCTGAACCTCCTAAGCTACAATTTTTTTTTTTTTCAAGCAGTTGCAAGCTGCTCCTAAAGCAGCTTGCAGCTTTATTCCCTTCTTGCTTTAAAGCAGCTTAAAGTGCCTTCCCCTGCCCCAGGCAGAACCCTTCCCCTGCCCCCAGTTCTGGAAGATACCATACCAATAGCACCATAGCTGCTTCCCTCAGGGGTGCTGGCTGTGATGGGGTGTGAAGACGTCATAATCCCAGATCCTGCGATGGAAACAGGCCCAAAAGGGACAGTTAGTTTCACGTCAGTGCTTTGAAACACATCTTCGAGGTGAATACAAACAGCTTGAAGAGCTGGAGGGGTTTGGGGAAAGCAGCATTGGCAGTCTCCCTCTAGAGCACACTATGCAAAAGGGAAACCCTTGCTCTGCAATCTGAAGCAAACACATTCCCTTCAGCCTCCCCACACAGGCTGCCAGTTCGACTCACAAAAGCACGAGCCTCCCTCCAGCACCCTGTAAGGATCACATTATGGGGCTGCAAGACTTGGCAAATTCTAGAGCAAGTCTCACGATATTCAGAGCACCCTTATGAATTTCTAATTCTTCTCCTTCCCCTCCTCACACATTGGTCTATTCAAATGCTGCAACCTCCTGTTATCCCTGGAAGGGTCATAGACAGCCTTTGGCAAGACAACTGCTACATAGTTTTAACCAAGCAAGGAGAAAGCAAAAGTGCTCCGTGCAAAAAAAGTGGTCACAATCTTATGCTGATGACAAGAGGGGCAAGCCTTTGAGGGCTGGGAAGTCCCCGCCTCGTGCCCACACATCTGAAGCAAGGAGGGCTGCACCTCCCAGTTGGGTTGCACTGGGACTTTCCCCACCTGGCTTCACATTTTCTCTTTTTGCCTGGTACCGGTTTGATCCCTCTGTGGTTGGGCTTAGCTGCTGAACTGGCAGCAGACAAGCACGTCAGGAAACACAGCCAGCTGAAGAACACCCTCACAGAGGGGTCAAATGCCTATCTCCCCGAAAGGGAGGGAGCAAAAGCAGGAGGAGCAGGACCACACCTTCCAGTGGTGGCAAACAGCGAGACAGGTCCAGCTGCTTGTAAAGCTTCACCCTCATAACAACATTGTGTGGCCAGTCAGCAGCAAAGGGATGCAGGACATGCAATAGTATTTAAAACCAAGCAACCTTACTGCAGCCTGGCAACGGCCTGGCTTCCCAAGCAGCATCTCTGGCTTCCCAGTACCTGATCTGTCCCAAACTGACAGGCATAGGCAGGCTCCTCTTCCCAGCCAGCAATTATGGGCACTTCTGTAACATCCCTTGTGTAGGTTTTTATATCATTTCCATTAGTCACATATGTAAAGAGCCCCAAAACTTCTCCCTGTCTGAGCCCAATTCCTAGGCAGGAGAGCACCCATACAGCAATGACATGTGATGTTTCAAGCCCAAATTACTGCTTTCCTTTGACACGTTCACTGTGCTTGTTGGGTTGTGGTCTTGGAGACTTGGTCTCCATTTCTGCTTCTCTACCCTCCCGCCCCATCCCTCTGACAGGGCAATGAACAGCTCAGAGGAGCATCTGAAGTGGACGACGTGGCATGGACTGAGCACCAGAGGGAAGGCTCTGGCACACCACAGCCCCCACATGACACTCATTCAGCCCCGAGCTGGGATTAGCAGGATGTTTTTGTAGGTTGCTGCAGGAGCAAGATCCACCTTCTACTCTTCACCTGCTGTGCAACCCTCCCTCTCTTGTGGTAGTTTTTCCTGTTGCTTTAAAGTCATTTGGAAATCCAGACCACTGGGAAGAGGGCAAGAGAAGCATTTCCCCATGTTCATGGCACCAAGGCACATGCACACTTCCTTCTCCCGTCAGTCCTGACCCATAGGGACACTCCCTCCCTATTTTAGACCAGGCTTTATGCTCTCAAGTGACTTCCCAACCTTCTTTCCCAAGTAACCGAGGGAAGATTTAAATCTGGACAAAACAGGGCGGCCAGGGAGAAGACACTCTGCCTTGTCTCTAACAGCTGCTTCAGACCCAGCTCAACCACTAATTTCAGTCTCACTTCCCAGTGTGCGAGTGAATCATCAAAGTAAATGTACCACACTTGGTGTGGTTCCTCCAGCTATTACCAGACAGTCATGATGTGGAATGGGAGGTGTCTGACAGGATTAAAAAAAAAAAAAAAAAGTTAACCACAGAAACTGGGCATAAGATGGGTGACAGGAGCAAAGGCACACATGGAGTTGCAGGATATTCAAAGACAATGGTCGGAGAAGATTGCTCAGCACCGCCATCCACACTTTCTTGGTGGGAAAGGGGAAAGGAAAGGGAAATGATGGAGAAGGCAAGACCCAGGGGTACTTTGGAGGAAAAGAAATTCCAGTGGGTGGGAAGAGGAGACAAAAAATTGAGAGAAAGCTAGTGTGCCCTGGGTAATCTGGACATGGAACGCATCTCCTGTGAAGAAAAGGTGAGATAGTTGGGTTATTCAGCCTGGAGAAGAGAAGGCTTCAGGGAGACCTTATTGCAGCCTTTGAATACATAAAGGGGGCTTATAAGAAAGATGGGGACAAACTTTTTAGTAGGGCCTGTAGCGATAGGACAAGGGGGAATGGTTTTAAACTAAAAGAGGGTAGATTCAGACAAGATATAAGGAAGAGATTTTTTACAATGAGGGTGGTGGAACACTGGGGCAGGTTGCCCAGAGAGGTGGTCGATGCCCCATCCCTGGAAACATTCAAGGTCAGGTTGGTCAGGTCTGAGCAACCTGATCTAGTTGAAGATGTCCCTGCCCATGGCAGGGGGTTGGACTAGATGACCTCTAAAGGTCCCTTCCAACCCAAACTCTTCTATGAATCTACCACAGGGAAGATGCTAGTTACCATTTTATAGGCGTCAGTGAGACACACACACTGAATAGACACAATAAAGAAAGAAACAGCATGGGGGTAGGATGCGGTTTCCTCCCCAGAAGCAAGGGCTCTTTGAAGGTGGCACAGAGTACAAGGGAGAGGACAGGTCACAGCAGGAGCAGGTGCCTCTGGGAGGAAACCTGTAAACTCTGAAGGAACTGCGCTCCTCCATCCTTTCACAGGGATACTGTTCCACAATACTGCCTGCCCAGGAACCCAGTTCTCTGCCCTTCAGGTCCATGTTAAGCATCTGTGCCCTGCAGCTTCTTTAGGAACTTCCCAAGCACCAGAATTTAACTTCCACCAGGGCAATTTGGAAAGCAGCTTCTGAGCTGCCTTCAGCACTTGAACCCTCAGCTGCAGCACCAGCAGCACTCTGGGGCTTCTGGTCTCACCCGGTTGAGACTGTGCCTCCTTGCCTTAGACAGTGATCCTTTGTCACCATCCTGGAGCTCTTCCAGGGCCTCAGCCAGGTCCCTTCTGCTTCCCCAAACTCCCCAACACACAGGCCCTTCCCATTTCTCCAGTGCCTTCTCTGTTGTCTCACAGCAGGATCCATCCCAAATGACTTAAGATTAGAATATTTTTAAGCACATTTTTACAGTCCCCTGCTCATTTGGTTGTGAAGAAAACCTTTCACACACATTCCGCACACAGGAAAGCCCATGTGGATCTCAGTGGCTGAAGAAGCCACTCCTGAGAAGCCAAATGCTCCCAGGTCCTTGGCAGAAATATTAACCCAAGTAATGCCAGGTCAGAGTGAAGTTCCACTGCTGATCCTTTAAGCACAGCTCCGTTATACGAGTATGCTTATCTGGTGGTATGTAGCAGACTGGAGAGACTGAAGAAGCTGGGGATTAAAAAAAGGGAACACACCAAGAACCTTTCAATGCTGCCAGAACATAACATCCTCTTGTTCCCCACGAGAGAGGTACAAATGATGATGCCTTTATCTTCAGACCAATGCTTTGAACTACTTTGCAGGCACTAAATATTTAAGCAAAATGAAACAGCCAGCCTCCCACACTTCTCCAGAAAGCAGAAACTCCCAGTGCCCCCTCATCCACATGACAAAAATTTCCATCTTTCACTGGTAGCCTCTTAGATGCAGCTATGTTTTTATAACGCAGAAATCTGCAGCATGTTGAAATGTGGGTGCAGCATAAAGTAAACTGAATCCAATACCAAAGTAAATAACACAAACACCGCTACCTAACTGTATTAGTCATTCATTCTCTTGGTTCTCTGCAACTCCCAGTTAAAAACAAATTAAAATTTAAATTAAATTAAAAAATTAGAGACCCCATGCTTAAATCAGGCAGAGGAAATCTTGAAGCATAAGAGCCGAGAAACTCAAAGTGCCTTGTTTAGAAATGAACAGACCTGGCAGCAGTAACATTAGCCTGTAGCCAGGTCTAGCCAAGGCTTGCCCTTCCTCCACCCCTCTAAAAGCCAGCTCTTCAGGGCAGGGGTCAGGACCAGGTTCAGGGGAGCCTGCTTCAAACGTCCTCTCTTGTAAGGGCAGAGAGGAAGCTCTAACATCTTTCATCAGCACCAGAGACTATGTGGTACATGTATAGGGAAGAAGGCTTGAAGGGACAGAAGGTACTTGGCTGACTGTCCCTTGCCTGGCCTGGGACCTTTGCTGTTCACTTAAAGCTGTCACACAACAGAAGAGAGACCTTACCATCCTCAGGACTCAATCTCCCAGCCAAAGCCTTCCTCTGAACCCTGAAAAAGAACAGGCAGCACTTATGAGACAGTCAACAAACCCCATCACCTGCCAGCCATGGCAGGATTATGTAGGACACCAACAGGTAAACATAGTGCAAGCTCTAAAAAACAAGCAAACAAATCGGGAGAGACTCTCAGAACATCTTCCCAAACCAAACTCCCTGCTCAGGGGACCAAGCGCATAAGAATCTACTGAAAGGGCAGCAGGAGCTAGAGGTGTGCATCAGCACGATACTTAAGAAGCCAATACCACCTCCTCCAATGCGGGTGCCAAGCTAGGGAGGGTAAGAAAAAGCATGCTCACAACAAAGGAAAAAAATAACAGCAAAAAAGAGCACACACACACTCTTAAGTAATTTCACTGAATTGTTCCAATTAAATGTTGTTTCATTGATGTGTCTTGAAGTTAAGCCATGCTCCCATCTTGAAATTGTTTTGTTTTAGAGCACCAAATTTTAAGATCCCTCTTCTGAAGCAGCTGAAAACTCTGCCACGTTCGGTCTGAGGAGCTGGCTGATAAGTGTGGCTCCCACAAAACCAACCTGCTATTTGCTGAACGCTTTATATGGCTCTTCTCATACCGAGCTTTGCCCAGTAGGGCAGGAAAGAGTGTTGAAGGGGCCTCTCTACTCTCAAGCCTCCATGGTTTGGACAAAGGATTTGCTTAACCATTGTCACTGCCCATACAGGCAGCAGTGACAGATCCCAACAAACTCCACCATTCCCAGCACCTTAAGAGCACCTGCCCGCTGCCCCACCAAGGCTCTCATACTGTGCTAGCAGTTACCTGCCCTACAGGAGCAAATCTTACCTCCCTTTTAGGCTGCTGTCCCCTTCCTGCCCCTCCAATCCTGCTCTCACTCAAGAGGACTTCAAGATCATCTCTAGTGAGCAACAGGAGACCTGAGGCAACTGTCAAGAGTTTTGCCTTCCCCCCTCACCCCCGCAAGAGCAACCTGTCATGGCACCTGTGCCCAAGTTACCCTCAGATGCAGATATTCCCCTCAACACAAGCCCAGGCATGAAGGTCTGGGGGAGGGAAGGCAGGTCAGGAAGGAAACTAGCACTCTGGGGACTCCAAGGCCCTATTTGGGTCACTGCCACTTATTGCAGTACTCAGTCCAGCACTCTGGGAAGTACCTCGGTTCCCTAATGTTCTGGCACCCCATATCCCAGAACGGCCCCATCACAATTCCCACCTGCCACCCGGTGTCCTCCTATAAGGAAACCCAGGGGTAGGGGCACTACAAAAGCTAGAGGGCCGAGCCTTGGGTTTTTATCATTGCCATGATCCCCACAGCAGAGGAAGAAAAGTTTTCTGGCTGATGGTCAGTAGGAGTCCACTGAGTAGTCATGGCTTTGTTTGGCTGCTCTGTTCAGATGCTTGCCACCCCACTTGCCCTGAATGCACTGCAGGGTGAGGCATCTCTGAGGATGAAGAGAAACAGAAAGGCTGTTCTTGTAAAACTGCTCGACTCACCTGATATAGTGCACAAAAGCAACCACCACTGAGCCCAGGTAAAAGGAAAGGAAACTCAGGAAGCTGAAGAACATGGCCTGGACATAAACGGACTCTGGGGAAAGAGAAGGCATCAGTCAGCTCACAGAGCAGGGAGAGCCCCTCTCAGAGCCAGCACTCCTGTCCTGCTCTTCCCAATACCATCTGGCAACAATGTCCAGCCCCAAACAATCCTTCAAGAGCCATCTGCTTTCTTCAAGAGCAATTGCCATAATCTGTTGCAAGGTCTCCCCCCATTTCTTCACCCTCAGTACTAGCTCATGTGCCTGTGAAACCGCCCTGTGCCACACGTCACCTCCTGGAAGGGACCAGGGCTGCAATGGTTTTGACTTGTCTGCTGGTGCTTTCTGCACCATCCCATCAGAGGGCTGCCATACCCTCCTTTGCAGAACTGCCAAATCCCCCCATAAAGCTGCATTGCTCTGCACCAAGACACTGACTTTTAATAGAGGGCACAATCGTCACTTGAAGATTCTTCGTCCGCTGCAGGTTCCAGGTACGGTTGACATTCCCTGTGAGATGCAAAGTGTACAGCAAATGTAAAATCAATCAAACATTAGTGATTTCTGGCCCTTATCTCAGTTTTCTGCACTTGCAAAAACATCAGAGTCTGGCTTTTCACTAAAATCCGCGTGTGGTTTTGCTCTAAACCTTACCCAGACTTGTCAATGTACAGTCTTTCCCATACGTTTGCCCAACTTCCCCTCTACCCACAGCCTGTTTTTCAGACAAGAAATCCCTGCTTGAGTCTTCCATACGTTGCTCAAGTCTGGATGCCTGAATCCCACAGGCATCTCGTCTCCTATTCATCTAGTCCCCAAAGGGCAGGGGGATTCACTACAAATACTGGGACACCATTTTTGCCTTTGGTCAAAACTCTGCTGGCAAAACACTTCTGTGTAGGATGCCATGCGAGAGTCTTGTTATGTTTCAGCAGGGCTTAGCACACCCTGCCAGTACAGCTCTACTGACAGCTTTAGGATAAGAGAAAGACACCTGGAGGGTGACAGTTCTTTTTTAGGATGGGAACTGGTGTAGTCCAGTATATCTGTTGGTTGCAGTTTTGCTTCTCCTACAGGGAGGAAGCCATCCAGCTTTGAGGATAGGAATGTCCCTGGTCTGAAATGGGCTCCAGCCTGTCATGGGGAGAGCTGCACCTCCAGTCCAGTTTCACTCACCATGAGTGGTGGAGGCTTTGTTTTTACCATGGCCCAGGAGGTGCACACAGTGTTTTCTGGCTGGGAAAGGTACTAGAACAAGTCTTTCTTAAAATTATTCCCCTAAAAATTACTAGTTTTTCCTCCTCCCCCAAAGTCAGGAGGCTGTCATAGATCTCAAGATAACAGTTAGAGAAAGTGCTCTCTGCAGGAACTGCCATCCGGGCCTCCATGCAGGCAGGAGGATAATACAGCAGTAGGGAGAAAAAAAAACAGAAAGCTGTAAGCAGCACTGCTTGGGTGTCCCCAGTACCTCCCAAGACACCAGTGACTCCTCAGAAGAGCACATAATCCCAGCAAGCCAGATGCTGTACCAGCTAGCCACTTTCAGGGTTGACCAAGACTTTTAACCTACCCAACAATATTAAGTTTATACTTCACTTTTCCTCACAGCTACCTGGATAAGACAGAGCTATATGATCGTCATGTGTCATCCCACAGGAAGGTCCCCAAGGACTCCTGCTGCTCCATCTCCGGGATGCAGCAACCAAATTCGCCTCCCAGCACAACTTACCATGAATGGAGGAAGGCACAGAACCCCCACAGGCATAATCCTCCGGCTTGATGACAAACACAACGAAGAACTGCTCACCTAGGAAGTCCTTTCTCTGCATGGGAGGACAGAAGACGACAGAATCCATGAGAAGTGAAGCAGTCTCTCCCTCCAATGCAAAGCAGAGGTGATGACCTCCACAGGGCCAGAGATCAGGTTTTAGTTGGTACACAGGCACCAGCCTTACAGAGACCTGCCTGTTCTGGACAGAGCTTGGCTTCTGGGGATGCTCCCCTCATCTTTGCTGACAATAAGCTGACTGAGTTCATCAGTACGCGGTACAGCAGTGCCCCAGTACAACCAAACCAATGCTAATGCATTTATTTATTTAAATTAGTGCACACTGTCTACCTAAGCTTTGCTCATTATAAGGCCCTACTACCACCACTCAGTGGTAGAAGAGTCAAGGTTCAAACAGAAGACACCTGGCTGCAGCCACTCTGATCTAGAGCCTCAGCACCTAAGACATAGCAGACCTACTTAAGCAAATGTAAACAAGGTTTTTTAGTAAAAGCTAACATCTCTTCTTCTACTGATATCAGCTGATCTAATAAAAACAAAGGATCACAGCCATACCAGCATCAACAAAATAAAACTACGGATGCACAGGCCAAGTCACTGAAAAAAAAAGGAACACTGGGACAAAAATCAGCATCTCACCTGCACCGTTATGGCTGCCTGCTTTGTCATAGACTGGTAAACACCGTTGAACTCCACATTATGGTCCAGGTCATACACTGGGCACTAAAATAGACACAACTAAGGGTTAAACCAGGGACAAAATATGAACTAATTTCACAGGGAGTCAGCAGAAGAACAGGCAGTGCAGAACAGCAGAAAAGGGCCCAGCTTAGGGTGACAAAGGGTACAAAACAACCAGGACCCATTCAGAAGTTCGAAAAGCTGCTCTGAAAACACCGGTTGTGGCCTGCACTCACTGATCTCCCCATTCTCACAAGAGGGCTGCAGTTTAATCCCAGAAGAGGATTCAGCCAGATTGATGGCTCCACGATTCCCACAGGGCAGTGCATACACTCAGCTGTATACTCATTGTGTCCCACGCTTTGCAGTCTGAACTATATACCAAGTGCTTGCCCTCACTTTACTTTTCCCCACTACTCTTATTACCTGATAGGTTGAAAATCACTTGTCACAGTCTCCCCTCCTGCCCTTTTACCATTCAAACACAGGGACGTGGGCAGGAGTTGATGTTAGCCATTTCTCTCCTCACCCCAGGTATTAAAGGTGACTGCCAGGACTTCAGAGCCAGCAGCCAATGCATCTTGCACCTCTGTCACCATCTTGCTGCTCCCACACTGCAGGTCCCTGCATCATTCAGGGAGGTGGGAAAGGAGGAGAAACATGGGGCTATTTCCCCCAGCTGTGAGCAACAGCCAACCTCCATGTCAGGGAACAGCTGTTCTGCCCTTCCCAGGAAAGGGGACGAGTAATTGTGGAGAGACGAAATCGAAATGGAAAGGAGGAGAGATCTCATGTCTGGAAATCAGAAGCTCCCCATGCTGTCTTGAGCCAGGAGAGAGTCAAGGGAACAGCACTGTCCCCTCCCTCAGCTACCAGCATCCCATCCAACACCACTCCACAGAGAGACAGACCCATGTCGCAAGGCAGCAGGGTGTTAAACCTCGTGAGGGGAACGTAACAAATGCCCTGTGGACAGGCTGGAGAGAAACAGCTTGTTCACTTATTTGCAACAAAAATCTCTGTACAAGCTGCTTGAACTCAGCATCTCTGTCTTTGCCTCCTTGCCACAGGATTTTCATTCCTCCTTCAAGGGCTCCCTTCACCACCTCTACACTAGGGTGAAGCCCTTCCTAGGGCTTTTCTCTCTGTTGGGGCACGGACCCCCTCACAGCTCCAGCAGGCAGCTCCTTACCCTTCTCTGCTCAGACTTACCACAATATCCTGGACAGAGACAACCGAGCATGGGTAGACTGCATCAGACACCACTTTAATAATGACTGAATCAACATCCTCAGGAAACTTGTACAGAAAATACTAAGGAGAAAGCAGAGTACTCAGAGTTATGGTCCAGAAATCATCCCTGCCAGTAGCTTCAGAGCCTCCCTAAGGTACCTCCACAGCCCAAGCTGGGCTTTGGGGTTGGACATGGAGGGCTTTCACAAAAATTCAGATTTCAAATATTAGAACCTTACACTACAGAAAAGCAGATTAAATATGTACAGACAACTCTTCCTCTTGCACAGCATGCTGTTAGACACAGACATCTTCAACATGCAAGATACAGCAGAGCTTCTGCTCCCCTTAAGCTTTTTTCCACCTGATCAAGCTAAAGTGACTTCATTTTATAGCCTACTCCATTTTATGTTGCTATGAGCAATTTCCAGATGTTTCCATACTGCTGGCTGTACTTTATGGACAGAACGCATCATGGAGTTTCTCTCAGATGGGTTGCCTCAAAGAGAGACCGTGGAAAGTATTAGGTCAAACAGTTGAACTCTGCCAAGAGTTTTGTAAATAAATGCCTGATATTAGTTGTAGGATTTAGGTTTTTTGGTTTTGTTTGGTTTTGAGGGTGGGGGTAATGGGGGTTTCTCTTCTCACTTCAGCTTTGAAAATAATTCAGCTATAGCTCTGAAAAAATTGGGAGAGACTAACATCTGCCAATATTCCTACTTTTCTTCTAGGGGCAAGCAATGGTGTTTCTTGTGCCCTCATGCTTTGAGCAGGCCCACAAGACAGTCTGTGGGGTCAGGAGATGCCCTTCCCTTCCCAGCAAGGGTCTTTTCCGATTTGGGAAAAAGATGTCCCAGGCAACATCATTATTTGCATATTTTTCCAGTAAAAGTTTGATGTACTACACCAGCCAGCTGCTGGAGAAGTAGGGTTTCTGTGCCCACCCCAGCAGGCGGGCTTGCTGCAAGGGCTCCCATCACCCCGCATGGAGCTAAGACCCTGAGAGCTCGGGCTCACAGTCACAGGTACTGCGAGGGGCTGATAGGCACCTCATCCCTCCTCAGAGGGGACACAATGCTGAGGACTGCCACCAGCCATCTTCCTCCCTTCCTTATGGTCACCCGGCTGCTGCTGCTGCCACCCTGGGCAGGCATAGCCCATGGGGAGGGAAGCCATCAGAGCTCCTGCTCCAAAACCATAACTTGAGACAGTCCCAACTGGTGAGCTCCCTTTATGTCACATAAACCTCAGTGCAGAGCAAGGGCCAGCCATTTCCAATTTCCCTTCCCCCATCCCCTTCCCGGGAAATAGGGCCCCTAACTGGAAGGGCAGGGATACAAAAGAAATCACCCAGGCTTCTTCCAAGTTTGCCCATTTCTACTACAGCATTTATTCCCACCATCAACCTCCACCCCCCACTCTGAGCAGGGTCCTTCACTGCTGAGGGAGCGCTGGCTCCAACCGCAAGTCCTTACAAACTGACAACTCGCCAAGCTGGTTTCTTCAGCAGAGTGCATTTTATTTCCGTCAAGCAAGGACGCTGGCGGTCTGAGCTTCTTGGTTTCCCAGGTGCACTAACCTTGGAAAGCTTTAGGAAAACTTCCTTCAGGAAGTCACCCATGAGGACCCTTCTATAATTTTCTTTTTAAGCCACGCTTGTATCAGAGTACAGAATTAGTATAAAGGGCATTGAGACCTACAGTTCTCTCCTGCACAGTCTGTGAGTGGTATAAACACATCCAGACAACACTCCTGACCTATACGAGCATATCTAATTTCTCCTTCTGCCCTCAGGCATGAGCTGGGTACTGGACAACAATTCCTTCAGTTGTTATGCTTGTCTTTTTCCAGTCTTAGGGCTATTCCAACACTCATCTAGATTCTGAATTGCCTTTTTTTTCCTTCCCCCTGCAGACTACTTAATACTTTGATTTACAAATACACCAATTAAGAAGCACTCATCTTCTACTCTCTGCATCTGGCCTATAATTGAAAGTCACCAATCTCATATTAATTGTGACAAATAAAAGACCAAAGTCACAAAGATAATTCCAGGCCAGATACTAAACACTCTACATTCAAAATACAAGATCCTAAGTAATGAGGGTTTATAAAGAGCCACCACCACTCCCTATGCTTCTATAGCATAAAATACTCCACATATCTGCAGATCAGCTTAAGACATTTGACAGCAAAAAAGATTAGCTGGGATGCCTGGTAATAGGAAACCTAAAATTAAGTGGTGTTACTAACAGTGATAGCAACAACAAAAATGGAGTATCAGACAGCCTGGGTAAATTACATACTCTTCCAGCTCTATGAGCTCCTGTATCACTATAGTTACTGCCAACAGCATTTTCATTCAAGAGAGGACTTGTAGTATCTGTTGGGGTCTAAACAAGGCTGCTCAGCTGGATGTGCTGTACATCTGTGCTCTCTTCCGAGCTAATAACCAGACTTATCAGGCATTTCATTTATCACCTCGCAACTTGACTTGCTGCCTGAGCAAGGAATAGCAGTCTGAGTTCTGTTGTACCTTTACAGCTTACTTATTTACGTATTTATTTTTCTCCAGTAAAGACTGCATCTTGGCTAGTCATGCTAGGGCTATTGAACCAGCGCTGGCTGGAACAAGACATTGGTGCACACCATCTCACTTCCCATGAAGTGTAGCAGTCCAGTGGCCTCTGGACTTGTGTACATTTCTGGAATTTCCTGAACCGCAGGTACCATTCCATTTGCTTTGGTCATGGTTTTTGGTTCACTTAATTGCTTTGCAAGAGGACCCAAACGTGCCCCTAGAGGGGCTAAGGCACTGCTACCTCTTCACTATATCCACAGAAAATTCAACAGTAAGGAAGTTACCCTGCATCCTAAGAGGCAAACGACCTAGTCACATAAGGCTTTGGCCATCTCTAACAAAGGATCACATCAACCATTGGGATGTGGTAAGACATACAAGCAATGCCACGCAGGACTCCTCCTTACCTGGGGCTGGGAAGGACTGGCAGTAAAGTTAAAGGCTTTGTTGGTCCTAGAAAAGAAATGCCAGCATGTTGAAGTCTAAAACTTTCCGAGTTGGAATACACACAGAGTACCTTCAGATTAAGCAAAAGAAAAAATAATCTCTTTTTTTTTTTCTGGGAAGGAAAAAGAAGGGAAGTGTAGGTAGACGGACCAAATCCCTGTATTACAGATACATGAAGAAATTACATTTGTATTCTCACATCCCAGCTTACTCAAGTTGAAAGTTCTCGAGCCTGGTGACTAGCAGCTCATACATAATATCAAATGGTGCCATGGAAGAGACATCCACAAATATAATCTGGTCAGAGGGTCCTGTCTCAGGTGTTGGCTCAGAGGGACAGAGGGTCCGACTCACTTCTTGGTAATTGTAGGTTCTCTGATAGCTGCAACAGCCAGGGGAAAGAAGGAAGGGAAAATTGGAGGGGGGGGGGGCAGAGGGGGGAAGAGAGAGAGAAGTTAAAAAGTTGTTCTGCAGTTCTAAGAATGACACTATTTTTCCCCGGCTTGCTTAACTGAAATACTAATCTGAAAGGCCAAGACTGTTCAGTCTTTTATTCAGAGCTCAAACTCCACCTCTGTTGCCTCCTGTGGTTTGCACAAGGGACTGGCCATGCCCAGCATTTCACTTCCCTCGAGGCTGCCTGTGCCATCTGCAGATCTAGCACATCTGCCATTTGCTGGGGGCAGAGAGAGCAATGACAGCCCAGAACAGCCACTGCTGTAACCATCCCCTGCATCAGGCAAGACACTGCAGGATACCTGCTGCCTGACGCCAGGATTTCAGTCACAGGATGAAGCTTCGTATCTGAGATGGTCTAAGGTGTCTGCAAAGTCTCAGTACTTGCAGTCTAAGTAGCTCTGAGATTGCTGAAGCTACACAGCAGCATCACTTTCACAAAGAAAACACTCCCCAAAACAATCACCACCCCCAAGAACAGACTCAACTTAGGTGTACCTGGCGTGAGAAACAGAGGAGAGCCCTTATTCCCCAAATGCACTGTAACCCAGCAGTTAGGGTGCTCTTTCGAGAGCTTGTTCAAACCCTGCTCCAAAGTAGAGCCCAAGAACTACGTGAACGCACCATACTGTGCAAATGACAACAATGCTATTTGGTAGATTTACTGTTTAGTGCCACAGGCAGATCCCCAGCAGACAAGCCTCCTGGTACTCTGCATACGTATTTGAGAAACTAAGAGACAAGAGCAGGCTGCCAAATGAGGTTACCTACCAAACCCTGGTCTTCCTACGTTCAGCTGACAGTGAGCAAGCAAGCAACCAAGCCCTGCAGTCTACACAAGTAGCAAGATCTAGCACCAGAGGAAGGCTGATGCTGAATGCAGCTGGCAGACAAGTGTGTTACAAGGAAGAGACTCCAGTACTTACAGGCCTCGAAAAATTAGTGGGACTTGCCACGACAGCACTCCCTTCTGCTGGCGAACTACAAAGAGGACAGGATATTGGAGGTTCTCAGAGCTGCTGTTCACGTACACCCGCACTGCATCTACCTGTGGGAAGAGAAAGGACAGTACAGATAGGTGTTAGCCAAAGGCAAAGAACAAGACAGCTCCAAATCTAGGTGGGAGAAGCCTGTCCCCTTCCTCAGCCTGACCTAGACACTGTCAATATCCACAGGGAGATCAGCAGTGTTTGTCACTGGACTGGTTATTCAGAGCCAGAGGTCATTTACAGAAGTGCCTCCTTGCTGCTGCTCTAATCCAGAATCACAGCCCCGTCCCCGGGTCAGAGGTGACTGTCAGACAAGACAGAGTGGACAAATGCAGCAGACGTAAGAGGAAGAGAGTTCAGTAGCTTCCACTTACCCAATTGGGAGTAACCTGAATAACTTCTGTTATAAAATTAAGAAAGCACACACAAAACATAGACAGCCCTCAGTTTACTATTTGCTTTGAGAAGTAAGCAGTTTGTCTGCACCAAATGGAAATGGCACTCTTCAGCTCCCTCTCCAGAGCTGCACACATTGCTCAAGAAAATAGGGTATGAAAATGCATAACTCATCAGAAGAGACAGTACATCTCAATTAGAGGCCTTTAATTGATGAAAGCATATTAGGTAGACAAGACATACACGTTTTAAGCCCACCACATCTTGAAAAATTAGAATGGACTCTCACTAGATCAGTGAAAGACTCTTCATAGATATCTCAACTTTATACCCTCCAAGAAGAGTAAATGTAGAAGGGGGTGCCACTTTCTGAAAAAACATACAGACTTTGCAAGGCAGCAGAAGGGCAGCTACCTGAGATGGCAGCTTACGCTTACACTGAGGACACCAGGTTCAGAAAAAGGGCTTGCATCTGCAATTGCAAGTCTAAAAGAAAATTTCCTATTTATTCTTGTTCAGTGATTCTAGGCTCATGTGGGAGTTTAGTTTACTGGAACAAAACACCTTCTTGAAAGCCATTACCATCTTTCCTGCCATCATCACCATAATACAGAGGCTACAGCCACCAATTCCTAAAAAATAGTCTTCAACAAAAAAAATCATAAATAATGTAATTAAATACCCTTTGAGATAGAAGGGCAAACACTGGAATCTCCTTCCATTGCCTTCTGGTTTCTAAACCTTTGCAAAACTCTTTTCGCACACCTTCCAGCTTTTCCTTCTGACTACAAAAACTACATACGCAACTTTGTTTCCAAGTGAATTTCACAGCAGGGTGCTAAAACCAACTGAAGAAAAACACCATCACAAAGCAAGACTCACAGGTGACAGTTGGAGGGTATGGACACAGTAGGCCACCACCAGACAGCACTGGAAGGTTACTCTGTGGCTTCCTTAATCTCTGTGGCTGCCCTCCTCAGCGGGGGGAGCCGAGCCAGCACACGTTGGTATAACTGGGAAACGCAGGGACTGGGATACTGAACAAGCTGCTGCTTGTTTATAGGTGTTTGCTGTAGTCACTGTGACAGGAAATGGAACCCAAACGAAGCAATGTTGGAACTGAACCAGAAAATAAATCTAAAGAGCATGAAGATACGATGGTCAAGCCAGATGGCTCAAGCCCATGGAGCCATTCTCCATATCATTGCAGAGAGAACACATTCCAGCTGCCTGTTCAGCAGGTTCTTGCCCACGAAACAGTTACAGCAAGCCCCCCTCCACAGGTGAAGTGATGCACGCTGCCTCTGGTGGGACACCAGCCTGCGAACCCTCCAGGGCTGGGTGCATCAGCACAGTGCAATGGGGAGCTCACATCAGACTCACAGCAAACGGTACTACTGGGTTATGCATCCCCAACTACTCATACACGCAAACTAGACGGAGGAAAATTCTCTTCTGCATTGTCTTCACGAATACAGAAACTACATGGGTTATGCATATGCTGCAGATAGTGAGGTTTACTTTAAATGTATAATTCATTTATATTCATTGGAAGACTTAGAAAGTTGCACCTCCACTTCTTTTAAATTCTCAATTTAAGAAATGTACTGGCTATTTGAAGTATATTCTAATGCTGAGCAGTATTAAAAAAAGAAAAGTACTACTTTTACAGTTTGCCCAGGCTTTGGACACAGAAGTGAACATTGCATACATGTGAGTGTGCCTCTTCTTCCCACCTTGGATTTTCCCTTTCAGCAAACTAAGTATTTCCAATATTGATTCTAAGAGGAAAAAGGCATAAACAGAAATTCACAGACTGTTTACAAAAAGTCAGCCAAAAGAAGAAACGTGCTCTGAGGTATCTTATAAAACACAGGAGAGAGCTCTATTTTTCTGTCATAAAAAAACGTATGGCTTTTGATATCTATTAAGATACAGTAAGACTAATTCTATGATTTAATCTTAAGCCCTTTGGAAATCCCAGCTCTTCCCTCTATTGCATTACAGTGCATACGCAGCAAGTCATCTCCAGTGGCACAATGTATTTTCCAGCTTTATTAGTTTCTTGTGCCGCTTGGCTTACACAAGCAAGAATACACGTTACCTGTATTCTACAGTGTATTATTTGAGGAGCCATGACCATGTAATCAAATACTGTTTCTTAAGTAGACAAGCAAAACACTGCCAACACAAGGCTGAAGGACAATTTTTAATACGAGTATTTCATAGTCTGAGACCTTCACTAGACATTTTATGTGATCCTAAATGTCTGTTGGGCCAGTTTGCAGAATTCCTAGATTTTAATATGGAGAGGAATACCACACCAAGAAGCACATCCCTGAACACTTCTATATATAATGATGCAAGGAAGTGTTTTCTTAATATTCACCAAACAAAGCAGAGCCCTCCGAGTCCCGTCCAAAAGAGAAGGATTTTCTCCCCCAATGAAGTCTGCAAGGTATTGAGGTCTGCCATTGCATCCTTACCACTACGGGAGCTTTGCAAGACCCTTGCCTGCCTTGTGGAGCCCTGCGTCAGATGTGGAGAACGTGCTCTGCTTCACAAACAAATGAAGTATCGCATGGGCGACAAGAATGACCGCTGCCTACCCCTTTCATACAGCTCGCACCCAAACAGAAACATGAGAAAAGAGCCCTCACCTGCTTCAGGAGTCAGGAGTACACGGCAGTAGGGGCTGAAGCCTTACGGAGACATAATCCCATGCACACCTTTGGGTGAATGAGATCACCCAGCCAGCGAGGCTGCTCATGGGGACAGCAGCTGGGAGCTTGTGGCTGGAATCAGGCTGGTTTACAGACGTACCCGTGCTACACATGCTGCAACACTATTAACTTGACCTCCCTCCCCACTAAACCAGACTGGAGAAGGGGAGCAGGGCAACAGCTGAATGATTTATACTCAGACTCCACCTCATGCACTGTGAATCCCAGTAGAGGACAAAACTTCATAACTGTTCTATGCCTCCATCTTGGCCTCGACTCTTACATCATGCCCTGCCGATGCAGCCCAGCACCTGGGAGCAGCAAGTGCCTGTGTGGCGTAGCTCACTGCTGGACGAGGCAGTCCCTTAAACCCAAAGAGAACAAGCAAGTCTTGGAGCCTGTTTCCCTTGGGAACCTCTGTTAAGAATCCAATTTGAAATAGCAATTCCTGCCCTAGCAGGAGACAGTAACTCGCAATGCCTAATGGGACATAAGCATCCCATCCTTGCCGTTTGTAATCCTACTCTATCCTATATGTCGCACCAGCTGAGCTGACGGCTTCTCTTCAGGCTGCTCTAGCTCAACCACCACTCACTCTAGTAGGGCAATAAAGGGGCACCTGCCTTAGTCTAGGACTACAGGTAATACCCTCTCCTAAAGGTCAAGGTATGCAGGCAACAATGCTACGGAAGGTGTTACATCTACTTAGAAGCAGAAAGTACCAAGGTCAGGATCATCACATCTTTTTTCCAAAAAGACTCAAACTAAAGTGTTCTCCCTGCCACCTTATGCTTTTTAAAGTAATTTGAATCAAGATAACTGACCTGCTGTACTGAAGAGGAAGGGAGAAGATATCCAACAAGTTAAAAAAAAAAAAGCTCATTTCGTTTGGTTTTTTTTAAAGGGTCATTTAAGCTGTGTCATCACCTTCTAAAACAGCACTAGAAGATGCTTCAGGAAACTGAATGCTGCAGCTATTAGGTGGGACAAATAATCTAAGTCACAAGGGCAGCCTCAGTGCATGGTAGCCTAGGAGAACCCACACCCCTCAAAGCTCACATGTGCATCTGTATTCTGCCTTGGCTTGCTAGAGAGCCCCAGAGAGGTGGGGATGAGCAGACAGAAGTAGGACCAAGACACATCTTGGTTACATGTAAGGAACGGGACTTGCTCTGGAAGGAAGGCAGCAAATGATACTTTCAACTCCAGCACTGCTTGAATTCCTACCCACCCAATTTGATAAGCTCTCAAGGTTTTGGCGATCATCTGGCATGCCACATTTATTTCAACTAATCCAATAAGCAACAGTGATGGCAAGTAAGATCTTCAGAGAGCCACGTATTGATTCATGTCCATGAGGAGAATAAACCCTCCACCCCCTGTTTACAGGCCTGTTACATTTCCCAGGTCCACTTGATACCCCTGTTCATTCACATCTTGGGACCTCTGCTCCTTACCCACAGATGATGTTTTCTAAGGAGCTTATAAAGGCTGAAATCCTTTCAAATCTTTGACAAAGGAATTGGCCATTAGATAATGAAAGATTAATTTTTGTGTCCTCAGATTTGGCTGCTTCCACCATTGCTGCCTTATATCCCCTCCAGGACTCCTTCTGAAGACAGCCTGCTTCACGCTGGTGAAATTTGTACCATGTTGAGTCCCATTTTATGCAGCAGCGTGGAAGAACTCACATGGGACCAGCAGGATAAAAAAAAAAAAAAACACACTTGGGCAGAAAGGAGACAAGTTACAACTGTAAGCAAGGAGTCACTGCTGAACAGCCTTCTCCTCGTGAAGTATCTGAATTCGTCTGACTGCATTTCCTACAGAAAGTAGCTCTTACTTTCATTGTGCTATGTATTTCTTCACCTCCCATTCCGGAAAGCCCAGAAATAGATTTGTTTTCAGAGTCACAAAATTGTTGTGGTTGGAAGCGACCTCTTGAGATCACCTAGTCCAAGTCCACTGCTTAAGCAGGGTCAGCTGCAGCTGGTTGCTCAGGGCTCAGTCAGGTGCTGGTATCTCCACAGATGGAGACTCCAGAACCTCTCAGGTGACCTGTTCCAGTCTTTGACTACCCTCACAGTAAAAACAAACAAACAAACAAACAAACCCAACCAAAAAACAACAACAACAAAAACCCAACCCAAACGATTTTCCTGTGTTTCAGTTTGTGCCCATTGCCTCTTGTCCTGTCACTTGGCATCACTGAGAAGAACCTGGCTGCCTGTTCTTCATTCCCTCCCATCAGGTATTTATACATATTGATGAGATCCCCCTGAGCCTTCTCTGCTCCAGGCTGAACAGTCCCAGCTCTCTCAGCCTCTTCTCATATGAAGTGTGCTCCAGTCCCTTCATCATCTTGATGGCCCTGCACTGGACTCACTCCAGTAAGACCATACATTTCTTGTACTGGGGAGACTAGAACAGGACACAGTACTCCAGGTGTGAAAGTTTTGCAGCCTTGTAACTGCCCAAGGCAATTCTGTAGAGCATAACTCTCCCTTCCTTTACAAAACAAAGCCACCTATGTAAAAGCTTCCTGGACAAGCCCAACAGTTAAAACTTCTCATACAGTGACTCATTAGTGCTCCATTCATGTGCATTTTTACCCTGACACCCTCCTGCCAGCCTTAACGTCCATTGCTGAATCTAGCCAAAAGATTTAGCCTTTTCGTTTCCTGTGAAAGGAAAACTAATTAAGACCATGGCTGCAGGTGCAATAATGCCTCTGAAAACTTTTGTAAGCTGGACCCTGTCAAGGCCCTACTCAGCACAGGTCTCCTACTGCCGCTCCGTATCCCAGTTTGAGCTCCTGCAGCTCCTCACCCAGGGTGGCTGGAATGTCCCTGAGCAAGAGCTACTGCCCTTAACGTGCACAGGGTTACAAATCGCCTCCTCTTTGCTGTCAACGCTGATTCTTGCTTCTCTCTCTTTAACCTACAGGTGAAGACACTGAGCATATCTTTTTTTGAGATCTCAAGGCTCTTCCAGATTAGATGCTTTACTAGTCTACGAGCAGTCAAGTTTCCTTTAAGGAAGGAGAGAAAAGGCAAAAAAAAAAAAAAAGGGGGGGGGGGGAGGGTGGTGGGAAGAGACCTGCCTATGAATCCAAGGCTATTAGATGTTAACTAACAATAAGCAACGCCAAGATTAATTAATTCTGTTAAGGATTGATCATCTGTTTTCAGGCAGCGCTGCTGTTGTGGCACCCCAGATGCCTTCAGGGCCTGCTCAGGTCCAACCAAAGACTTATGTGAGTTTCAGCTTCCCCAAATAGTTAATGTACAACTACTGAAAGGCCTCTTGATTTTGCAATGACATGCTATATGCCCACAGCAGTAATCATCTCCATTTTACAGATGCTGAGAATCAAGTGTGCAAAAAGAGGCAGAGGGCTACAAGCAACACACTCAGAGCTTAACTGGGAACAAACAGTGACTGAGACATTCAAAGCCTGAGATCCACTCCCTGTACAGTTTCTACTGCATGATCCTTGGAAACATCAGGTTAGGATAGACTGGTTTATGAAGCCTGCAGCTCACAGCACACAGCTCTGTCACCCTCCTGCTGCAGTACTGAATGGCCAAGAAGCTGCCTCATTTGAGGTGCATTCCCCTTTCTCCCCCACCAAGTCACATCCCTCTGACTCTTCTGAGCAGTTGCCCAACAATGCTTCTGCTCGGCAGATGACAGATCTATGTTCTTCTCTCTTCTGGGCAGTACTCAAGCATCCCACTCTCCCCCTCTTTGATGCTCTGCTGATATCTCACCTATTTTTCAAACCCTGGTGGTCCCCAAAGCTTCAGTCTTTGCAAACAGACCTCAATGCAATTTTGTTCATGCCATTACATGAATTACTGATCCCAAGGTTATTATAAAATTAGTGGAACTGACCTTCCCAAGATGACACCTCCGTCTAGCCTAATCTTTGATCCTGATGACCAAAGCTTGTGCAAGATGAGTCTTGGAGGATATTAAGCGCATGGCTTACCTGTGCCTCTTGTACCCTTATGCCAGAGAAGGGCTGCAGTATTTCCCTGGGGTTATCAAGAGCAACAGTTGCTGCAGAGCAAACGTTCAGGACTAGGATTTCCGCTCTGCATCTAGGCCAGTATCAGGAGGCAAATCCTGCAGCCCACATCTTACTACAAGAAAGGTTTAATCACTGCCCCCGTGGCACCTCTTCACCACAAAGGCAAGGGTGCAGGCTACTTACACGTTTGGTGCCTGCCATGGTATAAGGCTCAACCATACAGCAGCTTTCAAAAGGACGTTGCTATAAATCACAGAAACCCAGAACGGGTGAGGTTGGAAAGGACATCTGGAGATCATCTAGTCCAACGCCACTGCTCAGGCAGGGTCACCTAGAGCTAGTTGCCCAGTCGGGTTTTGGATATCTCCGTGGATGGAGACTCCACAACCTCTCTGGGAGACCTGTTATGGTGTTTGACGACTCTCAGGAAAAAAAAAAAAAGAAAAAAGTTTCCCATCTATCCCAGAGAAGGGCAAGGGAAGGGAAGCAAGAGCTTTGGTAATTAATGCTTTTATAGGGAGAAGCCCAAGCGGGGAAATAAGGTCTTTTCCCTCTGCTGTGGTCCAGCAGTTAGACCCCTCATTTCGTTTCCCTCTGGCCACAAAACTAAACTGACCGTTTGCCAACTACAACATTTAGTCAACTTTCCTACCATTTCCATTATCTTATAATATTGCTAGTGTTATACTAGTAAGAAATAGGATTACCAGGAGGATAGAGGCACTCTCGACTCAATATTCTTTAAAATCTAAGCACTTACTCTCATTTCTTACCCACATGAAAACTGGTATATGCTATATTACCACTATACAGGACTTCCCTCCACATTCCCTGTGTTCAGCACTCTCTATTTGCTCCCTGTAACAGCTGATCAGAGCTCCTTTGCCCTGTTCCCATAAAAGCCCATATTCAGGTGCCTTGAGGCCTCTCAGGTCTGATAATATCTGGGGCAGCATCCAGCTGCCTCGAGGCGGGACCATGTCTGGCCTAAGTATGGGCTCACAGGTGTGATTCCATTACACTTCTTTCATTCCTCTCACCTTTCTCTCTGCACTCTTCACAGGCAAAGCGGCTTCCCAAGCCACACTCAAATAAGGTGCTTCAGACAGAGAGGAACGTCAGAAAGTCACAAGCAACATTTACAGAGCAGCTCATGAAGAAGATCCCAGTGTACTTTAAATTTCACCTCAACATATTAACAATTCACTTGCAGTGAATACCTCTGCTCTTCTTATGTTTGCACATAGCCCAGATCAATCAGGAGCATCCCACCACCCACCTAACCCAATTAAAATCGTTATAATAAAAGCCCAGGAAAAAAACAGAGTGATTAAGAAGTTGGACAGATGGTGACTGAAGGTTCCAGTCCATCTAGTTATTTACCCTGCCACCATCACCACAGTAACACAGGGCCTCTCTTGGGCAGATCTTGCACCTTCAGTGGAGGGGCCAGATCCCAGCCCCAGGATGCAGCTCCGTTCTCCCCTTTACAAGTCTCAGGCATACAGCAGCAGCTCCCAGCAGTGCAAAGCTGTGGTTGATGGGCGTCTGCCTGACATAATAGCTATTTCTCCAAAACAAGGCAATAAAACAGGTGGGATTTGGCTGTGGGCCAAACCTGCGCAACAAATAACGGTCTCTCCAGGTCCTCCCCACCACTTGCAAATGAGCTTGGGAGTATCAGAGCAACAAAGTTCAGAAGAATCTAGGTGCAATTACGAGGAAGCTTGGGAAAGTGCAGAAAGGATTAACACTTAACTACAAGCAGGGCTTCTCTCATTTGCTGTCAATCACTCTCTGATTTTGTGCTACACAGTGGAAGGCTCCTTAATTAGTGTCTTGGAGAAAGACATTTTGCCTGGCAGGGTGAACTGTCTACCAGAAGCATCACAAGGCACAGGGATAACAATGTAGCACCTGTGAACTGATGTTTATGCTTTTTCAGGCCTCTTCCAATTAATTCATCTTAAACTTTTAATCCACGTTTTGCTTCTAAATTCTGTTGTCTTGATGCAGACAATATACACATTTTCATGCAACAGATTTAGTAAATTCACTACTGAGCCAGTGCTAGTAGTCCCATCTTTCCCTCTGGAAGCCAGCATTTGCCATATGCCTCAAGGGCATCATCTCCAGCAAAATACTCTTAGAAGAGTGGAAAAAAGCAGGAGATGAAGGGGGAAAAAAGGTGATTTATTTAGTTCAAACACCATTCTCCCTCCATACCTTTCCAAAGATTATTTCAAGAACAAGCAGTTCTGACATGAGAACCCCTCCCCACTACAGAACCACTGTTCCCATCACGTACAATCCTCCCTTCTGACACAGAAATAAGATCCTACCTGTGTTGCATGTAGAGACAAGACGAACTCCAGCTAAAAAGCACAGGTTTTATTTAAAATAATAATAAACCCCCACACTAGAACAAAAGACTATGAGCATCCTCTGCATCCACTCCCACTCACTCAGCGTTGATGAGATGAGGAGGAAGTTTTGCCTGGGCAGTAAGAGGGTCAGCCAGGCTGCCGGCACTCCTGTAACACCACCACTGCTGAGGGACTTCACTTTGGAGCAGACATCTCCAGCACTGCAGAAAATTAGTTGCACCTCTCCCTTCCCCTTCCTTGTACACCAAAGGAGGCTATCTATATTGATACTATAATACAGTGCTAAATTGCACCTGTACCTTCCAAGCTGAAATCCTCGCCTCCTGCAGATACCTGCAGTTAGGTTTGAGGTGGGACAGTCCAGGCTGGATCTTGGGAAACAACCTCGTGTACCAAATGCTCCCTTTGACATCCAGGCCCTGCACTAATAGTTGTCAGCAATAACCATACTGCTGCCTTTTGCGCTGCGGGGCTGAGGCAGGGTCAGGACCGCTTTAGAGACTTCTGCTCCTCGCATCCCTTCCCATTGCCAAGCCTCTGCCATGTGCATCTCTATGCACTTGCTAGGCTCACCACAGTTTTGTTTCTCAGAAAAATGACCTTGAGCTTTTTTCTCTATTTCAAGGTGGACAGAGCAGTTAAGACAGCTGAATAAAGAGAGGGCTCTCACTTTATACTACACTGACTATATAAAAATGTGTTAGACCAGGAAAGACAAATATTTGTACTTCAGTTCTATCACCACCCTGGAGATAGGGGGAGGGGGGAAAAAAAAAAAGGAAATAAAAAAAAGCACATCTGAATGCCATTCTCTAGATGGGAGCAGGCAGAAGGAGTCGGTCCCAAAGTCACACAGCTGAACAGGACCAACATGGCTGCAAACATTAAGCAAAATAAACTGGGACCTTGTTGACACAAAAGAGTCCTTGGGCTGATTACGAAGCCTGCATTTCCCACAGAGATTACGCATCAGTTTAAGACTGTGGGGATATGAATTTGAAGGCAGGCAGGAGGTTGCAACAACAGTTTCTGCTGCAAGCAAAGGTTTTCAAGAGCATTACCGTGGATTCCTTTGCACCATCTCATGCTAAGCAAAACCTTTGAATCACACCAGGGCTTTGCCATGTTCTCTGCCGCACCCACACATAAGCCACTCCTTGAGAGACCGTTGGGGATTATCAGTCCACGTTGCGACAGCACTTGGTCGTGGGCCTGACAGGCACCAAGCCAAGCCAGTGGGCAGGGAACACTTCCGGCAAGCAAACGCACAGGCTGCTAGTTACAATGGAAGGTCTCAGAGCAGAATACGGCTACAAAAGCCACTGAATTGCTGCTGTCTGCTGTTGCACAAGAAAGAGCTGCTTCATTTTTATATAAACCCTGAAATTAAGCGAAGTAGGATTCAGCCGGATGGGCTAGAGCAATTGAGGCAGTGAATGAAGCACATACCTGTCAGCGCCAAACTCAGCTGCTCTTCCCACTGCCAACGCAACAGGGGGAAGCTGAGACCCTGAAGGAAAATAGTTATGAGACAGTGACAGGCGTTACAGAACGTTTTTCCTGCCCTCTTATGAGATATGAGCACCACTCCTGTCTGACAACAAAACAAGTGGAGCTCAGAGGAGCATTCCGTTTCAGCCTTTCTCTGTCTGACTTAGTGCCCTACTGTCAATAAGTCTTACTTGCCAAAAGAAATCTGTCAAATAACCTTTGCCCACAGTTTTCTTCCAGCATTTCTGCCAGGAGTATTAAAAATCCAAAGCAGCATAAACTAAGTGACAGACTCTGGGTATGTCAAGCACAGCCTCAGTCACATTAACGTAATTGCTCCAGGATTGCTATTTTTCATTTAAAAGTTCCACTTTGTGCAAATAAGCTGTGTGGACTGACTGTCCGCCTTGGACGTTCCCATGAGTTCACTTGTTTGCAACAGTATCTGTGCAGCATGAATGGAAGTAAGACAAATACAAAGCATGTTAATATTTGTCTTTTTCCTTTTTTGAAATTTTGTCCTCTAACCAATGTCACTAGGGAGTCTCCAGGACAGCCAGAAAGAAAAACTAAGAATTGCCATGCTGGATGAAGTAGGTACCTGTTTCTGACCACCCTCCGACTTCAGGAAGACGTTAAAAATAAACAAATAAATCCTTTTTCGAACAGCCAGTTAAGGAACAAACTACTCTCTAATAAATAGTGTCTTCCTAACCCACAGCAGTTGGAACTCTGGGCTAGGGCAACCCTTGAAACAAAAGTGTTTATAACCTTTCTAAATTTGCTGCAACCCCAAGCTCACGGCAATAACTCCAGGGATTACTGTCACAACACAAGTATCTAGTTATTTCTTGGCTCCCAAGTTCTTCACCTCAGTGACACTTCGGATGTGGATTGAATTATGTATCCTACATGTTTTCTTCTTTTCTTTTTTTTTTTTTTAAACCATTGTTCGTTTGTTTTAAACCACACTGAAGTAGCTAGTTCTATGCCCAAAGAAAAACATCAGCATAAAGAAAGTAAGGAAGGCTGTTTTTGAAATCCTCTATGTTTCTCTAAGTATACACAGCAGGAAATAATGTTTGCTTATGTAAACGTACTAAACTATATTCTCAAACCGAGCAGATGGCACACCCTTGCAATACAGCTTTTACAGACTGCACTTTCATTCCCTAAATATCCCCTGAAATAGCAGATGAGGTCTGTATAAGAAAAGTATACCTTCCTACCCAACAACTTCTGCACAAGTTATTTAAGGACATCTCAGCCTCCACTTACAATGCAAATGTTTGTATTATAAATTGCTGCACTGTTCTTGGAAAGAGTTCAAACTGAGGAGAGACATTTTGGTGAAGTTACTCTTATTCAGAAAATTTTTTCTTTTTCAATCTAAACATCTGGGGGAAGTGAAGAAGCGGCGGCAGGGGGAACAACAAAACCTGATCAGCTTTGATTTTAAACAACAGGACAGCCCAACAAGAAGAGAGTGATTTTAAGTTTTAGAACGACATCCAAATTCAAAAGAGATGCTTTAGTTCAATGACAAGTTATCAGGCTTGACAGCATTAGCTTACACATTAGAAATAAAATAAAATTCTTGCCAGCACTAAAGTCAACATCTGAAGGCCTGCAGGCCACCCTGCAAGAAAGCAGAGCAGACCTCTCAGGCTTCTTTCCTAAAGCCTGCAAACTGGTAGCCGCCTTCAAGATGTACTCTCTTTTGCCCCTCTAGGTAGGGAAACCCACAAAGAACAAAATCCTAGAAAGCCAAAGAGTAATTTCAGTTTGAAGGGATCTCAGGTGGGCACGTGATCCCCATCCCCAGTTTGAAGCAAAGCCACCTCCCACACCATTCTTTCACTTAAGATATCCCATTTTTGCCAGAGCCAAAGTTTTCATGACTGTATTTTCTGCTGCAGAAAACAATGGTCAAGCTTGTGTTTTTAGCAGATCCCCAGATCATTTCTCTCACAGTTTACTTTTGCTTTCTCCTGTAAGCAAGAGCTTTTTGTGTGACTCTGGGCAGGGTGAGGAGTGGCCAAGAGACCCCACTGAGAAGCAGCAAGAGCATTCCAAGTGCTGTATGTTCTACATTGCCTATGCTGTCATCTCCTGGGGTTGGTTGTTTTCTTTACAAAAGATAAATTAGATATAAAAAAGTTATTCCAAAGAGATTCTGTTGAACCTCGCTAGGATTCAGACATCATATACTATAACTTGCTTTGATTTTTCTGGATTTGACATTGTGCCTACATTTCTGCCTCATAAGGAATTTAATATTAGGCTCCAGAAATGGTGTGCTGAGGCCTTTCCAGTGTCCTGTGGTGAACAGACTAGAGCCAGCAACCAAAAAGAAACAGAGTTCAGGCCCTGGAGATCCTGCAATAACAGGAGCTCTGCTGACCTTAGGAGATCTTCTCGTTCAAACATTTGTAGTCTTCCCAATTTATTTGTTTTTTACCTGCATCTTTGTGGCTAAAATGGTGGGCTTCCACTCAGCACTAAGGAAAGACAGAACCTATCTTGTTTTCCCCATTATAGCTCAGGTTCAGCCATCTCCAAACAGGAGACTAAAGTTTTACTGCATGCATGGTGTAGCTGTGGGCTGAGAGTTGGGCTGGAGCCAAGACTAACATTATGGAGAAGACGTGCAGGAGAGCAAGAGAATATTTTGAGGTAGTTTAGCTCCAGCCTGAAGAGTCCTACACATAAAGCCCAAAACCAGCTCAGAAGCAAGAGGTGAAAAAATTGCTCCTAGAATTGTTATAACAGACATGGGTGCTTGCTAGAGTGGGACCTACATTTGCATGTGAAACAGCAGAGAACAGTAAACACAGATTTCATCGTTGCCACTTAGTAAACCGGGTTGCCCTGTGTAGCAGATCAAGGAGTTTCCATGCAGCTACAACAGATGGTTTTGGTCTGAGCAAGTGACTCATCACACAATCCCAGAGGAATGTATGGGTGAATTCCAGTTCTGGCTCCTTTCCTAGAGCAAAGCAAGTGTAACTGCCATCCACACCTAGGCTATGAGAGACCCATTCACTAGGGGACAGAGGAACCCAAATGCATCACGCTCTTTGGCTACTAGAGGGTCACAAAGTTTAAGGCAACTAATTGAAAGACTTGTGTTCTTATTGCTGGATCCCTTAGGTCAGCCAACTTTTTCTCATCTGCAGTCATGAAAGAAGGAAGGGTAATGATGTTAGCAAGCCTCCATGGTGGCACACAGCCTCTCTCACTCATTCACTGAGGGTAATTATTTACTCCTCACCCCTCAGATAACCTCCACATAGGAAACAGTCACTCCAGGGCTACACATCCGCACATGGCACAACTGCTCAGCAGAGAAGCCACAGCTTAATCTACTGACAATCACAGCTTACAGTAAGGCTGGGCCATATGGGAACTGAGACTGGGGCTCTGTTCCTAGTCCTGGCAAGGGAGGAGGAGGAGGAAAATATCACCCACTCTTTCTCCTAAAATAGGTGCAGCCCACTGCTCAGCTTTTGAGCTTGTCATATAGGTGCAGCCCACTGCCCACCTTTTGGGCTCATCACAACCAAGATGCACTGCATGAATGTCCAAGAGCTATGTCTGGATTGCAGCAGCTTTGCCTACAAATGGAAAGTTGAAAAATTGTTCTCCTGAGAGATGCTTGGTTTTCTAAATATAGTCCATGAATCTTCCAAATCACGCATTCAGCTGACCTGAGCACTGATTAGGAAGAAGAACTTTTGTTTTCTCCAACCGTCTTCTTCCTCATGATACATTCTTGCACCACTCAGGACTTTGTACAGGAAATACCCACAAGCACAATATTAGCGGCATTTGTGTTTTCAGCAAATTAACCATTAGCCAAAGCTTACAGAGGTGAAGAGAGTCATTCACTCTGAATTCCCTCAGTACTCCCACACACACCTTTTTTTCTTTTTTGGAAGCCCTTGTACTATTGCAATCATGGAACTAAGCAGTTCTCTCACTTGTCACATAAGGCCTTCTCCAGTCAACAGTAAATCCAGCAGAAATATTTTGCAACTCTTGTTCAGTCTTCTGGGTAGGAACACACTGCACAGGCAGCTCCAGCAAATCAGTTCTCCTTCCTTTCTCCCTCCCAAGTAGGGACATGTTGAATATGTGGAATTGGAGATGCTCATGAATGTGCTCATTTTTTTCCCCCATCCTGGATGTCTCCAGTTTAAACAATCCTAAAATAAGATAACCCTGTTTGCCCAACTAATTGTTCACCAGACTTCTAATAGTGCACGTCTGCCTTTGCTGTTAGAGCATGGGTGCATAATGACAGGCACAACAGCTGGTTTTATTATTGCATTTTTTACACTCACAGTTAAACATTAATCAGCTGTGCAGAGGGGGAAATTTCAAAGTCTGCTAGGAGGAGGAAAAAGGAACTAGAAAAGCAATAAGACTATCCCATAACAAATGAAGACTTTCCACCACAAGGAAGGAGTTTGACACATCCCTGTGTTCACAGGCCAACTCTAGAAGACCCTTACAGCAGAGGTGGCTGTGCTCCTTCTCAGCACAGCTTTACTTTTACAGCTCCACCTCAGGAATTAAGGCATAAATCCTAGTTGCCAAGTAGAAAAAAGCCTGACAGGTCTCCTGCCTCAAGACACAAGGTGAAGTATTTCTGCACAGCGCATAAGAGGGCTTTTCCCCCTCCAGACACAGAGTGAAGAGACCTGGCAATGTATACATGCCTAAGTGTTTCAGCTAGGTGACTTGGTCAGCATATAAGTACCCTTATTTTCATTTTACACATCCAGGAGTTGCACAGAAGGGAAGCGACTTGCCTGTCTCAAAGCAGAGACTCGCTGCTCCAGAGCCCCGAGTTGGACTTTCTTCACCTTGTATGCATCTGCTCGTGAGCAGACCCATAGGATTTGCTTTTCCCCTTCCCTCATGCATGCATGCCAGTATTCCAGGGAGTAAGGAAGATTATGTGGATGAAGAACATCCTTTGAGATAAGCACAACTCTTTTCAGAAAGTGATGTCTCTAAAGCACCAGACAGGAGTAGCAGTCTTGTTCCCTCCTTTCTCTCATCCATCATTCAAGCATTGCTTTATTCACCTGCATTTTCAGATGTGCCCTGGCAGCTGCAGCACATGAGCAATCAGAGCATTTACAGAGAACTAATGGGTCACAAGCCAATACTCATGTCTTGTCCTTGGCTCTGAGTTGTCCCTTGCTTTGTAGGCCTACCCATGAGAGAGAGCATCAGAGAGGGGAAAACAGCAGAACCCACAGCATCAGGAAAACAAATCTCTGTTTCAGAGCCAGACCACTCTAGACCTGGCTTTGCTTCAGAGGGAAAGCAATTAAACTCACCCACTGCAGTCCTTCCACATGGAAAATGCTCTTTTTATTCAATTAAATTTCCTGTAACTAAGGTTAATGGTCCATGTGGTATCTGCCTCAAGGTATCAGATGCTTCTGGCAGGCCTTCCATCAGCACAGAGACAGGAGGAGACCAAAAGGACCAGGAAGAGCAGAGAGCTCGCAAATGGCAGGCAACTGGCAAACACTGGCTGATGCTCCACTCGCTAAGAGTTCGAGGCAACGAAAGGCAAGGACTAGTACACTGAGTTTTTGCAGGACTTGCATTCCTTCAGAAGGTCCAACAACTACCCGGTGGACAGCATGCTCTTAAGTATCTTCACAACTTTTGCACAAGAAAAACCTGCCTACAAGAGCATGGTCCCAGAAAGTCAAGACTTTCACCACCAAGCTTCTAAACTTTGGGCAATCCTCATCACCAGGGAGATGCAGGACCACTGAATCAACCTCTAGCCCTGATCAGGCTGGCAAGAGAAGACACAGTCATGTTTGCTTCTCATCAGTTTAGGGCTGCAGCTGCAGACAGGTCTCCACACACCCACAGCCAATTATCCCAATTAGTCCAGAAACCTTCTTGAAGGCTTCTGCTGTTTCAGCTCAGGAATAGCATCTGTAGGGCTTCTCAGTGAGGAATCATAGAATGGTTTGGGTTGGAAGGGACCTTTAAAGATCATCTAGTCCAAACCCCCTACCATAGGCAGGGGGACATCTTCACTAGATCCGGTTGCTCAAAGCCCCGTCCAACCTGACCTTGAACACTCCCAATGATGGGGCATCCACAACTTCTCTGGGCAACCTGTTCCAGTGTCTCACCACCCTCATCATAAAAAGATTTCTTATGTCCAACCCAAATCTACCTTCTTTCAGTTTAAAACTGTTGCTCCTGCCTCTACAGGCTTTGGCAAAATGCCTCTCTCCATCTTTCTTATAAGCCCCCTTTATATATTGAAAGGCCACAACAAGGTCTCCCTGGAGCCTTCTCTTCTCTAGGACCTTCTCTATTCTTAGAGCCTGTTCTGGGCACCCCTCATCAGAAAGCCTCCTAGCACAGTCCATCTTCATTTAAGTGGTTTTTCTCTTCCAAATTTCATGGGTGGAGCTGGTTGGATGATCCCCCTTTAGCACGTTCATGGCAGTGCTTGGAGAGTTCTGCATTAAAAAAATATTAAGCCTTAAACCTGAAGTTTCCCTTCTTAGACATCCTCTTGTCCAGCTCAGTATCTCTGCAGAGATTTCATGTTCCAGCATACAGGATCATGGAGATTAGGCCACTAAAATTTCTGCTTAAATGTGGAAGTAGTCTAGACTGGGTGGATCTTCACAGCCATGGGAACGGCCTAGCGTCTGAAAGTAGCCATTGAGCAGAAGATGCATTTAGATACCTGCCAACACCACCAAGCAGCCGTGTACCCCCTCCCTGCCTCCTCCCACTCCACCATCACCCTAGCTCTCCAGGAGAGAAAACTTTTTTGTGGAAGGTGTCCAGCAAAACACACGGCTTCAAAGAGCACATTCAATAGAAGGAACCAGGTTCATTTTAACTGAAGTCAGTCTACATGCTGTCTCTGCTAACAAGCCCCAGAAAACATTCGATCTGCCAACAGGCCCTCATCATAATACCCAATACCTGTTACTCCTGAAGAAGACTAACTTACGTCACCACCAGCTTCTTCAAGGAGGCTCATGCCCAAAGCATGCTTTTGACCTCCTGGGTTCAGTGGTGACACCCAACAGTTAAATAAAGCTGGGCTCAGTTGCATCATAGCCCTGACACACAACTCCTGCCCCATAAATACCAGGTACACTTTATTACATAGTAACACATATAATAGAAAAAAGACAAGTATTTAAAGGTCTGGATCTTTTGGAACTTCATAGTAAAGCAAAGCCAGGGATGATCAACACCACCTCCCCCTGCTTTCCCCACCCCCCCTTTAATCATGCTTTCCCTTCATATCGAAGCATTAAAAATATCGTGTGGAAAAAGTGATGTTTTCAATTTTCTCTTGTCCTGTGCAACTTGAAGACTGGAGGGAAGATTCATTTGCCCCGTTCACCATCTTTTGGTACAGGAGAACATCCTACCCAGCAATTAATACCCAATCTAAACAACGGGGGCAGAGTTTCCAAGGTACCACTTAGCTACTTGAGATAAACACGACATTAAAAAGGGAGGAGGGGGGAAACCCACAATAGCTAGGCATACATAAATGACAGGTTTCCTTCCCCCATCGAGCAGCTGTGGCTTTAGCAGTGCTGCCCTGCAGCCTCCTCACATCACACCTTACCTGTGCAGCCCTGTCTCACCTCCCGGGCTCCCAGGGGAGAGCACCCTGATCGTACATAAGCACTCAAGTGTGAAAAATGATATTTAAAAAGGCCTATTAAATGCCCCCCGCCCCCCCGCCCCCCTTTTTTAAGGTAGTACTATTATCCTCATAATTCCCTTCTAGACTTTAAATCCATTTTGCTGCTAGGAGCGCTGGTTACCAAACCCCGGTCCGGGGGGTGCACCAAACCACCTGCCCACCCCGTGCCCTCTGGGACGCCGCCGCTCTCTCGCCCCGCAGTCCCGGGGTGCCCTGGCCGTGCCGGGGAAGCCCGCGGGAGGGCGAGGGTAGCCCGCAGGTGCACCGCGGCTCCCGGCCCCCGCAGCGGCGGGAGAATGCGGACAGGACCGCGGGCGCGGAGAGAGAGCCCGGCCCGCTCCCGCACAGCGGCGGAGCCGCAGTCGCGCCGGCGCCCCCCCCCCCCCGCTCCCCGGCCATACCGGCGCGGGGAGGGAGGGAGGGAAGGCGAGGGGGGCACAGTGCATTTCCCCGCCGCGGGGAAGCAGGCACTCCGGGGAACGCTCCTACCTGCCCGGGCTCGCTGCTGTAGGCGAAGGCGTAGACCCGCTCCGCGCTGATGTTCACGGCGCCCCGGTAGATGCGGCCGAAGACGCCGGGCTCGTGGCTGTCCCCGGGGCCGCCCCCCGCCGCCGCCGCTGCCGCTGCCGCCACCCAGAGCAGGGCGCAGAGCAGAGCTCCGGGGGCCGGGGCCGCCCCCCCGGCCATGGCCTCGTCCCTGCCGCTGCCGGCCCCGCGGGGCAGCCTTACGCCGGCCGGCCGCCCGGTGCGGCACCCGGACTGTCTCTCCCCGGCAGGGCGGGCGCCGAGGCGCTTTATTTGCAATTTAAATAAATAGCTCGGCGACACGCACAGGCGCCGGGGGAGGCGGGGAGGCAGCCCCGGACACCCCCGTCCCTTGACTGGGGGGCGCCGAGCAACTTTCCCCGGGGAAGGACCCTCCGCCGGCCGGCCGGCGGAGAGGGGAGGGGAGAGGAAGGGAGAGGAAGGGAAGGGAGGCCGGCGGGCTGGCCGGCCCCGGGGAGGAGGGTCCCCTCCCTGTGCCCGGCCCCAAATTCTGAGCCGGCCTTGGCAGATGGTTGTCAAGGAGCTTTTCGCCTTGGGGAGCTGTGCTGTGAGCTTAGGGGCACGTCGGCATCGTCAGGCACACGGGGACGGGGTCACCGCAGCGGCATCCGCAGGGCTTCAACACCCCCGGCCCACCGAGTCAGGGCCGTCCTCGCCCCGCACTCTGCGGGCTTGCTGGAGCGCCGGCTTGCACCTGCAATGCATCTCTCATAGGGCCATCTCCAACCTTTATTTTTGACTGCTTGTGACTTTGAGATAAATGCCCTCGTCTTTTAGTTCAGTCCAAAGGTGTGAAAGGCTGCAGCAAAACGTAATTTTGTTAATTCAAGTATGGCTTGGCGAATCTTAGATTCTTTGAGTCGTTCATGAAACTGCTACAAACAATACTGTAATACTTTTAACCTTTTCAGCAAGATGAGAGCAATACTGTCGGGCTGTGAAATGGCCAAAGGTCTCTCTCTCACAGCTTACCCCTCCTATGTTCTTCAGTTGAAAACACGTCTGGGAAATGTGTCAGTTCCCGTGGTGCAGAGAGGCACTTTTAAGTCAGAGAAGAGAGCGTTACTAGAAAGCAACCTGAAAGGCTTTTCAGACTGAGGATGAAGTTGTAGGAGCCGCAGTTTTATAAAGCCAGCCTGCGATCTCCAGCTGCGTTGACTCTGGCCACAGAAGCTTTTGAAGTTTTGGGTTTTGTTTTCAAGACTGAGAGATTTCCTGGGGGTCACTTGTCATCCTTTGGAGGAAAAGTTGCAAAGCTCAGCAAAACAAGTCAGCGCGTGTTATGCCTTCATTTTGATCTTCGGGCCTTTGTATGATCTCTGCCAAGAGAAAAAAACAAAACAACTGTCAGTGATTTCTGTGTTCGTCTTGAAGCAGGCTGCGTTCAAGTCACCCTGCCTTTTGTCAGAGTCCCAAGAAGTGGCATTAAGGGCAAAAACCCATTTGACATCTGCTAGAAGATGGACACTCCAACACGAAATGTTTGCCTTTCAGCCTGAAGTGTCACGCTGTGCAGACCAGAAGACATGTGCAATGTCACCTCTGAGCTCTTGTGACTCGTGTCTTGCCTCTTATTGGGACATGGTGTGACCTGTCCTGGGGGACTTTCAAGCAGTGGTGGCACTGGGAGATTTGTGGCTTCCCCTGCCCACCCTGTAGAGCCCAGGGCTCCTGAACCCTACAGCTCCCTTCTCACCTGCTGCCCTCTGCAGACCCACAGGTCCCCCTGGCAGGGCCAGCAGCCCTCTAGCACGTGCCGGAGGGACAAGACTGGGGAGCACATCTTCTCCCAGAAAGGAGAGGCTTCGGGGAACAGGAGGAGGTACAGCAGAGCAAAAGGGCATGTCAAGGCCATGCCACGTTGGTCAGAGCAATGTGACAGATGGCAGAAGGCCGGTATTCTGCAAACCAAGGTAGTTCTGGCAGCTGCAAATAACTTTTGTGTTATTTGGTGCCGTGCATATTTCAAATCGGGAGATCAGTGTGGTGTCAGTGCGTTGTCCCTCCCTAGTCGCGTTGTCTTCATGATAAAGATCAGATCTCTTAATTTGATATACCTTCCTATTGACAGGAAAATACCCACTGCTACAGTTTGGGAATTGCTTTTCAATCACACACCCCTCTCATGTTAATACCGTCCAAGACCTATTTGCGTTTATGAGAGTGGTGTTCAAGGCAATGTCAAAAGCCCTGCTGAAGTCAAAATATGTTTCATCTATTCCTTTCAGCACCTACTAAGTCAGTTATCTCAGCAAAGAAATAAATTAGGTTACTTTGACATGATTTGTTCTGGACAAATGCACACTGCCTGTTTCTCATCACTTTATTGTTACTCAGATGCTTGCACACTGATTGCTAAACAGCTTGTTTCATTACTTTTCCAGATAACAAATGGACGTTAGCTGATGTATAACTCTTCCCTCAGCCCCTTTGATAAAGATGGGTAGCCTGTTTTCCCTTTTCACTTCCACCTGGATCTTGTTCTAGAATGGCAGCATGTATTTTGGAAGAAAGAACTAGTCCCTGTAAGAGCCAAGATGCTGATCCAGACAGCCCATGGGCCTGGGTCAGTGGAAGTGGTCTGGTATACTTGTATGTGCCACAGTACTGTGGCGTCAGGGGACAGCGAGGGACATGCGGCTCCCTAAGGGACAGGGAGCTGAGTGCCGTAACAGGGCCAGCAGAGCAGGGACCTCACTGGCCAGGGCCCCATCCCACGGGACCTGAGCAAGGTGAGCAGGGCAGGCCTGGAGATGGCAGCTGGGGTCAACAGGGAGTCTAGATCGCCAGACAAGTCCATGCCGATGCGATAGGTCTGAGGTCAAGCCAGGAATATAAGTTAGCGAGTCAGGTCTGGTGACGGCAATCGGGCACAGACACAGCCCCGTGATCAGCGGGCAAGCCCATAGCAATGAGGCAAGTCTGAGGTCTGGCCAGCAAGTTCGTTGACAGGTCCGGATTGACGGGATTGTGCCGGGTCCTGCACTTGGGCCACAACAACCCCAGGCACCGCTCCAGGCTTGGGGAAGAGCGGCTGGAAAGTGCCCAGAGGAGAAGGACCTGGGGGGGCTGGTCGACAGCGGCTGAACACGAGCCGGCAGCGTGCCCAGGTGGCCAAGAAGGCCAACGGCATCCTGGCCTGTATCAGCACTGGTGTGGCCAGCAGGAGCAGGGAGGGGATCGTGCCCCTGTACTGGGCACTGGGGAGGCCGCACCTCGAATCCTGGGTTCAGTTTTGGGCCCCTCACGACAAGAAGGACATTGAGGGGCTGGAGCGTGTCCAGAGAAGGGCAACGGAGCTGGGGAAGGGCCTGGAGCACAAGTCTGATGAGGAGCGGCTGAGGGAACTGGGGGTGTTCAGCCTGGAGAAGAGGAGGCTGAGGGGAGACCTCATCGCGCTCTGCAACTGCCTGAAGGGAGGTTGGAGCGAGGGGGGGTCGGTCTCTTCTCCCAAGTAACAGCGATAGGACGAGAGGAAACGGCCTCAAGTTGTGCCAGGGGAGGTTTAGGTTGGACATGAGGAGAAATTTCTTTCCTGAAAGAGTGGTCAGGCCTTGGCACAGGCTGCCCAGGGCAGTGGTGGAGTCCCCATCCCTGGAGGGATTTAAAAGACGTGTAGATGAGGCGCTTGGGGACATGGTTTAGTGGGCATGGGGGGGTTGGGTTGACGGTTGGACTCGATGACCTTAGAGGTCTTTTCCAACCTTAGTGATTCTATGATTCTGTGATTCTATGACACAGGCATGGCTGTCACACAGCTGTAGCTGTAGGTCAGGCAGGGCCAAGCACCAGAGCCTCCGCTGAAATGCAGCTCCCATGGAAAGGGGGAGGTCAGCCCCCGCTGAGGTCTCACCGCAGCCCGGCCGCCAAGGTCACTAGAGGGAAGGGGGGCAGCCCTCCGCTGCGCTGTCTCTAGGTTGGCAGCGAGCCTGGGGTGCCAGACCTCCAGGAAGGGGGGCACATGTTTTCTAACATGGCCCGTTTTTCTAGTATAAGCCCGGGGTTGTGAGTGTCTCAGGGGAAGGAGGAACTGTGCTGACCCAGAGGCTCACAAGAGTGTGGGTTTGGGTTTGTTGGGGTTTTTTTTTTTGCTATAGCACAAAAGTAGAAAATCACACTGCTATTGGAAAAAAACACAGTAAGGAAATGACATTTCTTCTTGTAACCAGTGCTGCAAAAACATCCAGGGTAGAGGAAAGACCTTAATTACAAAGGAATTCCCCAAATCATACTAGCTTGGAAGGGGAAAGAAAAAGATCCTAAGTGTATAACAAACCAAATTGGTTGGAAACCTGATGGTTTTACACCACTGCCATTTGAATACGTAGCCTCCATCTTATGTAAGCTGCACTGCGAGTAAATAAGTGCTGTAGACACTCAGCTGGCTTCTGCAGAAATAACGCAACATTTTCAGACTCTGCTGTAAATGCAGGGTGAAGAACAAAAACTGAAAGGCTTTTAAGATGTCTGATAGAACCTGCTCCCCATTTTCTTATAGGTGGCTGAAGTGTGAGAATGAGAAGTGTCTCTGGCTTGTATTGTATTTGCTTGTATTTGGTATTTAACATTTATATTTGATTGTAATTAATAATAGGAGAGAGGTTTAAGAGGTTTCAAAGTGGATGATGTATGGATCTAATTGTGCCTTTATCGCTTTCTTCTCTTTTCAATAGACCTTGTTCTTCAAGACAATTTAAAGCCATGTTAGGAGAGAATTCCAGATGTGCCCTTAATTTATGCTTTTGGGTTCCAAATTTTCAAATAAACAGAGTGCAATGAATCCAGTGCATTGCCTTGCACATGTGCCTAGGATCAAGGATTTGTTTTACCACAGGCTGAACGCTGATGTTCAGTTTCAGGTTGCATATGGTATCTATGTTTAGTGCCTAGATGGAAACTGAAGTTCAGGTGCAACCACCAGTATAAGAAAAAGACCCAGCCACATTTGCAGCACTTCAGCAGAGGCAACTGCTGATAATATTTCTATGTCACTTTTCTTCTCCCCTCATAATTTCAATCATCTTTTTCTTTTTGTATCACATGCAACACAATTCTTTCCCTCAGCACATTAACCATTGCCACCTGCACCTTCCATGAATCTTTTTACAGTGATGTTGGTAAAGCCAGAATTAGATTGATGAGGACCTTAAGCACCAGGAAATCTTGGTGAAAGGGAATTTTTTTCTTTAAACAAGGAAGGAGTTTTGAATGAAAGGCTGATAAACCCTACATCTTCACTTTCCACCTCCAACAGACAAAATATTAAGCTCACACTGTAGTACAAAAGGTTAACTCTAACCCTTCAGAGTAATTTACATCTTGCCTCCACCTATGTGACAGGGAAGTGGAGGATCTTTGGCATATTTCTGGGGCAAGCCTACAGGAAATATATTGCACTCGTGTGTAAGCTAAATGACTTATTTAAGAACAGCCAGTTGCTTTGTGGAAGCTGGAAATTCCTTGTGGGTAGGGAGGTACACCCTCCCTCAGTGGCACAGCTAATGAGATCTGTTTGTTAAAACACAGTCAAGGGCCACTCTTTAATTAGATGTCACCTTAATTTAATAGTTTGTGTGACATTCTGCTCTTAATCACCCATAATAGGATCAGAAATACATTATCACATGGGGAAATTTCCAAGGTTTCCTCAGGGGAACATCAGGAGAGTATTCGCAGCGAGAAGGGATATTAATGAAACGAGTAAGTGGAAAAATTAAGGTGAGAGGTGGAAGACAGGGCAGAGTAACATGGCTAGGAGCAGCTCACGTGGATTTTCCCTGTGGAGTATGAAGAGCCCCCTTCGCACAAGGCTGTTTCCTCACAGAAAACCCAAGAAGAGAGGGAGCCACAGGCACTGGCGATACCTACCCGCGTGGAGGGGCCGGCGGCGGGAACACGGCGTGAGGTGGAGGGTGAACGAGGGTGAGGGGGGGGATCATAAGGCCGGCGGTCCGGGCGGGGGGACCGGGATTCACCGCAGGGGGCGGCGGTTTGGAGAGCCCTGAGGGGAGCGGCGGCCGGCGGGGGCGCGCGGGGCGGGGAGAGCCGTTGCCGCGTTCCTCCCCTGAGGGCGGGGAGAAAACCGCCTCCGTCCCCGTGG
>VZTQ01012826.1:22370-56496 GCA_013400755.1 Pelecanoides urinatrix | reverse complement strand
ATGGTCACCTCAGGGCCATGGTCACCTCAGGGCCATGGCCGCTTACCTCAGGGTCACAGTCACCTCAGGGCCACAGTCATCTCTGGTCCATGGCCACTTACCTCGGGGCCATGGTCACCTCAGGACCATGGACACCTCAGGGCCACAGCCACCTACCTCGGGGCTTTTGGTCACCTCAGGACTAGAGTCACCTCAAGGCCATGGCCACTTACCTCAGGGCCATGGTCACCTCAGGGTCACCGTCACCTCAGAGCCATGGCCACTTACCTTGGGGCTGTGGTCACCTCAAGACCATGGTCACCTCAAGAGCCCTTGGTTACCTCAGGACCACAGTCACCTCAGGGTCATTGCCACTTACCTTGGGGCCACGGTCACCTCAGGGCCGTGGTCACCTACCTGAGGGCATGGTCACCTCAGGGCCAGTCAGTTATCTCAGGGCCACGATAACCTCAGGGCTCTTGGTCATCATCAAGATGACCACCATGTTCTTTTGGTCATCTCAGGGTCACAGCCACCACAGGCCAACCCCAAAGACGATCTGTGGATCTGACAATGTGTTGACCCCACAGCCCCCTGGCAGTATGTTTTGGGGGACAACCACATGGCCACCCTCTCCTTTGGGGTGACACCAGCAAGTCAAATCACGTCCAGAAAAGCCACCGCTCATGCAGATTCCATGGTATGTATATAATGGCCATGTAAAGACAATCCATCCTTGTCCTACGGGCTGCATTGTGAGCAGTTCCCTTCCCAAGATGATGCTATTGCCAAGTGTAGATAAGTGGTTCGCTGGCAAATGTGCTTTAAATGAACTGGCTGCGTTTTTGCATGTTCCATACAAATGACTTCTGCACAATTCCCGTGGTGGTTTCCTCGCTACAGTCACTTGAGTTACACCAAGAGTCAATACGCACAAAGGCAGATGGTCGGAGAACAGCACAAATCTTCTGCTACGATGCAAGCCCAGCACAGCAGCCTCCGTACCCTAAATACCGAAGAAAGCACTTTTCTGAGGGGACCCACCCTTGTCGTGCACACTCTTAAAAACAAGGATTTTGCACCAAAAAAAAGATCCTACCTTGAGGAAGGTTAATATTGTGACAGAAACGCATAAAGCTTTCAAAACAGAGATTATTTTAAACACTTACCCTGTTTTTTGCTGATCTGACGTCTATTTCCATGGAAACCACATCCAGCTGCCGAGCTGCTAGAACTGGGAGAGGTTTCTGCCGGAGCGGCTCGCTGGGCATGGGAAGAGCCATTTTCCAGCAGCATGGTAGAACCTTTTTGCGGGATTGAAGGGATTTCAGATTCAAAATGGTTTGGCTGCTTGGCCCTTCAGGATCATACCTGGTACACTCACGGGGTTCCTGGCTCAATACCGGCGGTATATGCATAGATATCACATATGACACACGTGTTTTTAAATGAAACATCTTGAGTGCTTGGATTAAATTGCATTAAATGTGGCTGGAAGACAAAGCAGCCAAGAGACCATGCCACCAGCCTGTGTTTTACTTTATCATTTATTAATTATCATCCATGTAGACCAACAGTGTGTTGGATGCTTTAATATTAATGCTTTTTAGTAAAATCAATGAGCTTATCCTGGGATGATCTCAGGATTTTCCCGAGGAAACAAGGCTTCCTGGGCTCAGGGCTTTTTGTTTGGTACCTGTGTGACTGCCTTTAGTCGGTCCTCACCCCCTGGAGAGATGATGATGAAATACCATTTACCGCTTTTGAAGAAGGGATGCAGGCTGAGATAAAACTATGAGTCATGCAGGGTCTGTTCTCAGCGCTTTCCATCTTATTTCCTGGGCTTCTCACAGGGACAAGAAAAAAGAAAGAGAGAGAGAAAAAAACCGGTATGTAACTTACCTTCTTTTGCAGATTGGCTTTAAAGCCAAAACCATTTCTTTCCGATAAGAACTCTCCTATGTAAGAGGAACAGGGTTTATTGATGAGAGGCACTGAGCTGGGAGTCAGATTCGGGATCTGTTCTCAGCTCTGACATTTTCCATGCCGTGTCACTTAGGTTGAGACTCTTTAGCAACCTCTTTACACCACCTGCCACAACTGGTTTCAATTTAAACTGAAATCTTTGAGTATTCTCAAAGATAAAATCTTTGAAATCTTTGAGAAATAACAGCTCTTAGCAGCTGGAAAGGCACGGAGACGCTCTCATTTTTGGCCTCATTGCAAGAGTGGTTTTATTTTTGGATCATTTCATAAACCTCGTTTGTTGATGTGGCATTTATTTTTGTCTGATCACAAGGAGAATGGAGTATATGAAAAACTTTTCTTTAATTTGCATTTGATTTGTGTTTATCAACACATTTACTGTGATTCTAAACAGTCTCTTCTTTCATCGAGCCTAACAGCATGTGGCTGCAGTAGTTTTTGTCTCCTGGATTCCTCATCACCAACAAGAGCTTTTTGCTATAATTCCATTTTTTTTTCCAAAAAAAGAGCAAGCTCAAGTGGGCTCGTTCTCAGCATAGACAAAACACGAGGCCCCTCGGCTTCGGTTCAACGCGCTCTGCTCCCAGTGAAACAGATAAGTCAAGGTCTCATCAGGAGAACTTCTTGTACGTGTGAATTTAGGACGTGACGTGATCAGATTTAGCATAAAGATTAAAGCATCTCCTCTGATTTGCTTATCAAAATATTCCACAAAGAGATTGACATAATTAGGTGACAATTCAGCCCACGGCAGCTCTTTTAACTTGCAAAAATATTTAATCTCCAACAAGAAAATGTGCTTTCTGAGTAGTAAATTGCCACCCTCAAGCATCCACGGTGGATGGACTGACAGCTTATTTGTTAATCAGAGAATGTTTTAAAGCACTTTGGTAAGTAATATTAGCAAGTATTTGCCGAGACTGGTAACAGTCACCGCATTAGCAAAGTTAGTTTTAAAACTAGATAGCCAATATACTACTTGACCTGAGTCAATCAGTTTGACTGATTTAATAAATAACCTGCTAGAGGAGACAGTCATTTAAAAGAAACTTGCCCTCGGAGGTAGAGAGAAGGGCTAAAAGATTTCTTTCTATCCATGTTTCTCAGTCTTTGTATTAACTTTGAGCAAATTTTTCTCTACACCGCAGCTTAGCCATCTTCATGCTGGCTGTACTGATGTGCTGCTGCCTGACAAAGATCTCGCAAGGAAAATTAGTGGCTGCAAAGGTTTCACTGATCTTCAGATAAAAACATATTTTTATGCAAATGCAGCCGAGGAGTCCATGGAAATGAAGAATAAAACAAGACTTTTAGGGAGTGTCTACCTCACAATGAAAGCTCTTCCACAGGCAAGAAATGTTTAAGGTAATTGATATTTGTTTACTGGAGGTGTTTAGGCTGATACTATATTTATGCTGAAAAACACCATTAAGAAAATGTTCCCTTCGGAACAAATTTGCACTTGCCGATGTGCTGTTGGAAACAGTTTATTTTTTTCGAATCAGACAGGGCGCCTGGCTTCCATTGCTAGTTTGTTTTTGGAGAAATTTCCCCAAACTCACTTAATTCCTCCATAAAATGAGACAAGTAAAAGCACTCACCAGAGATGGTGATTGCGCCTGCAGCAAGAGAGATGAAAATATAAATTAATTGCTTTGATATTGGGGCAATATAACCCTGCAATGTCATACTCACCTCTTCAAATGCAATCATAGCACTGTACTGCATGACATCCAAATACTCTGGTGATGAGGGCTGACAGGCTCTAAAGCAGGAAAATAATGTAAGCTTCTAATGAACTAAAGACAAAGGCCCCACAAGCGCTCTGCTCTCCTTGCAAAAAAATCTCCAACACACTGAAATGGCGACAGACCCTAAAGTAACGGCAGTGGCTGCGGTACCCACACATGGGCACCTTCATCCTGGCTGCAACCAGGATGCTGAACAAGATGTGGTCTTTCTCCTAAATAGTGATCTCTGCCTTCGATTCACCCTGGGCAAAGGAACAGCAGAATTCCCTTCCCAGCCTGCTGATAGATGTCTTGGCATGTTTTTCATTCTTTGTTTCCTAAGAAAATGAGGTTTTTACATGATCAAACTACTTCTGTAGCTCTGACTAGTCTTCTCTCCCAGCTTTTAGCTTTGTGAGCCAGTCTCAGCCCCTCTGATAAATACGGATGAGAGCTCAATGACATGAATTCCACAAGTTTCTTGAAAACAGATGGCTGGGGAGAGGCAAGAGTGAGGAAAAGGCTTCAGCACAAACCCAACTATTATTAGAGACCAGAGACTTCACACCGAGGAGAGCTATCACAGACACTCCCAACAGCGGGTACAATTTCAGAGCTGGTTGTTTTCTTCACGGCACCAGCAGATCCTCCAAGACACCAATGTGCAGTTGTGCTTTCCTGGGAGCTACCGGCCAAATATAAGGACAGATCTATGTGGATGCGGGCTCCCACCTCCACTACATCCAGAAACACGCAACGAAAGGTGGCCTGGAGATGTCCTCGCGTTGCGTTCTCCCGCTCCTTGCTCCCATAGCTCCCAACCGAGCTGGGAGCCTCGACCCATTTCTCTGCATCCTCGCTGCTTTTCCCTTTCTGCTCCCAACCGGAGCCCACAAATTTGCATTTCCCATATGGAGCACCAAGAGCTTTGCTATTCAAGGAAGCCCGTAAACAACTCACTGCCGAGGGTTCAAAAATAACTGTGCGGCACAGAGCTGCATCACCCAGCGACAGAGAGCGGCTGGGAGAGAAGCACGAAGAAAGGGTTTATGGGGGGGGGTTTCTGCATGCGAGCCAACAGGAGATGCACTAATTAGATTTCAAATGTGTCAGAGTCAGCCATTTCATCTGGGATGGAGCAAAGGAGACAGCGTGATTTTGACAACCACATGGAATAGCAATGCATAGGGAAGCCATCAAATATTCAACAGTCATGGAAGATTCCAGTAAAGACATTTGCTTTGGCTCTTTGAAAATGAAGCGGGGGGAAAGAAAAGCTGGGTATAGCACTAATTATTCCCCAGTTCCTAATTAGTTTCTTGAATTTAAAATATGGATTCAGCTCTACCAGCAGCTCAGCAAGCCTATTGTGCTATTAATACTTTCCTGGCGTGATATAGTTAAAAACACTCCCACCCTGTCAAGACAAAATGTAGCTTGGAAGTGTCACGATGGGAGGAGTTGAGGGATGGAAATCCTCTTAAAGGAATACGACTTCCCCGATGTCAAATAAACAATACGAATGAGCTTCTAACAGCCCCCAGACTGAGCCTGTTCCCACTAAGAGCAAATTTGAAAATAATGCTCAATGCAGAGCTCTCAGGCCACTTGCTATCGAAGCTGTTTCACTGACAATCACTGCGCAGCCAAATGGTAACAGGTTTTACTTATTTTTCAGAGATCTGCCGCCTGGAGAGCAGGTGGGTTGGCAATTCTCAAGTGCCTGGCTTGCTTCAGACGGACAGCCCAAGGTCGAATTCAGATCAAAAGGCAGGATTTTGAAGTGTCCCCCCCTCCTTGCATCCAACCCCGCGCTCAGGTAACGCAGGAGATCCTGACCTGCCCGGTGCAACAGCCACAGCTAATTATCCTGTGGTGATATCTGTAGATGCTGTTTATGGATGAGATCTGCCAGACACCACGGGCAGAATAAAACATGCCTCTTCCCACAGGATTTGTGAGCCAAGGATACAAGTTTGCGGGTTTTTTTACGGCCCTTTTCGACTTCAGTCAAATGAGGAGGTCCATATCTATGCTTTTGCACTTTAGATCCTCTCAGGAGAAGAAGCAGTTCCCCTCCCATCTCCACCGACAATTCTGCATCAAAATGGGTTAATTCCTGCTCCATCCCACTGGCTCTTCACCCGCTGCCTGTAATCGCTCAGCAATACCAGCGTGGAAACAATACCTGCACTTAACATTTGCTCAGTGCTGTTTGATCCCTTTTTCCCCCACTAACTTGAGTTCATAATAGATCAATATATATATATTAAAAGAAAAAAGACCAGACACATCCATTGCAGCTGTGAGAACAGGCAAACAAAGCCAGCCTTTCTGGAGGAAAAACCCATCTCTATCTTTTATGCAATAAACCAGCAAACTGCTGCCGTACGCTAAAATCAATACCCGGAGAGACATGCTTATGTTGCGATTGCCAACGTAAGTGCTTCATTTTAATTAAAAAAAAAAAAAAACAAACCACAAAAAAACCCAACCCAGGCCTCGCATGATGAACATCGTTAGACAGCCACTATCAACGCGAGGAGACGAAGGCATCCTGAAGCTGGTGGGTCGGGGGGTCCAGTACCACCACGTCACCCAGGGAGGGGTGCTGACAGTCTCAGCACCTCCCCACACCCCGGTGTGGGGTGAAAGCATAATCCAAAGGGTTAAAAAGGAGGATGGGACATTTGGGGTCCCCGCCTCGCGCAGCTCCCCGCTCTCCCCCACCACCACTCTCGGGTGCAAAGCAGGAGCCGGCATCCATGGGGCTGAGCTCAGCCTGGCCTTCCTAAAATGGGGGAAATCTGGATAGTCACCAAACCCGATCCTTCCAAGCTGTTTCAGGGGATTTTTGGAGTAGCCTGGAACTAGAGAGACCTCATGCAGCCCCTTCTTTCCTCCAGCACCTCAGTTTCCCTTCTCTGTCCTTTTTTCCCATATTTATTCAGGAATCGTCTCTAGGGTCAGCAAGAGACCGCTCCAGCCTGAAATGGGGCTTCTGCTGCAAAGTGAAAACTGTCGAAAAAATAGTGGTGCCCTCAAAATACACTCAATGCTGCTGGCTGAGAGAACAGGAGCCCTCTTGCCCCACGGCATTGCATTTTGAAGGCCAGGGAACTCAGCAAGCGCCACGCCTGCAGCCCAGCCCTGCAGCATTGCACCTCGAAGGCAGCAAGCACGTGCCCTGCGCCGGATCCCAAGGGTCTGCCCGCCTGGCAGAGCCCTGGTCCTGCCCTGTAACCCAGCGTGGGAGGAACGGGTGCTTGGGAAGATGACAAAGTTGAGCGGGATCCCTCGTGACTGCGAGCATCTGGGGTTTTCAGCTCAAGGCAGCTTGGAAGCTGATGCATTAGATGATAACAATTCGCTTCGGAGATTAAGAAACTCGATTTTTCTTCAGAACTTCACCCAGAGCAAAGTTTTGATTTGCCAATCGAAAAATCAACATAAAAACAAGCATATACTCACCAATCAAAGGAATCTAAGGAACTCTGCTCAAGAGAATCCAACCCGGATTTGGGTTAGGAGCGGGGTCAGCACTGCGCCTGCATCCACACTGGTCTTCGGGGCTGGTATTGCAGCCCACGGCCGGACCCCTCTACCAGAGCTCGTGCGGTTCTCACTGCGCGCACTGGGCTCAGCTTGCAGGGTCGTGGACCTTTATAAGCTGTTGTGAATCCAGGCCTTAGTATTTTCCTTAAAAATACAAGAAAAAGGAAAAAAAAAAAAACAAACCACGGCCGTAAGTGTTACAGTAATTACAAGGAGGTTTTAACACATGTCTCAATTTGCATTAATTAAATCAACAGGGAAGCTTCAATTGAGTAAATGAGGTTTTTTCTAAGCGGCAGCAAATGCAGCAGCAGGCTGGAGCTGGTAACTCCAGTTTGCTGCATGCATGTGCGGCGGGATGGGGAGGGATCTGCCGGCTGGAAGGGGCTTCCCAGGAGGGAGGGAGCCACAGGCAGGACGAGCTGGGGGTGGGGAGCATGAGAAGAAGACTCTCAGCTCTAAGATACTAAGATTTCAGCCCCGAGCCCGGCAAGTGGAAAGCTTTGAAGCCGAAGGCAGTCAGAGAGCAGAGGTTGCTCTGCGGAGATAAGCCGTGGGTAAGAGGAATGCATCCATTCATACCCCAGCCATGCTGCAAGCACAGCTGTGAGGGGAATATAAATGGGCAGCGGGTTTTTTTTTTTTTATTTTTAAAGCCACCGGTTTGAATATTAAAGCAGATCAGACACATTGAAGTGCTTGGCTGGAAGTGAACTCTTTCCAACGCAGAACCCTCCAGGGCAGGGGATGGCTGGGCTGCCCACCTGCAGGCGGGTGCCCCGGGTGCCGACCCCCCGATGTAACGGTGTCGGTGTTTCCTTCCCGTGTCCCTGAGAAGCAAAATCCCTCTGTGGATAAAACACGGGGGATTTACAGATCTAAAACTCGGCTAGTTCACATTCAAACCTGAACCTCTGCCTTGTAAGGACACGGCAATCAAGAGCTGGTGCCGGCGGGCTGCTGTGGCAGATCGCGCACCGGGCTATCCCTTAACTCCTGCTTTTTGCCAGAAAACCTTCCAGCATGGCACAGGCAAGCCTGGAGCAGCCCGGGCCACCCCAAAGACCGCAGGGTTCTCCCCTCGGGTCGCTGGCCCGGGCGGGTGGCAGGGAACGACGCTCTGTCCCTGCCCACGGCCGGCCTGGCAAACACTGGCTCCGGCAGAACTGTCCCAGCCCCTTTTTTTCCAACCTCTCAGGCCCAGGAAAGGAATCCAAGCAAGCTGGGACGTGGGGAAAACACCTTCCTCACGTGCTACGCTGGGGATTTGTGCCGCATCTTTCATGCACGCTGCCTGCAGCCTCCAGGCTGGAGCATGTAGTGGGGATCAGGAGGAAGGTGCTGCTTGCAAGGGGAGCCTGATTGAAGAGTTATGGCTCCGGGCTGGATTTTAAAGCAGATGCAATGAGTCGGTGAAGTAAAAAAGTGTTTGGAGAGGGCTCCTGCACCACCACATCCCACAGAGAGCAGAGAGGGGCCGATGGAGCGGAGGAAAGAGGGTGTCTGCCCTGCCCAAGTGACACCAGGGCTTTTCCGAACTCTCCTCTTCCTTCTGGCAGGGTTTTCCTCCAGAGGCACAAAGACAATTGGGAACAGAAAGTGCAGAAACTGGCTCCGGAGTGGGGAGCAGCCCACGGGTGGGATGCAGGGCCAGGCAGAAGGACATTTGCCTGCTTCCTCTCTCCCCCAGCCCCATGGGCACTGGGGACGGTAATAAGCAGCTTTCCATGAACCGAAGGATTAACGAATGTCAGAGTCATCCTCTGAGATCAGCGGGTTTCTGCCACCGCCTTCCCAAAAGCCTTTACATAAGAGTCTTGCAGAATTTATAGCCTTCCTCAGCTGTGCCGTGCTGGAGCCAGGACCAGGCTGCTCCCCTGGAACTGCCAGCGCAGATCCCTGGCCGTGCTAATTCGGGGAGGAAAATGGGATTTGATTTCTGCACCAGTCACTGTCCTTCACTGTTAAAATGGGCTCTGCCCCCCCCGGCTCGCCCACACGATTCATCGCATACGTCGATCTTGAGTGTCCCCCACCCATCCTCAGCATCTCAACAGAGCGGTCCTGAGGCTCCCTGGGTTGTCACGCCCCAGCCTGCTCCCAGGCCTAGAGATGGTGGTTTAGGTGTAAAACAATTTAAAAAAAAAAGATCTGGAAGCCTCAAAAGCACTGGGGTCTTGCGGTCCTGTTCACATCAGTCCTTTGTGTCACCGGAGAGCAGAGGAGACGTTGAAAGATGTCCTCTCTGCGGCTGCACAGCGCTGCGCCTGCCCCGCGAGGCCATCCCGGGCCATCCCGGAGCATCCTCAGCCCTCGACTAAGAGCGGCCGGGGGCCACCAGCGAGGCGAGGACGTGGCCATCACGGTGACACAAACAACTCAGGCACCGGAGGAGTGAGATGCTGCTTTTCTATTCCCCTTTCTTCCCCTGGGAGAAGAGCTTTGCTGGCTCCCGTGTCACCCGCTGTCACTGGGTGAGGAATAGCACGTGCCACCCAAACCCCCCTTCTCCTCCAGCCTCGGCACCCCAAGAAATCCTGCCTCTGCGCAGCACCGGGCGCTGTCGTCTGCAGCAGCTCCTCTCTGTGATGGCAGGGGGTGAAGCAAAGCCAGGGCTGCCGCTGCCGTCCCCCCACGCGTCCCCCAGCAGGAATGCCGCGCCGGCGGCGGCGGGGACAATGCGAAAGCAGATGGTGTGCCAGGAGCCCGGATGTTCCCAGCAGCTGCCGAGGCGGCACGGCCGGGATTGCCTGCCGCTTCTCCCACCGCAGTGCCAGTGAGGACCCTGGGGAGGGTCTCTGGTGGGGTAAATCCGTGCAGCTCCACCAGCTTCAGCCCTTCCTGGGGATGGCTGAGGATCGGATCCCCCCTTAAAAAGCACCCCGTGCTCTAACGTCTCTGGTATTACCCAGGAATGTGCTGTAGGTACTTCCAAAGTGCCTTATTCCCTCCGCCAGCACGTGCCTGCGCCTGCAGCCTGTTTGCAGCAGCGTTGCTCTTCATGCTGCAAACCCAGGCTGGGCTTTTTCCTCCATCCCCGGGGCTGATCTCAGTACCCGTTTCACACCCCTGCGCTGCTGGGGTGCTCAGAGATAACTCCAGCCAGCCTCCTGTTTAAAACCCTCCTCTTTCTTTTCCCCCCCCAGATTTTAGGTGTGGAGTCAGCAATCTAGCCAGCTTTCCAGGGTGACGATAAGATTTTCATCTGCTCGGAGCCCTGATGCTGCATCTCTTTGCGCCGGTTCTTTTGGCTGTGGTTGAACTACCCCAAACCCACGGCGAACGATCCCCCCTACCTGCTCCTGCCAGATGTGCCACAGCTGCAGCAGATCCAGCCAGGCCCAGGATCGATGCCCACCTACCCCCTGCGTGCAAGAAGGGTGTCACCTCGGGCCCAAGTGACAGCCAACTCAGTCTTTGTCCCCAGGGATTTTATTCCCTCACTGCAGGCAGCAGCCGCTGCAGGGAGGGCTCTCCTGGCACGCTCCCTGAGCACCCCGGCCACCAGACGTCCTACAAGCATGGTCCCAGGTCCTGCTCTCCCCATGGGTCCCTCCTGCCCTTGTTGGCTCCTGCACGGTTCATTTTGGACAAGAAGCAGCCGCTTTCCCGGTACCCGGCTCCCATCAGTGACCTTGGAGCAGGCTACAGGTTGGAGCGGCAGAACGGTGCTTCTGGAACAACCGAGTCCCCGATGCCTTCGAGGAGGTTGTCCCATTGATCGAACTCCTCTTCCAGGTCTGCACGGGGCAGAGATGGTGACGGGGTTACTACAGCGATTATCAGCCCGGCTCCAGGCGTAAAGGAGAAGCAGCCACCGGATCCCTTTGCTTTGTGCAACGGGATGGGAAGCACCAAACCCAGGAGGCAGCAACCGCCCCGCAGCCCCTGGCAAGCTGGGGAGCTCTCGTGCCCTCCCAAGCCCCCGGCCAACGTGCCCTCCACCCCGCGCCGTACCGAGATGCCTTTGCAGGAAGGCCAGAGTCGCCCGGCTGGTGATGTCCAGACCCTTGTAGGGGTTGAGGGTCCCCCTCGCGCCAAAGATGCGGCTGATGAGCTTCCCGGTGAGAAAGGTGAAGTCGGTCTGGCTCTGGTGCACGGATCCCCTGGGACAGGGAAGGGATCTGCTTTAGTGGGAGCTGGGGAGAGGTCCTCCTGCTGGGACACAGCTCGTAGGTGCTCCTAGGAGGGTGCTGGCGGGTGGGTGCCCCCAGCCCCTGACTCACAGGACGGTTATAATCTTCGTCTGGCTGTTTCTAGAGCTCAGCCTCTTCATTTTGGCAATGCTTTCTGGCGTCTGGAACTTCTCGGTGTTGATGAAGAGCACGGGTTTGGGCACCTCCGGGTACAGCGCGTTCTCCAGAGGGAACATCCAGGCGTCGAGAGCCACCGCGCACCTGCAGCAGGACGGATGCCCCGCGCTGCCGCCCATCCCACGGCTTCCCTTCCCACCGGGATGAGCCACGTGTCCCTGGCGCTTCCCGCAGCCCCTCGTCCCTGCTGCAGCTTACCTGAAGGCAGGCTCTTTCACCAAGGCCAGCACTGCTGTCACCCCGCCGAAGGAATGGCCCATGACGGCGACTTTGGTCAGATCAACGCTGTCCTGCAAAAAGGAGAAGGCTGAGGAGCCTGTGCCCAAACCTCGCTGCAGAAGGTCCCTAATTAGGAAAGAAAAAGCCGGGGGAAGAAGATCAGCAAAGCCTCACTGCTCTGCCCTCTGCAAGGGACACCACGTCCTGTTTTCACCGCTGGTGCAATGGGACCCGGCTTCCCCGGGGGAGAAAAAGGAGAAGAGAGGCACCAAGAAGCCGAGACGTGGAAGGCTCTGGCTCTGCACAGACCCTGCTTGTCCCAGGAGGAAAAGTCTCACGCAACAAGGACTGATCCTGCCAGCGAAGGGCACCTGGACACCCCCAACAGCCAAACGACCCCCTGGCTGGTCCTTCAGCACAGACAGACCCAGATACCTTCAGCACGGAGAGATCGAAGTCCGGGTGAAGGACATTCGGGACAGATTTACCGCTGCTGATGTCCTCGAAGAGCCGGAGCACTCGCACGCATTCCTCCGCTCTCTGATGAACCTGGGAGCGAGAGTTGCCCCTTCCCCAGTTAACTCCTCCACCCCGCAAGTTTGGGGCCCGATCCTCCCCCTGATGTCCCCGCACGCTCGTCCCTCTAAAACCACAGCGTTCAGACACAAGCTTGCCCTCTATTCATAATTTATTCCTCATTCACCCTCAATATTTATGCTCATGGGTTCATCTTTATAGGAAAACTGTTGCTCTTGTTCGTGCAACGCGCCGTGAGGCAGTGCATACACAAAAATAAGAGGCTGGGAGGTGATTTAAGACCGCCAAAAGCACCTCCAACCACTACGTTTCCTAGAGAGCTTTGCTACGACAAATCTCGATTCGATGTTGTCCTTTTAAACGAGGCAGAAGGGAGCAGGGGGGAACCTGGCTCAGCAGGAAACCTTCCCGCTCCCCAGCAAGCAGCTGTCCGGGATAATCCCGCAGAGACAAAAATCAGAGTGTGAATAAACCCAGCAGCCGGTCCGGAGCCTCGCCAGCCCGAGGCGCTGGGCTGGGCAGAAAGCCCGTTTCTCCCCGGGGTGCAGGTGACATTAAGCATCCGGGGACGTGGCAAAGCCCAGCCCGGATCCTGCCAGGGTCAGCTGGAGCCAGAGAGAGAAACGGAGATAAACAGGTTGAACAGATTTTTCTCAGCTTGCAAGGAGAAAGCTCAGCCCTGGCGTCACGGGGGTACAGGTTTGGGAAGGGCAGGAGATGAAGACCCGGGGATGGGGGGCCAGCTGGGCTCGCAGGAGGGATTTCACACCTCCCGGGTTGCCCACCCTTAACCCCCCACCCTGGTACCTGTTTGTTTCGGAAATAAAACTCCTTCTGCCCTTGGGGCACCCGTTGGTAGGGGATCCACTCCTCTCTCCCAGCCTCCGCCGTGCAAAAATACGTCAGGGAGGCAGAATGGTCCCTGCAGCGGCAGGAGCGCAGGCGGCCATGTCGCAGGGGGCACCGGCAGCTCCCCGGGGCACGATGCCCCGCCAGCTCCGTCCTGCCCGGCTGGCGGATGGGGAGCCGTGTGGGAGATGCCGGTGGGATCGTTTGCCCCTCACGGCGGCCAAATTCAGCCGGGAGCGGGGCACCCACCTGTGCTCCAGCACCGCCACCGCGAAGCCCCGGGACGCCAGCTCCGAGCAGATCGAGGAGTACAGGGTCCTGTCAGGGAGCCGGGGCGGGGAGCGGGGTCAGGGCTGCCCACGGGGGGCTCAGGACACCCAGGTTCCCATTCTGGCTCTGGCCCTGAGCAGGTGCTCAGCACCCCCAGCCCCGCTCGGGGACTGTCCTACCGAAAGGCTCCCAGGCCGTGGGAGAAGATGATGAGTGGGTACCCGCTGCTGCAGGGCTTGAAGGGCCCCTTCCAGCTCACCGGCACCCTGCAGGAGCCTGCGGGGAAGAGAAACCCCCCAGGAAAAGGGGGGAGATGGCACCAGGGTGCTGCTGCTGCAGCGGGTCCCTGCAGCGGGTCCCCCCAAGCACAGGGGACGGGCTTGGTGTCCTTGAACCCTGCTAAGGGAGCGGATGCCCAGGGGACAGGGGAGCACCCGGGATGGGGGAACGGGGTGCTGGCCACCCCCTTACCAACGGCGATGCTGAGCAGGGGCGCGCACCAGCGCCGGCTGCGGTGGGCGAAGTCGGCCAGCCCGCCGCAGTACTCGTAACGCGGGATCCAGAGCGGCCGCTCGGCCCCTGCCCGGGGCACACAGGGGTAGAAGAGGCGGAAGAAAAGCCCCTGCGGGAGAGAGGGGCAGGGGGGACACGGTGGGGACAGCACGGAGCAGCCGTGGCCATGTCCTCGGCAAGCTCAGCCCTCGCAAATCCTGGCTGGCTGCAGCCGCTCTGCTGTGCGTGGAAGCTTGTCCCTGTCCCCATCCCTGTCCCCGTCCCGTACCTGCCGCGTGTGGCCCACCATGACATCCGCACAGCCCACGTGGTGAGGTCCCTTCCCCAGGGGCAGCGCCAGCGACTGCGTCCCCCCCATGCTGCCGCGGCCAAGCCTGGGCAGAGGCACGGGGTCAGGGTCCGTCCCCAGCCTGGGGGACCCCGACTCGGTCCCTCCTCCTTCCCCCACCCCTCTCCTGTCGCCCAGACCCCGGGCATCCCCCCCAGCACCGCACCAGCAGCAAGACAAGACATGAGGCTCCCAATTCCCACCCCACCGAATTCCCATGGATGAAGACCCTCGGGGCTGCTCAGGGATGAAACCCCGCCGTTTCTCTCCGGGGCACGGCTGGAGCGGGGCGGTGGGGCTGACGGCTGGTTGGTGCCCAGGACCCACCGGCTGCTGTGGGGCAGCCGCCCCCGTCCCCGTCCCCCCCCCCGCGCCCGGGGGTGCTGAGGGCTGGGGGGAGGCAGCAGCACGGCCAGACGCTGCGGAGCTGGGGTGGCACCGGGGATGTGGGGGGCTGACACGGCCGTCTGCCAGCGCTGAGCACCCACGGGAGCCACTGAGGACACGGGGGGGACAGAGCCCTGCACCCCCCCAGTGCAGAACTACAGCTCCCAGCAGCCTCTGGAGCTGGGGAACTACAACTCCCAGTATGGCCCTGAGCTGGGACTACACGTCCCAGTATGCGCTGGGTCCCCAGACTACACCTCCCAGTATCCCCAGCAGAACTACAGATCCCAGTGTTTCCCAGTGCCCGTCTCCCAGAGCCCTCCCCNTCCCCCCCTCCCCAGTCCCCCCCCGCACTCACCAGTGCACCGGGTCACAGCTCCCAGTACGCACCAGTGCGCCCTGCACTACAGCTCCCAGTGCCACCCGTACACGTGGACTACAGCTCCCAGTAGCCACCAGTACAGGACGCAGCTCCCAGTGCCCCCAGTGCAAAACCACAGCTCCCAGTGCCCCCAGCGTGGGGCATAATCCCAGTCCCCCCATCGCAGCCGCGGCCTCTCCGTGGGGGGCTGTGGGGGGCCGTGCCCGTGGGCAGCACCCTGCCCCCAGGGCTGCCCTGTCCCCGGCTGCACCCCAGCCGGGTTCCTGCCCCCCGGGGCCGGGGACCGTCCCCATGTCTGACCCCCGCTGCCCGTCCCCACTCGGTTAATCCGCTTTCTGCAGCTAAAGCAGCCCTGGGCCCCCGGTAATCCCTTCCGCAGCCGGGGATTAACTCCCTGCGGGGCCAAGCCAGCCGGGCCCGGGAAATAAATATCCAAAGATTTGGTAAGAAATGTCCCTACCCAGCTGCCACGCATGCAGCCCCGCAGTGGGCTCCCCTGGGTGCACGGGGAAACTGAGGCACGGGCTGGGCACCGAATGGGGCCCTGGGACTGTCACTCTGTGTGTGTCCCCTGGGTCCCACCTGGCTGCTGGGGCAGGGAGAGGGGACCCCAGCCCATACCCACCAGCACAGCCACCCCAGGGTGCCCAGCTGGGGCTGGTGGTACCCTGCCTTGTGCTGAGCACCCATCCTGCCCAGAGGCTGAGGCCGGCCAGGTTATTACACCCATGGATGGGATCCAGCACCCCGTCGCGTCCCGGCTTGCCTGGCCGGCGGGGCAGGGCGGAGGGCGGCTGGCGGGGCCGGGGATGCCAGGGCAGGGTGGGAGAGGCGAGCCCCGACCTGCTTCTGCTGCCCGCTCCAGCCCACGCCTGGCTCCCTGCAGTGGGGCTCAGCCCCCCCCAGCACCCCCACATCGCCCCGGCAAAGCTGCCCCCCGGGAGAGGGTCCTGGCTGGAAATGGTGGGGGCTGCTCAAGGCGGCGAGTCCGGCTGCTGGGGGCCATCCCACCATCGCCTCCGATCGAGCCCTGTGGGATAGAGGTGTGGGGGTCCCACAGGGGAACCCCCGGGGTCCCGGTTATGTGGGTGCCACTGGGGGCTGGTTGGCTTTNGCTGGACCGGGGGGGTGATGGAGGGACCGGGGGGGTGATGGACCACGGGGACCGGCCGGGCAGCGGGGCCGGGCACTGACCGGGGAAGAGACGGGCAGGCAAGGGGACAGGGGGACAACCAGCCGNACACTGGGGGCTGGTTGGCTTTGCTGCTTTCTTTAAAGGGATGAACTCGGCCCACGGTCCCACTCAGCTCCCGTTCCAGCCACCCCGTCGAGAGTTTTCACAGCCGTGCGTTGTGGATGGCTGATTTGGGGGGGTCAGGCCGGGCTGGGACCCCCATGTCTGCCCCGTGGGAGGGTGAACCCCCCCCAGTCCACCACCAGCTTTGCCCCGTGGCCCCGGCTCCGGTGCGCGGCCGGGTTTGAAGCCGGGTTTGTCTTCGGCAAGAGCTGCAAAAAGGCAGGTCCCTCCCGTGGGGGGAGCCCGGGGGTGGCTGGAGCCCCGGGGGTCTCACTGGAGCCCAGGGGTGTCACTGGTGGTTCCCCATCGCTGCCCCATCGTGACCCTATTGCTATAACTGCCCCGTCCCTTTGGGGGTTCCCCGGGGGGCTCCAGGGCACACAGGGGCTGGGGGGCTGAAGGCAGCCGCACCCGCGGGCTGAGACCAGCAGGACACGCTGCTCCCCTCGGGGCTCTCCGACACCGCGAGCAGGGACACGAGTGGGGACACGGGACGTGGGACGGCCCTCGCGTGGGGTCCCGCAGCAGGCGGGCGGCGCAGGGACCCTGCGGAGCCCCGGCCCCCTCCTCCGGGTACCCCCCCCCCCGCGGCGCGCGGGGAACCCCCATCCCACGTGGGCGCTCTGCGGGCGTCAGGGCGCGGCCAATGGGAAGCCGCCGCAGGGGGGGGCTCCGCGGGGCGCGCCCGCTGGCCGGCGCGGACCACGCCCACGGGGGCCTCGGAAGGCCAATGGGAGGGACGGGGGACAGCCAGCCCCGGGGCGGGGGGCCAGGCGGCCTGACGCGGGGGCAGGCGGCCACGAGAGGTGCAGGCAGCTGGGGTCTTGCACAGGCTGACACGGGGACAGACAGCCCAACGCAGGGACAGACGGACAAGGTGACAAGAGGACACCCCCCCCCCCCCCCAATCCCCCCAACCAGGCGAGCGGAGGGGGACACCCCCGGGAGCGGGGCTGCGCGGAGCCTCCCGCAGCGGCAGCGGCTCCTCCGTGCGGCCGCGCACCGGGAGCGCTGCGCCGCGGGCGGGGAGAGCCCGGCAGGGAGGCACGGCGGCTGCTCCGCCGCCTTCCCCGGCCGGGGATGCAGCCCGGAGCCGCGGGGAACCGTGTATCGAGACTTCGGGACACGGTGGTCCAAAACCCAGCCGGAGCTGCGTGTCCCCAAAGGTAACGGGAGAAGCGGACTCAGAGGCGGGGAAGGAGCAGGGTGGCCGGGGGCTCCGGAGGGAGCGGGAGGTTTTATTCCCAGGAGGGATCTGGGGAGGGGGGTCCCACCGCGGGGACGTGGGGAGCCGCTTGCGGTGACAGCGTTGGCGGCGGCAGGACGGTGATGGCGTGACCTCTCCCCTTCTCCAGGGATTTGAAGCGGGGCCAAGAGGCGATGGAAATGTCATTGTCGCGGCACGGGGGCCCAGCGAAGTAAACGCTGCACCGCAGGGAAGGGAGCGGGACGTCGCTGCACCGAGCTCTGCTCCGCAGCTGGAGAGAGGGACGGCCCCGAAAAGCCGGCGCAGCCCTGGTCAGAGGAGCCAGCAAGAGGACCGTGGGGTTCACCCACGCTCCCACGGGCTGCAAGGGCCACGGGACAATACCTGGGGGCCTGGAGTTGTCCCACCGCCCGCCTGGGGTTCGGGACGTCGACCTTTCGACCGGACTCCGGCGCCCGTCTGAGCCCGATGAGGAGCCAGGGCCGCGCGTGAACCTATGCAGACCAGGAAGAAATACATTTTCCTGACTTTCCTTGCCTCTTGGCTCCTGCTTTTCTTCTTCTTCGGAGATCAGCTGCGTCGTTTCGCTTTCTTTTCCGGGAGGAAAGCCGAAGCCCAGAGGAACTGGCCCCACTGGACAGATCGGTCCCTCCTCAAAAGCTTTGCAGACCCCAAGGAGCTCCAGAGCGATGGGGACCCCTCGTTGCCATCGCCCCGGGCACGGCGGGCGATGCGGCTGAGCGTCTACAAGAACAGCAGATGCCGGATGGAAACCTGCTTCGACTTCTCCAGGTGCGAGAAGCACGGCTTCAAAGTCTTCACCTATCCCCGGGAGAGGGACCAGCCCCTCTCGGAGAGTTACGACAAAATCCTCACCTCCATCGAGCGCTCTCGCTACTACACCCCGAACCCCGAGGAAGCCTGCCTCTTCATCCTCAGCATCGACACGCTGGACCGCGACCATCTCTCGGGTCAATATGTCCGTAACGTCGATGAGAAAATCCGTAGCTTCCCGCTGTGGAACGGCGGCCGTAACCACCTCATCTTCAACCTCTACTCGGGGACCTGGCCCAATTACACCGAGGACCTGGGCTTTGACATCGGCCAGGCCATCCTGGCCAAAGCCAGCTTCTACACCGAGAGCTTCAGGCCCGGCTTCGACATCTCCATCCCTCTCTTCTCCAAGGACCACCCGCAGCGCGGCGGGGAGAGGGGGTGGTTGTATCAGGACTCGATCCATCCGAAAAAGAAATACTTGTTGGTGTTCAAGGGGAAGCGGTACCTGACCGGCATCGGCTCCGGCACCAGGAACGCGCTGCACCACATCCACAACGGGAAGGACATCATCTCGCTCACCACCTGCAAGCACGGCAAGGACTGGGAGAAGCACAAGGACACGCGCTGCGACAAGGATAACGTCGACTACGAAAAGTGAGTCGGAGATGGGGTGGGAAAGGGGGTCTGGTGGGGGGGACACCCCACAAACATTCCTGCCCCTCTGCGGGGTGCAGTCGTGCCCGTCTGTGGTGGTTGGGCTTCCAGATGTGGGGAGAGAGGAAAGTTTTGGGGCTCTCCCGAAATAGCTGAGGGTTTCATTTCCATAGCGGGGAGCGAGGCGCTGGCTGTTGAGGGCTTTCCTCTGTATTAAAGTTCAAGTAATCTGGCGAGAGCGGCTCTTATCTGCAATCACCGCGGCTGCCTCTAATACGATTTCCCTTTTTCCTAGTGCTGATGAATGATGCTTTTCTTCTCCCCCCTCCTGCCCTCCCCTAACATAAACGTTTATTTTGGAGATGAGCCCAAAACATCCCCCCCCTCACTGGCTCTGCTAAAAATCCCACAAAACTGGCGGGTGCTTGGGCATCCCGGCGTGGGCGGCCCCGAGCTCACCCGGACATGGTGTGGTGGGGGGTCCCCCTGCATCCCCCCTTGCTGGCACTGCAAACGGGGACGGTGGTGGCAGCGTGGGATGGACCCTGGTGGGAAAATTGGAGGGACAAAGTTCTGAGGGTTTGGGGGGTCCCGTGCTGCGGGGACACATGCCGGCTCCTCGCCTCCCCGTCCTGCTGCTTGGGACCCGCCACCAGCCGCCCGCTCCAGGGTGGGCAAGCACAGACCCCATCCCACTGGCGATGGGCAGGTCCCCGTCCCACGGCCTCAGGACATCCCACAGCCACCCAGCCGGAGAGCAGATGGGGAGAGGCCATGTTGGGCATCATCCTCAAAGCGTCTTAGGAGGTGCTGGGAGGTAAAAAGCGGAGCTGGGGTGCTGCGGGCGCTGGGATTAGCCGGGGCTTCGCGGTGGCTCGGGCACCGTGTGGCCCCGTCCGGCGGGTGCCACCAGCCTGGCAGGGTCAGCCCCTGCGGTGGAGCCTTTTTGGGGATGAGGATGGTGGGAGACACCGCGGGCTGGTGGGATGGGGGGCCCGAGGTCAGCCCCGTGCTGCGCCGAGGGGTGGTGGGATGTGAAATCCCCCTCCCAGCCAGCCCAGGTAATCCCCTAATGCTGTTTGCAAGGACAGGGAGATTTACACCTCGCCCGGGACGGCTTTAGGCAGCAGATAGATGGGGAACACGTGGCGCAGGGCAGCGTGCTCCTGCGTGACCCTGTGCCTCCGCCATCCTCCTCGTCCCCGTGGGACACCCGGGCAAAAAGCCGTCGGCATCTCCATCGCGCTGGGCCAGCTCTGCCCAGCACGGGGGGATTTATGCCCTCCTGTCCCAGGAGAAGATGTCCCCAGATCCGGAGCTGGGACAGCGGCAGAGTGACGATGGGGACAGGCCAGCGGGGAGGGGACACACCACGGTTGGCAAAATGAGACCCCAACTGCCCCGTTTGCCTGGTGCGTTGGGGACGTCCCCATTTGCTCAGGGCAGCGGGTGCTGGTGCGGTGGAGGGCAGCACGGGGAGCAGAGGAAGGCCTTGCTGGGGGCTCCATCACCCTCCTCGCCGCCCGGGGGTCTGCCTAAAACAAACCGGTTCTGTGCCCGGATAAAGGGTGGCTTGTAGCAGCGCGGCAGTCCGGCCCTGCTGCGGGCTGCCCCAGGTTTAAAGCAATCAAAGCGGGTTGGGAAAGGCTCTCTGGAGCCGACAGGTCCCCCGGCGGCACCGGGCCTGGCCGGAGCCATGGAGGGGCCGGGCGGAGGGAACGCGGCGGGCGCCCGTCCCGGCTCCTAACAAAACAAGGAAGCCCTGACGGCGTGATTACCCGGAAACCGCAGCACGTCAAGAGCAAAGTATTTCCATCGGGAGGTTTTGGCCCCGCAGTCCGGCCGGCGCCAGCCTCCCCGCAACGGCTGCCTGCGAGGGGAGGCTGCCCGGGGGGACGCATCCTGCTGCCCGCCCAGCCTGGCAGTGGGAACGACCCCGCAGAGGTGCTGGTGGTCACGGCCGGGCTGGGGTCCCCAAGGAGCGGGTGGCAGCGGGGATGCCCCGAAGGCGGGTGCTGGCAGCGTCCAGCCCTGGGGATGTGGCCGTCGCTGCTGCAGTTTCATGGCGGGGGTCTGGGTGCTGTTTGAGCCGCCCTCGCCCCTCCGGCAGGTCGCTCGGCCAGGGGCTGGGGTGGTGATGGGGCAGGGTGCGCTCAGGGGGTTTTCGGGATCCATTGGAGACATTGGGGTCGTTCATCCAGAGGTGGGCTTTGATCGTAAAACTTTGTGCCTTGGGGCTGATTTCCCACACCCCGGGGTGCTGGGATGCTCCAGGGTGCTCCAGCACCCGTGGAGGGGACACGTCCTCAACCCCCAGGCTGGCACCAGCCCCACGTCCCCACGGTGGAGAGACCCTTCCCCCTGGGGACCAGCCCTTTGGCATCGTGGTCCCCCCCAGGCTGGACCACGCGTGTACCCCCAGGCCCACCCAGGACCCGACTGCCCCATCCCTCCCTCCCCGCAGGAACAGACGGGGTCTGTCCCGACTTAATGTCAATATTGGATTTTCCGGCGCGGTCGCAGGGACCCGGCAGCGGCCGCGCCGCTCCCCACCGACCGCACAGAAGGGGCTTTCATAGCCCCACGGCGCGAGCCCTGCCCGGGGAGGGGGCACGCTGCCTGCACCCCTGCGGGCAGCCGGCCCTCTGCCCCCACCGAAACGCTGCCAGGGCAGGCAGGGCCGGTCCTGCCCGGCGAGTCTGGGCACGGCAGAGGAGTCACCGCAGTTTCGGGCTGGAGGGTTTCGGGCGCTGGCTTTGCATGGGGTTTCATTACAGGTGGGTGGAGGGAGCTGGGGAACACCATGGAAAGCCAAGCGCTGCCTGAGCACCAGGGTCCTATCCTGACCACCCTCTTCCAGCCGGATTTGGTTCCTGGTTCCACCACAGGTTCCCTTTCTGGTGGTGGAAGTGTCCCTCCATCACCCAGGGTTTCTCTGCTCCACCGGCCCCACAGAGCTGGGGATATTCAGAGCCAAAATCAGCCCTGATGGATCCTAACGCTTCCCTGGGCTGGCTCCGTGCCCCCCCAGGAGGGATGCTCAGCCTTGTCAGGTGCCAGCGAGACCCCCCCGGGGTGGTCACGGGGTGGCCGTGCCTGACCCCCACCCCATCTCCCATCCCAGGTTCGACTACCAGGAGCTGCTGCACAATTCCACCTTCTGCATCGTGCCCCGGGGCAGGCGCTTGGGCTCCTTCCGCTTCCTGGAGGCACTGCAGGTACGGGGTGGGGGTGTGGATGGGGCTCGGGGACCCCCACCCTGGGGTCCGGGGGCTCTGTCCCAGCCCGTGTGGGGTCCCGCCGCAGGCTGCCTGCATCCCCGTGCTGCTGAGCGACGGCTGGGAGCTGCCCTTCGCTGAGGCCATCGACTGGGGCAAAGCCGCTGTCGTGGGCAATGAGAGGTTGCTGCTGCAGGTACCGCGGCCGGATCCTGCCCCGTGTGGGACACAAGGGACCCCCCCTTAATGACACCAGTGGTGGCGGAGCGCCTAGTCAAGCTTGGGGGTGAAACCTCCGCAGCCGAGCCCGGCAGCCCTCCCACGGGGAGATGCAGAGGGGTCTCATTCAGCCCAGAGTGGGGGTCCTGTCCCAGCCACAGCCCTGGGGCATCGTTTGTTTTGGGGGGGTGTTGAGCATCTCAACAAACCCAAAGGCCTTGGGGGGCCCTGGGCCAGATCCTGCTCCAGGGAGAGGAGGTGGCAGAGCCGCAGTGGGGCAGTGGCACAGCATCCTTGGCCATGGGGTGTCCCTCGGGATGGCACGGAGGTCACGGAGGCAAGACAGCCCTGCTGGGGGGGTGTGGGGGGGCCGAGGTGAGAAACCAGCTCCCCCCCCCCCCCACCACAGATCCCCTCCGCCGTCCGCTGCATCCACCCCGAGCGCGTGCTGGCTTTCCAGCAGCAGACCCAGTTCCTGTGGGACGCGTACTTCTCCTCCGTCGACAAGATCGTGCACACCACGCTGGAGGTGAGCCCCCCCCCTCCCCAAACCACCCTCCCCCCCGGTCTCTGGGGTCACAACCGGGGTGCTGAGAGCATCTCTCCGGCCTCCGGCAGATCATCAAGGACCGGCTGCTCCCACACCGCTCCCGCTCCCGCTTCCTCTGGAACACGCTGCCCGGGGGGCTCCTGGCCCTGCCTGACTTCTCCACCCACCCCGGGGACTTTCCCTTCTACTACCTGCAGCACGGTAGGACCCCGCCTGCCCCGGCTGAGCACGGCCAACTCAGTGCATGCCACGACACCTATCCTCTCCCCGCCTTTTTCAAGGTTCCAGCCCCTCTGAGAAGTTCACGGCTTTCATCCGGGCCGTCTCACCCACCGGCTCCCTCTCCCAGCCCATCCTCAGGCTCATCCAGGCCGTCTCCGGATCCCAGTACTGCGCCCAGGTTGGGGGAGCTGAGTCCCGTGCCGCTCGGTGCAGCTCCCAGGGATGCAGCAGGAGGGATGGGGCAGGGACCTGTGGGCTGGGAAGGGCGAAGGTGGGCTTGGGGGTTTCACCCTTGGGTGGGCAGAGCTGTCACCCCAGCCCGCTGGGGCAGAGGTGGGACCACCCGTGGGTCCAAACCACCGTGAGATGGTTTTGGGATGAGCTGGGTTGGAGCAGGTCCCGCTGCGGTGCTGGGTGGGGGGGGTGCTCAGCCCTGGCTGCCCTGCAAACACCCACGCACCAACCCACCCCGACGGGTCAGCCCAGGACCAAACACCCCTGGACACGCTGGTCCTTCCTCCTGCAGATCCTGGTGCTGTGGAGCTGCGAGAAGCCGCCGCCGCCGAGCGGGAAATGGCCGCAGACCGCTGTGCCGCTGACCATCATCCAGGGCAGGAGGAAGGTGAGAGGAGCCGGGATGCGGGCAGGGAACTGGGACATCCACCCCATGGCACATCCCAACCTGATTTTCCACCCTCTTCCCGTAGCTCAGCGACCGTTTCTTCCCCTACGCGGCCATCCAGACGGATGCTGTGCTGAGCCTGGACGAGCACAGCAGCCTCTCGACCAGCGAGGTGAGGCCGTGGGTGCGTCCCCAGCCCCGTGGAGCTGGGGCAAGCTGGGAAGGATGCTGAGTGGTCACTGCGGGGCTGGCAGGGAGCGGTGCCCGCTGTCCCCATGTCCCCACGCCCGGGGCACAGCTCCGGGGGAAGGCAGGGGTGGCGGTGAGCCCCTTCCCGCAGCCCGGTGACACTGTCCCCCCATCCCGTGCCAGGTGGACTTTGCCTTCGTGGTGTGGCGCAGCTTCCCCGAGCGCATCGTGGGCTTCCCCACGCGAAGCCATTTTTGGGACACCGAGCGGAGGCGCTGGGGCTACACTTCCAAATGGACCAACGAGCTCTCCATCGTCCTCACCGCCGCCGCCTTCTACCACAGGTACCCGGCCGGGGAGGGGCTGGCGGGGCGGGGGGCTCGGCCGCATCCTGCCCCCCCACTTTGCTCCCTCCCCAGGTATTATCACAGTCTTTTCACGGAGTACCTGCCGGCGGGGCTGCGGGAGCTGGTGGACAGCCTGGCTGCCTGCGAGGACATCCTGATGAACGTCCTCGTGGCTGCGGTCACCAAGCTGCCACCCATCAAGGTCACCCAGCGGAAGCAGCACAAGGAGACCGTGCCCCAGCAGGTAGGGTGCAAGGGGGGGGATGCGGGGACCCCCCCAACCGGGGAGCAGAGCCCCTCACCCCCGCGCTCCCCTCCTGCCAAGGTGAAGGGCACGGCGGGGGCGGCCGGCAGCCGGTGTTTCTCCCAGCGGCAGGACTGCCTCAACCAGTTGGTGGACTGGTTCGGCTACATGCCCCTCGTGTCCTCCCAGCTGCGCCTCGACCCCGTCCTCTTCAAGGACCAGGTCTCCGTCCTGCGCAAGAAATACCCACGCTTGGAGAAACCCTGAGGGCTGCCAGGGATTGGGGTCGGGGCCGGCCCGGGGTGCCCCGTTCCTGGTGCACGGAGCCCTCCCGGAGCAGGCGGTCGCTGCTGACGGGGTTTTACTCGTTATTGGGTTTTACCAGTACAATAAAGGCGGGTGGCGAGGCAGAGTCCGGCCGGTGGCTGTAGGATGCAGGGGAACGGGCTGTGCCCGGTGGGGAGCACCGGCGGTTTGGTGCAGCGATGCTTCTGCCATCAGCGGCCACCCGGGCACCCTGGGAACAAGCCGTGTGGCACCCAGCTGTGCGCGCAGCCCCCCCGGCCCCCAGCCCCGCGGGGAGGGCGAGTCCTGTGGCTTCCCAAGGGCAAAGAGAGAAGCGATAAGAGGCGAGAGCAGGGCGAGTGTGTCCTTCCACCCCCCGGCTGGGTCCCCCCACAGCCGCTGGGCACCCCATTGCCTCGCAGTGTTCCCTGAAGAAGGGAAAAGGGTCGTTTCAGCTGCCTTGCCCCCCCAGCTAGAATAGAAATAAGTAAAATTAAGGCTGCTGGCCTCCAACAGCTGCTCTCCTGCGTCCGCCGCAGCCATGGGTCTGTCCTTGCTGCCTTCGCTCCTAGCAGACACCCAAGATAAAACCCCGGCGCTGCCAGACCCAACATCCCCCCCTGCACGCACCCAGCCCTTTGCTCCGCTTTATTTTCCACGCATGAAAAGTCCCCTCCCAGGACACGAGGGGGGCTGCCGGTGGGGGGCTCAGTCGCGGGGGGGCTGGCACTCCCGGCAGTCCCGCATCTCCTCGGAGTAGCTCTCCACCTGGATGGTGGTGGTGTGGAAGCGGAAGGTGCCCTGCAGCCGGGAGCTGGCCTCCTCCAGCACCTCCTGCGCGCTGGCACCCGCGTCTGCAAGGAGCAAGGGAGGGGATGGCGGGGTGGGGGTGAAACCCCGAATCCTTCCCTCCCTCTCCATCGCTCCCCCGGGGAGCGACACTCACTGATGGCAATGTGCACCGAGAGCAGCGGCTGCGCCGCCGTCAGCGCCCAGATGTGGAGGCTGTGCACGGCCTCCACCCCCTCCACCGCCAGCAGCGTCTCCCGCACGGCGTTGAAATCCATCCCTTTGGGGGTGCCTGGGGAGGGAGAACCGCAGGCGCTGGAGGGACGGGGGACACCACACCCATGGGTGGCCCCACGGCCCAGACCCCCCCCCAGTGGGTCCCTACCCTCCATGAGGACAAGGAGGACGTCGCGGAGGATGGTCAGCGTTGTCCCCAGCACCAGCGCGGAGAAGAGGAAGGTGCAGATGGGATCCACGTACTTATATTCAGGCTGGAGAGGGTGGGAGAGGGTGAGGCCCCTCCGGAGCCATCCCCCCACCCCAAATCCCCATCAGCACCAGCGGAGAAGGGACACGGTCCCCTCCATCTCGCCCCTGTGCCTGGCCAGGGCTGGCTGAAGACACTGTCCCCGTGTCCCCATCCCCAGCATCCCCTTTGCCCTTGTGACCACCCAGACCTTAAAGAAGATGATGTAGGACGCGATGAGGACACCGACGCTCTGCAGCAGGTCCCCCACGACGTGGACGAAGGCAGCGCGGACGCTGGCGCTGGGCTGCCCGCCGTCCCCCCCGTGGCTGTGCCCGTGCCCTGTCTGGTGCAGGGCCACCCCCATCCTGCGGGCAGGGCAGCGGTGACGTCCCCGGGGCCACCAGGCACGGGGTGGGGGACACCCGGGGAGGATGAGAGCTGGCTGTACGTACACGATGTTGACGGCCACGGCGCAGGCGGAGGTGATGAGCATGACGCTGCCCTCGATGTCGTAGTCAGCCGAGAGCAGGCGTTGGGCCGCCATGTAGACCAGGACACCGGTCACCACCCAGATGGAGAGCACGGAGAGCAGGGCCCCCAGGATCTCTGTGGGTAGGACCCCCCAGCCCCACGTTGCTGCTTCGCCCTGCAGAGCTGCCGCACCGAGCCCGAGCACCCTCCCGGCCCGCCGGCAGCACCAGGGCTCGGGGTGGGCACCCAGCACCCATCCCTGGGGTTGCTCCTTGCACAAGGATGGTGGTGCTTGTGCCCTGCCCTGCCTGTGCACGGCTTTGCCGGGGCTCCCCATGCCCCCCAGGGCTCCCCGAGGCACCCGGTCCCTGTGGGGAGGGCACCCTGGGGTGCTCCGAGTGCTCTCTGGGGTCCCTGGGAGCCAGATGGCAGCCCCGGGGGTGATGCCACCCCGTTACCTGCCCGGTGCCAGCCGAAGTTCATGGTTTTAGTGGGGGGGCGTGAGGACACCCAGAGCGCAAAGAGGCTGATCATGATGCTGGCGAAGTCCGTCAGGAGGTGGGCTGCGTCCGTCAGGATGGCCAGGCTGTGCGCCAGGTACCCGCCTGCGGAGAGGGGGCAGCAGGGACATCGGGGTGGCATCGAGGGGGGGGAGGTTCCCACCCCGAGCCGGGCACAGACCAGGTCACCCTGTGCCACACTGGGGGCCCCACTGGGCGCTTCGACCCACTGAAAAGCAACGGGGAGCCCTGCCCGCACCCTGCCCGCACCCACAGCGGGGAATCAAGACAAGGGGGGCTGCGGGCAGCCACTCGGGGTGCCCCCATGGGACCACCCCGGCCAGACCCCGCACCCACCACTCACCCACGGCTTCCCCCACCATGAAGAAGAGGCAGATGCCGGCGGCCAGGTAGAGCTTCCTGCGTGCCCGCTGCTGCTGGCCGGGGTGGCCAGTGGCCCCCCGCGCGTGGCAGTGCCGGCTGTGCCGTGCCCCCAGCTCCAGGGCGGGCGCCCGTCCCTGCACCGAGTTGTGCCCGTTCTTTTGCACGGCTCCCAGGTAGGACCTGCTGGGGAGAAGGGCGGTTGGGGGCCGGAGCGAGGGGCCTGGGAGAATTTTGGGGAGCGGGTTGGACCCTGAATGCTCCCCCCAACGCCCCTTCCTTGGCCAGATGCCTCCAGGGGACCCCACCTGGGAGCCCCACGGGGAAGAGGGGACACCACGTCCCCAGTCCCCCCGGGCACCCCCCTACCCGCCTGCACCCTCGCTCAGCAGGTGCTGTTTCTCCTCGCCGGCTGCCATCCTCCTCCGGGGCGGGGGGCCGGGGTGGGTGACCCCGCTGCGTGGCCGGCGCTGGTGGCAACCGGTGGCCTCGGCCCGTGTGAAGCTGCGGGGACTCGTGTGCAAAGCCCGGCCGGGGGAGGGAGGGCCAGGCCGGCTGCAAAGCGCCCGCGGCCGCCTGCCCCGGGGTGGGCCTGCTCACCCAGCACCCATGGGGCTGCTGATGGAGCGGGGGGGGATTGCTCTGGGACCCCCCATGGGCACCCCCCAGGAACCGCGCACCAGGGCATGGATGCAACCCCCGAGGTGGGGGGGGGGATGGTGCATCCTCTGGTCCCCCATAAAGGCACCCGGTGACCCCCCTGCCAGCTCTGGGGAGCCCTCGGGCCCCCCCAGTTTAGATCCAGCCATGGAGCAGCCACGTGATGGATAAGCCTGGGACCAGACCCCCCCCCGCCCCAGCAGTGACCCACCTCCCCAGGGGAGCAGCGCTAATTGCCCTGGGGCTAATTGCAATTGTGGCACAGCCCAGAGGACCGCTGCAGGCGCTGCCTCAGTTTCCCCTTGGCCAAGCACTGAACTGGGTTTATATTTTTGCAGGAGAAAAGCATTTGTGGTATATTTTTGCCTTCATGGTGTATTTTTGCAGTTGTGTGAGCTCAGCCGGCAGCAAACCGGCAGCTCAATGCTGAGGCTGTCCCCGTTTTGGGGACTGGCCCAGCCCGGAGCATCCTCACCCCCCCACCACACCCCCAAGCCGGGTCCAGTGCTGGCCCCGGGCACCCCGTTGCCAGGAGATAAATCCTGCTGGGTGCTGACCTGTTACATCCCCGGGCAGGCGGCCAGGCGCAGGGTGCCAGTGCTGCCAGAGGTGCTAATGAGGCCAAAAATTAAGTGTTGGACCGGGAGGTGTCAGTGCCCGGCGCTGGCAGGGACACCAGTGATCGCACCGGCCTGGCAAACCCACCCACATCCCCGGTGCCCATCGCAGGGCTGGCAAGCCGAGAACAAGAGGCGAGGAAAAAAAAAACCGACACACAAACCACCGGTTTTCTTTACAAAATACACAAAATTCAAATCTGTGACAATTATATACAAAACAAGGAAGATATAAAACATGCGGAATTGTCCTGTTTGCACCCGTATAGAAAAATGTCCCGTGCTGGAGCAGGCGCCGGCTCACGAGGCTGCCGGCCCCCGCAGTATGTCCCCCCCATCCCGAGTCCCGTCGCCGGACATCCTGCGCCCGCGGCGTTTCTCCTGCGCCGGCAACGTTGCTGCGGCTACTGGGGAGCTGCCGGGGGAGAGAAGGGGGTGATTGAGGGGGGGTCCAAGCCCCCGAAGCTCCCCCACGGGTGCTTGAGGGTCCTGGGGAGGTGGGCTTGGCCGTGCCGCCCCTCTTACCCATCACTGCCCTCTCGGGCGCTGCATCCTGCTCCACATCGTCTTCCTCCCCATCGAAATACTCTTCATCTTCCTCAGCTGCAAACAGGCAGCAGAACGTCACTATGGGGCCACCGGGAAACACGGCGGGTGCTACCGGGTGGGTGGGGGTTGGTAAAGGGGCATTGGGGGGGTCAGGGGCTGAATTACCGGGGTTGAAGTCCAAGGCGCAGACCGCCTCGGCGAGGTGGTCCAGGCTCACCGAGAAGGCGTCCATGCTCTCGTAGCCGTGCTCGATCTTCTCCAGCCTGCCGCCCTTGGAGGCCTCCACGATCCTGGGCAGGGAGAGCACGGCCATGACCCCCCCCGTCCCCTTGCCGGGCTGGGGGACTGCGGGGTGCCAGGGTGGGGGGTCAGGGCATTCCCACGCTCACCACCTGGGCACCCTGTGGCCGAATCCTGCCCAGCTGTGGGACGGGGAGTGGGGATGGCTGAATTTTCCCCCAATTTGGGCACTTACGTTTTAATGAGCTGCTTGGCGTTCTGTGGGGAGCAGAAAGAGAGGTGAGTGGAGCCGCGTGGCAGCTGCCGGGATGTCCCTGAGCTGGTGGGACCCCATATGGGCACCGGTGTGGGTGGGTTTGGGGGTCTTACCATGAGGAAGGCAGCCCCCCCGGTCTCCTCCATTGCCTGGACGGCCGTCTCCACCAGCCGGCTTGATTTCTCCAGCTGCTCCTTGTACTGGCGGATGAGGCCCTGGACGAAGCCCATCTTGTCGCCCTGCTCGTGGGTGATGCGCTGCAGCAGCTCCGACTTCTTCTCCTCCAGCAGCGCTGCCAAAGCGTCGAAGCGAGCGCAGAGCTCCCGCTTGGCTGCCTCGCTGTTCTCCTGCGGGGACGAGGGGCAAGGGATGCCACCTGTGTGTCCCTCAGCACCAGCAGCATCCCAGGGAATTCCCAGCTCCTGGGGGCTCCAGCTCCCTCCTGGCCATCCCAAATGCCCCCCAGGCTGAGGTTTCACCCCCGGGTTTCAGAGGGCTCCTTTTCCCCCATCCTCACCTCGGTGCTCCGGCACGAGTCCTCCAGCTGGGAGATGATCGTCTGGATCCGGTCGTTCCCCGCCACCAGCATGGAGATGCAGTTGTTCAGCTCAGTCTGGGCAGGGATGGACAAATGGAAACAGCTTGAACCCCAGTGGGAACGGGGATGGGGACATCCCCATCCTGACGTGGGGATGGGCTGGGCATTGCCCGGCCCCAGCTCCGCTCCCCCCACATCCCCCCCCGAGTTGCAGCCATTCTAAATATAGGCTGTCTCCTGGGCGAAGTCACCCGGGGGTTATTAATACCCCATGAGCGGGTCCCAGTGCTATTTGTGGCCATCCCAGCTCAGCACATCGCCCCAGGACTGGCCATGTCCCCCACAGCCCCCCCCCGTCCCCCCTCACAGCACCTTCTGGCCCTGGAAGACAGTTTGCAGGGGAGCGACCTCGCAGTCCTTGTGGGCACCGAAAACTTTGCACATGGAGCAGGTGGGGACCTCGCAGGTGACGCAGTAGATGTTGATCCTCTCATCCTCGTGCTCCTTGCACATGGGGTGCTCCCCCTTCTTCAGCGGTCTGCTGGAGAGAGTGGCACGGCCGCGGTGACATCCCCATCAGGGTGACATCCCCATCAGGGTGACGTTCCCATCAGGGTGACATCCCCATCGCAGTGACATCCCTACCGTGATGATATCCCCATTGCAGCAGCATCCCCATGGCAGTGACATCCCCACCGATGCTGCACAGCCACCCCACAATCAGGTCCCCAGGCAAGAGGCCAGATCCTGGCATAACCCCACGCTCGCTCCTTCAGGAGCCACGAACCTCTGTGCCTCCATAAGCCCTGAGCCCAGTAAGCCCCAGTTTAAACCAGTGTGGTGCTGGGCATGGCAACAGTCGGCACCAGTGGATGGCGGGCCCTGGGGCCGTGCTCCAGGGACGCTGCACAAGTGCCTAATTTTAGCCTTGGGCTGCCAGGATTTATCATTGTCACCCAAAGCGTGACCAGAGCGGGGGCACCCAGAAACCCCCGGGGGGTCCCAGCTGGGGGCTGCAGCCGAATCGTCCCCTCTGCAGCAAGGGGGGGACATGGGGGACACGGGGACAAGCCGACCCACTGAAGCAAACCTAGTGCTGGCCCCCCACGTCCCCTCCGGGGCTGCAGACACCTGCCACGTGCCATCGTCCCCGTCCCCATGGCTCTCAAACAATATTTACAATGGTTCGGGGAATTTGGCCAGGGCCACCGCTCTGCCTCGAGAAACTGTGACCCCTCTGTCCCCCCCCCAAGCTGCATGTTCTTCCCGAGCGGGTCCCCCCCAAACTGTCCCTCTGTCCCTTATCAGCCAGCAGTGCTGCTGTCACGAGCAGAGCCTGGATTTGTCCCCCACACCTCTTATCTCCCACCGAACGCTCCAGCTGCAGAGCTGGGGGGGGGCAGGACCTGCCCTGCTGCCACCCCCCCCCAGGGACCCACCATCCCCCTGAGCCGCCCAGAGACCCAAACTGCTCTGGAGAGGGGGGGGATTTGGGTCGGGGGAGGAAGTTTTGGGTCTGGGGAGAAAGATTTGGGTCAGGGGAAGAAGTTTTGGGTTAGGGGAGGAAGATTTGGGTCAGGGGAAGAAGATTTGGATGAGGGGAGGAAGATTTGGATCGGCGACCATTGAGCCAGCAGAAAAGCCCCCCAATTTCTCGCCCAGCTGCAATGTCCTGCAGTCTCAACGATGGTGCTGGGGCTCGGGAGGTGGACATCCCTGTGTCCCCATGTCCCCGCGTCCCCATGTCCCCATGTCCCCGTATCCCCGCCGGGCCAAGGCACAAGCAAATCAGCCACGACCAGCCGTGCCCACCTGGAGCATTCCTGCTTGTAGATGTCGATGATGTTCTCCACCAGCAGGTTCCTCTGCAGCCCGTAGACGCCGTGACGGTCCAGCAGCACCTCATGACGGCACGATGGGCACCGGAACCGGCCCCCCGAAATCACGCTGCCTCGGCTCTGCCAGTACGGGTTGGCGGCCTGGGAAGGGGGAGATGCACGTTGTGGGGGGGTCCATGAGCATCCCCACAGCACCACGAGCTTCCCAGTGACCTCCAGCCTGGGCAGGGGAAGGGTATGGGTGCGGGGACCCCCTCTCACCTGGAAGACGTCGTTGGCACACTTGCGGCAGAGGTTGTGCTGGCAGGGCAGGATCACCACCGGCTTGCTGAACATCTCCAGGCAAATGGGGCAGATGAGCTGCTTCTCCAGGCTCTCCATGGGGTTACCATCCCGCAGGATGCCGGCTTGGAAATCCATTGGCACAACAACGTGCTCCTCTCACCCGCTCTCGGCTGCCGGCGGTACCCCTCGTCCCGCTATTTATAAGTCGTTCTCCAGTCACGAGGAGCCAAATCCCAACGCGGGGTCGGGTGTCTGGGGAAGCAGCACCTGTCACATGGGACTGAGCCATCGGGATGCCGCCGCCGGCGGTAAACAAGCTGGGGACAGGCTGTCCAGGAGGCCCTGCCCGCCCGTGCCGCGGCTGCCGGCACACCGAAACCAGAGCTGGGGGGTAAACTGGGCCAGNCGTCCTTCTTGTCGTGAGGGGCCCAAAACTGAACCCAGGATTCGAGGTGCGGCCTCACCAGTGCCCAGCACAGGGGCACGATCCCCTCCCTGCTCCCGCTGGCCACACCAGTTCTCCCCGGGGCCAAATGGCCGCACACCCCGGGGGGGGGGGGAGCGAGGCCAGATCTGGGGCTGGACCCCACAACGACAGAGGGGTGGGGGCGCGGAGGGGCAAAAACCCGTCCCCGTGGTCATTCAGACATTGTGATGGTGCCAGGAACGTGCCAGCAGCAGCCGGGGGGTGGCTTATAAGGAGCATCTCCCTTTGCACCCCCAAAACGCGGCCACTGCTGGGGTGCAAAGACGCGCCTCGCCAGTGGGTCCCCAGGCCGTGCTCGGAGGGGAGAGGCAGCCCCAGGGAGAGGCAGCCCCCATGTACCAGGGTCCCCCCTTCCCTCCCCAGGCAGGACTTGGGGGGGTCTTTTGTACCCCCAGCTGCAGGAGCAGCCCTAGGGAGGGCTGCGAGAGCTGCTCCCCGTGCCGGCGTGCACGGCCATGACCCCGCCGCTCGGTTGCAAAACCTGACCCAGAAACATTTTTTTGGGGGGGGAAGCGGCTGTGCAGCCCCACACCCAGCGGGGAAAACAGCCCCGGCACCCGGTGCCCAGCTGGTGCGGCAATAAACAGGGTGTCGTGCCAAATGCCAGCGCCCGTCCACAGGGAGACCTGTAAATATTGGCAGCCGCGGGAGGAGAGAGGGGTAATTTTAGCGCCGTCGCCTATGGGTCACGCTGCTGGCGGGGACGGGGTGGGGATGGTGGGTGCTGCTGCGCCCACAGCAACTGCGGGCAGGAGGGGATGAGTGCTGGGGTGCAGGGGTGCATGGGTGCGTGAGTACATGGGTGCACAGATAGAGGGGTATGTGGGTGCAGGGGTGCAGGGGTGCATAAGTAGAGGGGTGCATGGGTGCATGGGTAAACGGGTGCACAAGTGCAGGGGGGCGCGGGGACACAGGAGGCATGCGCACATGGGCGCATGGGCGCACGGGTGCACAAGTGCAGGGGTGCAGGGGTGCACGGGTAAATAGGTGCACAATTGCAGGGGTGCAGGGGTGCACAAGTGCATGGGTGCATGGGTACACAGGGTGCAGGGGTGCATGGGTAAATGGGTGCACAAGTGCAGGGGTGCAGGGGTGCACATGTGCTTGGGTGCACAAGTGCATGGGTGCATGGGTACACAGGGTGCATGGGTACATGGGTGCATGGGT
>VZTQ01012826.1:0-22318 GCA_013400755.1 Pelecanoides urinatrix | reverse complement strand
GGGTGCATGGGTACATGGGTGCATGGGCAAATGGGTGCACATGTGCTTGGGTGCACAAGTGCAGGGGTGCAGGGGTGCACAGGTACATGGGAGCACAGGTACATGGGAGCACAGGTACATGGGAGCACAGGTACATGGGAGCACAGGTACATGGGAGCACAGGTACATGGGAGCACAGGTACATGGGAGCACAGGTACATGGGAGCACAGGTACATGGGAGCACAGGTACATGGGTGCACAGGTAAATGCGTGCAGAAGACCAGGGATACATGGGTGCAGGGGTACACGGGTGCATGGGTGCAAGGGTACACAGATGGGTAGGTTCAGGGGTGCATGAGTGCGAGGGTACATGGGTCCATGAGTACGTGGGTATAAGGGTACATGGATGCACGGGTACAGGGGTACAGGGGTGCAGAAGTACAGGGGTACATGGGTGCACAGGTACATGGGTGCACAGGCCCCATTTTTGCTGCAGCCAGCCCCCCCCGGGGCAGGCAGCCCCACAGCTGGTTTGGGTGCTCCTTCTGAGCAGGCTCACGTGTCGACCAAGTGACTGTGCTGGGACCGGCCAAGCACATCTTGCAAAATTGTCCCCATTTCAGCACTTGGGGCTCTTCCAGGGAGATGGCACGGACGCAGGGCTGGCCGGGCACTCGGGAGGGCAGCGTGGGGGTGTCCTGGTTTGGGCTGGGAGGGAGTTAATTTTCTAGTAGCTGGTCTATTGCTGTGTTTTGGATTTATGAGAATAATGTTGATAACACAGGGATGTTCTAGTTGTTGCTGAGTAGTTCTTACATCAATCAAGGAACTTTTCAGCGTCCCGTGCTCTACCAGGTGCTCAAGAAGCTTGGAGGGGACACAGCTGGGACAGTGACCCAAACTGGTCAAAGGGCTATTCCATACCATATGACGTCATACTCAGTATATAAACTGGGGGGAGTTGGCTGGGGGCAGCGATCGCTGCTCGGGGACGGGCTGGGCATCGGTCGGCGGGTGGTGAGGGATTGTATCACTTGTTTTTCCTGGGTTTTGTTCCTCTCTCTCTCTTGTTTTGCCTTTTCATTACATCATCGTCATTATTATTATTATTGTATTTCAGTTATTAAACGGTTCTTATCTCAACCCACGAGTGTTCTTACTTTTGCTCTTCAGATTCTCTCCCCCATCCCACCAGGCGGGAGGGTGGGCGAGCGGCTGGGTGGGGCTTGGTTGCCAACAGGGGTTACACCACAACAGGGGGTCGGCCACCAACGGGAGCCAGGAGTGGGGCACCCCGATGTGCACCCACCCCACACCCGCGAGCTGGCCCTGCCCCGGGGTGGCATTGATTAACTAATTGCTTCTGGACTCGATTAAAGGGATTCATGGGAACGGAGGGGTTGTAATGCCCTAATCAGCTTTCAAAACCCACAAGGGGCTCGTCAGCCCCTAATTGGCTTGGGGCAGCTTAGGCAGGGCCCCGGGGCACTAATCACCACCGGGCTCTTTCACAATTAACTGGGAAGAGGCACGAGAGCATTTTGCTCTGGTGGGAGCGTATCTGAACGGCCTCTGCTTGCTCTCTGCGGGTCTCCGAGCAGCAGCTGGCCCTGGCTTCTCCCAAAATGACTGTGATGGCCCCTGCGGGTCGAAGGGACAGCAGAGACCATGGCAGGAGCCCCATGCCCCCCGATTCCTGTGCACGGGGGGCACCTCCAGCCCTGCGGCCTGCAGCAGAAAGTGGGCAACGGCAGAGAGTGGAGCACAGGGAGGGGGGACAGCTCTCAGCCAGGAGCTGTGTTGCCATCACACAAAGCCAGAGCGCAACCAAAGGCGTGAGGGACTCCGCTTATTTTTTTTCTTAATGCCAAGCAATAAATTAATAAATAAATTTAAAACCCCCACAAAACTCCCCCAAAAAAGAGGAGAGCCGTCATTACAAAGCGATGGGGGATGCACAAGGCCGGACAAACAGCAGCCCGGGGGGGAGAAGGATATGCACAAGGGTTTGCACAAGGGTTTGCACAAGGGGTTGCACGAGGGGTTGCACGAGGGGATGTTCAAGGGGATGCACCAGGCACCCCGCATCGCCTTGCACGGGCGGCTGCACCCGCCGCGCGCGCCGCCGGGGAAGCGCGGGAACGGCACGCGCGCACCCCACGGCGGAGGGGGCACGCGCTCCGCGCTCCCCACTCCCCCTCGCCGCCGACCAATCAGAGGGCGCAGCGGCTGCGCGGGGGGTGTGGCTGGCGCGGGGGCGTGGCGGCGGCCGCGCAGGGGAGGGGGAGCCCTATAATGGCGGCCGGGCGGAGGCAGCGCGGCGGCGGCGCTGAGGTAACGCGGTGCCCGCCCCGGGGGCGGCGGGGAGCGGGTTCGGGCGGGTTGTGTTGCGTCATAGCGGGGGGCCCACCGCACGGGCTCCCCACCTCGGGCCGCGGCTGACGGGGTCAGACACCACTCCCGGCCTCCTCCCGAAGGGAGCGGTGCCTCGGTGATTTCCCTCTGGAGCGAGGTCCCCCTCGGTGCAGGTGGGGTCCCGGTGTGACAGTAGGGCCTCCCTGGAGGAGCAGGGCAAAGAGGAGGGGGGTAATTTATATTATTCCGTAATTATTGCTGCTAATGAGGCAGCCAGGGAGAGAAAGGGAGAGAAAAGCCAGTGTGAGACGCCGGCTGCAGCTTCCCAGGCCTGCAGGAAGGAGCAGGGGCAGGCCTGGCCTGTTTGCTTTGCACCGCCTGGCCTGTGCCTGTCCCTGCTGCCAGGGCCCTGCCGCTTGGCATGAGCTGCCCCGGGGAGCAGGCGGCACTTCTGATCGGGTTAGGCAATAAACCTCGGTGGCATTTCCAGACCAGCCTAGCCCGCTGTGGGGGTGAAGGAAGGCAGGTAGCAACCCTGGCACTTGGCAGAATGACAGATCCTCTCTGGTAACAGCACACAGCTAACTGACTCTCAATATGGGGGGATGTTTTCTGCTCATTTTGAACCTGATGTGGTAGTGTTTGAGTAATGCAGTCTTTTCCTCAGGAGTTATTTGGCTGCTGGTGAGGTTACAGATCCTGCTCTTCTCCCCTGCATGGGAGGGGCTATTGGCCCATCAGATCTTAATGTGCAGGCTGTAATCTTAATCTATTCCTCATAGTCCTGTTACAGGTGCAGGCTCAATGCAGCTTGCAAGCAGCATCTTGTGGTAATGTGTTTCTTGGGCACATCACATTTCAGTTCAAAATGTTCTTGTAAATGTGCATCACAACTTTGCTGAAAGGTTGAAATGTCTGTAGTATTGCCATGAGACTGATGATACCTTTTTTCTCTCTCTTTCTTTTTTTTCCCTTTTTTCTTAAAAAAAAAAAAAGAGTACCTAAAACAGTGGAAATACTTGAAAGCTTCCTGCTAATAACAGGCTGTTTTGATGTGGTCCTTATGGCCTGGTTTACTGACAAAAAGGATTACGTTTATCACTGGCAATCTTACAAACTATTTTAGTTCTGATATACTAGCTGTGATTTTTTTTTTTTAGTATTATTTTTTTGTGTTTCGTTCTGTTTGACCAGTGATAATTGGCTAGCTGAGCTTTTTTTTTTCCTGTCTATAGTCAGTGTCCCACTTTGGTTTGGTTGTGTGAAGTTGGTGCTGGTGTGTTTTGGTTTGTAATCTTGCAGGGAAGTGTGCAGGGAGGATCATAAATCTGTAGCAGTGTTTGGTGGCTTTTGTGTGTGTGTGTCTCTTCTTTTACTTATAGAGCAATATCTTAACTTTTGCCCTTGCCCTGTTGAGCAAAAGTGCAAGTTAGATTTTGGGTACAAGCTTCTGCAATCAGTTACCCTTTTTAACTTTCTGTAACCATAGACTCTTTATTCAGAGGAGACTAGGTGAAAAATCATAGTAACAATAAAAAACAAATTGGAGGCGACCTGAAGCATCCTCTTGTCTTAGTATCTGTAAAAGAATTTCATGATTAAATTATAACAGAAACATTTACTTATGCAGTTACCTCCATAAAAGGCAGTGTTGATTAAATCTATTACTGCCCAACCACAGGCTTCAACTAGAACCTCTTCTCTGCTATCCCAGGCGTGGATGGAGAGCATGATACCGTACTATTATTCCCGCAGATGTTCACAGAAGACGCTGAGAGAAAGGAGCAGGAGCATACGCGCTAGTCCTGTCTCAGCACAATGCAAGTCTAGGTTTGAATTGTTGCCACCTTGAAAACTGGGCTGTATTTGAAATCTTAATAGTTCCACCAAAATGATGTAATTTCACTTTTAACTAGTCCGTGGCAACAGGTACAGGTTTACAGAATAGCTTTTGGAACGTTCTAGCACTCGAATGCAGCGTTGCGTTCAGTGTAACGCTCGGAGGCACTGCCCTGTTAATTGCAGGGTTTTGGTAGGCCTAATATTGCCGCACCAAGCCCTATGGGGGAAAATACAGCCCAGTTCTTGTTCATAAGTTTTAGTTCTGTGGGTTTTTCCCCCTTCCCCAGAACCCTTGATCTTGAAGATGGTGAGTAGCCAGCCTAAGTACGATCTAATACGGGAGGTTGGTCGTGGCAGTTATGGTGTGGTGTACGAAGCAGTCGTCAGGAAGACCTCTGCACGGGTCGCGGTGAAAAAGATTCGGTGCCATGCTCCAGAGAACGTGGAACTAGCTCTGCGTGAGTTCTGGGCACTTAGCAGTATCAAGAGCCAGCATCCCAACGTCATTCACCTGGAGGAGTGCATCTTGCAGAAAGATGGTATGGTGCAGAAGATGTCCCATGGCTCCAGTTCCTCCCTTTATTTACAGGTACATGAAGCTGAGGTAATGGGGTGGAAGTAATTAATGTGGATTTGTAGCTGGGGGGGAAGGAGGTGGGTAGCTAAGATCATTTTTTTTGAGGTATGCTTAGTTAGGAGAGGGTATTGTTTGCATTGTTGACACCCAGAAATTATTATGTATCTTTAAAAGAGCTTATCTATTGAACAGTCACCTGTATCTTGTAATTTGAAGCCATGCCACTCTAAAAGACTCCAGGATTTTTTTGATGTAAATCTGCTTTGATAATTTGAGGAAATACCACAGGTAAAGTACAAGGGAGGTGCAGGCTGTTGTATTACTTGGTAGAAGCCCTGCTTCAGGGTTAATGAGCAGATGTGTGCTAATGTCTTGGGAGAGAGCTCTGAAGAATTTCTTAATCTCGGGTGTCCTTGGAAGAGGAAGTAACCATCTTGATTTAGGAAGCCCACACTTAAAATTCTTTCAGAAATAATAAGCAATTGGCTCAGCCTGCGGTGAGCTGTTTTTGGTTTTGAATAAATAACTATTAATCTCCTCAAAGAGAGGTAAAGGTATGATAAATAAGGGAATAAATATCACTCCCCCCATGTGGCTACTGAAAGAGTCCTTTAAGTTTGAAGATGCATATTTTTGAAGAATAAGTAGCTCTGGAGAGACTTTGGAAGATAATCTGATTCCAGAAGCTGCCCCAACTGCAAATCATCCCCTGGCAAAAATTTGTGTCTCTGGTTTAAAAAGTCAGTAGCCTGCTCAATGTTTACTGTGTTATCCCTAGTCAGCTTTTATCATTTCAGTTTTCATTGTTGTCATTCTTGCATGTCTAACGTAGGACCTTTTGTTAGCGAACATTTGTCTGACAACCCTTCACGGCTGTCCAGATCCCGTTGTGCCGAGTGCTGTACAAGCCTGAGAAAGAGGATTCTTGCCTTTGTAAACTCACTGTAGCTTGGTAGTTGTTACTGACCTGCTTTCATGAAGGGATTAGGGTAAAATAATACTGGCCAGCACATGTGGAAGGAATTGGTGCCTTACCTTCCTAGTTGTTAGTGGATCTGTGAGAGATTGCCTCAAACTTGTGGACAGCTGTACAGGGAGGAGCTTAAAAAAAACCAGGGTGGAACTGCAAGGTGGGGAGGAACTTCCAGATCACCTGCAGTATTGGTTTTTGATGGTAGTGCCTGTTAACAACATGGCATGCAGATCTTGCCCGTGTCAGGCACAAGCACTACAAATTGTTTTCCTGCTCCAGAGAGCAGAGAAGAGCAAAGGGCAGAGCTGAGCTGACTCTGAAGAGACTGGGATCACTGTATAACAGCATGTGCTAAAATAGGGAAAATCAGATCTCCCTTGGCTTGCTCGCTCCTCTTCCCACCCCAGGTGATATTACGTTACAGGGCTGAACGGGTGCAATGTGGAAGGAGGCTGGCGGGGGAGGGGGGTATTAGTGTCTCCTGAAGGATTTTGGGGCAGGTGCTTAGCTGGTGTCAGCTGAGCTAAGTCAGTAAAGTGAGAGTCCCAAACTAGCCTGGTCCTGTGGTGCTTTGCCACTGTCAGAGGCATGGTAGTGGATTTTGTTGTCTTCGTGCTCTGAACTGAGATGCGAGTACAGCTTCTGTAAAGCCACGTGAAGGGGAGGGCCCTGTGTTGGTGCTCACTTGGCAAAGGAGGTTCCCTGCTGTCCTGTGATACCCTAATCTTGCTGTTACTGAGTATGAACCCTAAATATGTAATTTTCTAGTTCTAACATGGATTTAGTGTTTTAAGTTGGTCTTTACTAGTTGAGTACTAGTTGTGCTCACAGTTAAATATAGCTATAAATTGCTAGTAATTTTGCTCTTGGATGGAAAAGGTCATTTTTTTGAAGTGCTTTAAAATGCCTCTCTAAATATTAACAGCTACCTTAATTTTTGAAAGCCTGTAAGAGCTACATTTGGTTTAGTATATGTTGGTTTGCTAACAGAAATAATTGCAAGACTTACCTTCCAGAGCATGCTAAGAGCCACCTCACAGGAGCTGAAGAGGCAAATGTGTAGTTGTATAAACAGGATTAGTAAAATGATTGCTGGTTTTACTTTGCTTTTTGTATGAAGAGCTACTTGCCGCTTATATTCTAGAGAATAGCTAGTGGATCATGGTGGTGGGAGAGGTGTTATGTGCAGCAGCTGTTCAGCTGTGCCTGTAAATTAGTATTCTCCTGCGTTAAGGGATCCTGTGTTAACACTTGCTAGAATACTTTCATGCGTAAGGAATGAAGAATAAGCTTTAAAAATCTACTGTGGCACAGCTTCATCAGCGGAGGACAAATAGAACCGTGGGCACTGTGTGGAGTTCCTTGTTGAGACTTTGTTTATACATGAAGGTTGTTAGTGAAATGGGTGGGACAGGCTTTGTTGGGGTGGGACACTGTCCAGCTGAAACAGATGGGAGTGCAATGGCCACTTAGTATCTTTCAAAATGCTGTTATCTGGGTCTAGCTCTGGCTTCTGGGCAGGAGCCTGAGCTTGATATGCTTCGTACACACGAAAATAAGGAGGCTGTCAAATACATTGTGATTTTTTTTTTTTTTTACATCATAAATTTTCCGTAGTTTTATTTTCTTCAGTTGCAATATCTTGCTCTCTGGATTGTCGGGAGGAAGATCCATACTTCATGCATTTTTCCATTATATCTTTATATTCTTGTGATCATCGGGTAGTTATGACATTTCTTTTCCTTGTTGCAGCTTGTAGAGACCTCATTAAAAGGAGAAATAGTCTTTGACCCCAGAAGTGCTTATTACCTCTGGTTTGTAATGGATTTCTGTGATGGAGGAGACATGAATGAGTATCTGTTGTCCCGAAAGCCAAACCGCAAGACCAACACCAGTTTCATGCTTCAGCTCAGCAGCGCACTGGCGTTCCTGCACAAAAATCAGATTATTCATCGTGATCTCAAACCTGACAATATTCTGATATCTCAGAGCAGGATGGATGCTAGTGACCTGGAGCCTACCCTGAAAGTAGCTGATTTTGGACTGAGTAAAGTATGTTCAGCCTCAGGACAGAATCCCGAGGAACCAGTCAACGTAAATAAGTGTTTTCTATCAACTGCATGTGGGACTGACTTCTATATGGCCCCCGAAGTCTGGGAAGGACACTACACTGCCAAAGCAGACATCTTTGCATTGGGGATTATAATCTGGGCAATGTTGGAAAGAATCACATTCGTAGATACGGAAACAAAGAAAGAACTTTTGGGCAGTTACGTCAAGCAGGGGACAGCGATCGTGCCTGTTGGAGAGGCGCTTCTAGAAAACCCTAAAATGGAACTGCTCATCCCCGTGAAGAAAAAATCCATGAATGCTCGAATGAAACAGCTGATCAAGGAAATGCTGGCTGCCAACCCGCAGGACCGACCTGATGCTTTTGAGCTAGAACTGCGATTAGTCAACATAGCTTTTAAAGACAGCAGCTGGGATACGTGACCTGCCGAGTCGCGTCTCTCACGACAGAGAGCTGCTTCTCGCTAACTGATGGTGTGACTTAATGACATTAAAAGAAATGAGCCTAAACTCAAACCTGCAGGGTGTAGTTTCTACCAAACAACTCTCTTCTGGGTTTCATAAATGATATGAATGTTGAGTTGGCCGTTGTGTTAACGATGCGTTGATGTGTATAATACCAGGATATTACATGCAAGTGTAAGATGTGACGATGTTCGTTTGTGTAAGCTGGCAGTGGGATGTCTTAAGAGCTGAGACTTGATTTCCAGCGCTATGTCATGGAGTATTTCGTACATTCCAGTTTCCTATGTCAGTGTTAGGAACTCTCATGGAAAAAAGAGATTTGCATGCTGGTAGTGCAAATCTTCAGGCTCTGTAAAGTAATTCTGTGTATATATTTATGTATACGAGTGAGTGGGAGTGTATGCCACTTTTCTTAAATTATTTGCTATGGGTCTGAATGATTGGGGTTTGCCAGAAAACTAGGTGAAGATAGATGGGAAGCATTCCTTCTTCTCCAGGCCTGAATAACTTTATTATTTATTTTTGTTATCTGATGTCAAAGATGGGGTCTGAGACTTGACTTTGTAGACAAAAAATGCAATGCAAGGGGATCAGCCATTTTTAAAGTGCTGACATGGCCAAGCTTAGCACTTACAGCTTAATGAGCTTGTCACTGAGGGAGTCAAATCAAAAATGTGTGCAGTCAGGTGCTGGCATGTTGGCTAGTTCATTAATCATTTGATGTTGCTTTCTTCTAGTAATCGAATACTTCAATCAGTTGATCTACAGTTTCACAACATGCTCTCTACTCTTGTATCTATAATCCAGTAGCACCTTAGGTACCTCAAATGGGAGAGTACGGTGAGCTTAGCTCATGGAAACGTGGATGAGGGAATCCAGCAGCATAGAGTGTTATTTTTAAGATTCTTCAAAATATGGTTGCAGCACAGTTTTGCCGTTGAATCTAATAATACTGGTCATGGCCTCTTCCTTTCTGGCAGTGACTCTGACCTGGTAGTGACAAGGAGATAAGGGGGTGACTGTTTGTCTTGTAGAACACACCTATTCTCAAATATGGGAGAAACCTTTCACATACTGCTACTGAGTTATCTCCTATTTGTGTGGCAACCTTGGCTGATTTTTTAATTTGTTTTCTTCCTTTTAAAGAAGTAATATTTATTTAAAACCACGGACAGTAGGATGGAAAGCTTTGAAGTAGTTGAAAGGCTGCTTATCCCCTGCTCTTATTCCACAGAAGGAGACTGATAGGCTCAGAGGTTTCACAAAGGCCACCTGATGCTGTACGGCAGACAGAAGCTGCTTTGTAATAGTATAACACTTCGTTCTTTTGGGTGCGGGACTGTGACCTTTCTCATCAATTTGACCTTCTGGCAAAAGCATAGTCTCAAAAAAATTGCCTTTAAAGGCAGTTATATTAAAACTGCAGCAAAGGCTGATTTTTCTTAATAAAATCAATTTCATGTTTTTTCCCTGCTGTAAGTATTCCCTTGTGTAACTTGCTTCTCAGATACTGTTCCCTCTTAGTGCTGTGAGAGCAGTTCTGATCAGTCAGTATTTATTCTGCCATAGTGTGAATAAACAGCACAAACAAAATATAACTTTTTCTTTTTCCAAAAGCAAAGGATTCTGATTCTACCGAACTTCTGAGGCTTTACAGACTACAGCTGGTTCTTACCTGCTGCTGTGTAGAGCTGGTGGCACTTACCCAGGGGGCCTTAGTCCTTAATTCCTATTATTTTGCTTCACTTTATAACTCAAGGCAAGTTGTCTAAACAGTGATTCTCAGGCAAATACACTTTGCTGTCTCAAAACAATGTTTATTGTTTAGAAGATGCTATGGAATTAACTTTGAGAAGACAGTGTTCCTGAGTACAGCAGAGCGCCTTCGCTGCGGCGTAGATTGGCAGGGACGGAGGCGACTGCACCGCACTGAGGATACAGCCTGTTGCCTGGGTAGATGTCCCAGTGTTGCTCCTTTCCTGCAGAGCTTAGTCTATAAAAGAAGACGGAGTCTATCTGTGAGTAATGATAAGGAGAGATCTATTTATTCTTATATTCTAGAAGTGGAGATCTGTTTGTTCTCATATTTTAACTCAGTTCAGCACAATTGAAGCCTCAGCTTGTTACTGAAAGGAAGAAAACAAACCTCTCGCTGCCTGTGCCAACACTGTTTCATGGTACTTACATTTCAGCATGGTCATTCCATGAGTAAAGTTTTAAGAGGTTATGTAACTTTCCCATGTTAAACTTGAGAGCTTTTTAAAAATACGTTGCTAACTTCCTCTTCTCTCCTGCCCACCCAAAAGTCAGAATCAACTATGTTACCTTGAAGTATGAATCTACTCAGAATAATACTACTTACCTTCAAGGTGCTTTGCAAATCACCTGATTCTTCTCTGAACTAGTTCAAAGGCTGAACACCAAATGTGCTGCCTGCCTGCGGTGCAGAAATGAGTGCTAGGGAATGGCACACAAAAGTGGTTTGGTTTTTTTTTGTTTGTGTTTTTTTTTTTGACTCCCAAAGTGTTTCTTTGCACTGATTGCCACTTTAAAGGGTGAGGGTACCTGAAATCCCTCTCATGGTGCTTAGCCTTGCTGTTGGGTGACACTGAGTGTTTCCTTCGTTAACACTGAATGGTAGTCCTCGAGCTCTGTGTTCTGTTTGATTTTGTTGTTGTTGTTGTTGTCTGAGGTCTTTGTTTTAAAACCTTTGATAAATCAAATTGTTGTAGCAGCTACAGAGTCAGTCACCAGCGTGACACAAAGTCAAGATACTTTTCAGCACTCAGAAAAGATTTTTTTTTTCCAAATCTTTCTTTAAAAACTGTAAAATATATTTTATGGAGAATTTATAATGAGGAAAATTATTGTGTAATTTATTAAGTTCATGACTGTTTTTGAAATAAAATCTGAATTTCAATGAAGTTTTTGAACTTTCTAGAGAAATGCTTTCTTCTCAGTCAGCGCAATGTCATCCAGCTGCCAGCAAAGCGACAGGAGGGTTTATTTTCTGTGCTAGGACAGAAGTAAGCTGTAGTACTTCATCACAGTCACACCATAAGTGATCCTGGGATTGTAAAAGGTGCTAGATTGGCTAATAGCTGTGCTGCTCATCCTCTGCGGGTAGCAGCAGGGCCGAACTTCCACTGCTGGAGGACTTGACAGAGCGAGGCCAAACTCGGTATGAGAACAGAGCGTTCTCTTGGACTGGTTGAGGTGAGCCTTGTCCGTGTGGACCCTGCGGCTTCTGCCCAGCCCTGTAACAATCAAAACAGTGCTCTTTTGGGTGTGCTTCATTTTCAAAGAGGGGATTAAAGACTAAAAAAAGCATTCTTGCATCCAGTACATACCTGAAGTTGTTATTACAAGCAGAGTGAGTACCACCCTGGGCTCTAAGGAAATCTCTGGAGGCTCTGCCTACCCTGCTGCTGGTACTACTGGATTTTTGAGGCTGCAGATAGATGCCGCTGCTCCCCTGGGCACTGACGCTCCTCCCGCTGAAGCGAGCCTTTCCCCCCTAGTTCCCGCTGGAGTAGGATTTCACCCAGAAAGCTGCCAGCCCTCGTTCTGTGGGGGAACCCTGTTCCCCCCTGAGCGCACCGCAAGGCCCCGTGCGGAGGGCCGAGGGCAGCCCGTGAAGGTGTGCTCTGCTCTGCCGCGCTTCCCTCCTGCGTACGTGGGTGATGGCTGCTGGTGCAGGGAGCAGGCGTGTGCGGCCTCCTGGGGCTTAAATTGTCTTCTGGAGGCTTGTGAGGGATGGTGGCCTGCTGGTCTCACACACCCCGAGAAACCTTAAAAACAAAGGTGAGGAAACACCACTGCTCACACATGATACGAGAGTCTAGGAGTCATTTGCATGTTTTAATTAACAGCGCTCTGGAACAAAGGGTTGTGCAGACTGGGAGGGGGAAGAGTGCAAACTGGAAATGCTGTAAATTGTTTTGTCTTGCCATTTGTTACTCCCCGCAACAAACCCAAGCCCAGTCATCTCCTGTGTGCTGTGCGCTTGCATTGTCGCCTGCGGTTTCCTGCGTATCCCGGTGCCAGAAATAGGCAGATTCCCCACCTGGCAGGAGCTGTGTGGTTAAATCCACAAGTCAATGCAATCTTTGCAAAAGAGAAAGGGATTGAAATTTAGATTATTTTTTATTAAAGGATAAGCACTTTAATTAAAGGAGAAAGTCACACCTCTTTGATTAGTTGTAAGAGTGGTGATTTTAAATAGACACAAGCTAAATTCCTCCCCCACAAAATGAAGAAAACTAAGCCCACATACTTGAAATATATCTAGTCTGCGGGGGGAAATGCCCCAGTGCAGAAATTAGATGTAACTGAGGCTGCGTCTCAGCTTGAATGACCCAACCTCTGCTTTATTTTCTGTGTTCTGCAGAATACTGAGGCCTCGGGCTCCAGCTTGCCCATCCCGTTTCCTCGGGCAGGGCTTGGCTGGGCGATCCCCGCTCCGCAGCGCTGGGCTTGGTAACTCGCCTTGTTTGTATTTTCACTTTGGCTTCAACAGAGTTTTCCTTCACGCCAGCCAGTCGCGGTCCCTGCACAAACTGCAGCGTAATGGCAGACGTTGCTTTGTGGTCGAGATAAAGTCCTGTCTCGGGGAGCCTGCAGCCGCCTGCCCGCCCCTTGGAAGGGTGCCCTGGCTTCAGAGAAACAACTTTTTTTCCCCCCCCTGCGCAGTGGCTGCCTGAGCAGACGCTCAGGTGGCCTTTGGACTGCGGGCAGCACAAACGGCCGACTTTTTGCATTGCTTTTCCCTTTGCTCCACTGATGCCCTGCCAGTCCTTCTCCGGGGGTATCCTATCATTAGGTGTTTTTAATCTTTACTGGTGGTCTGTGTGGTGAACACGAGGAGTTGTCCCATGGAGAACTAGTTAGGAGTATTTAAACACAAACTCTGTTTAAGGGGCACTGCTGAACATTGACTCTTTCATTTCCTTTTTGGTCTGAGGGGCTGGGGAGCAGTTTATGCAAAGTGCAATTTCTATTTTTAATTGCAGTGAAGGAAGAGGGATCTATCTGAAATGCCACAAACCATCCAGAGTGTCTACGCTCTTTGGGGAGGGGTGGGAGGTGGAAATACAAGACCGAACTGCTGCAGATCTCTGTTCCCTAGCTCTGTAAGCACTTTTGGGGAGTCTGAGACCGCGCACTCTTACAAGCAGAGCAAGCAAAGCATGGAGAAGTCGAGTGACCTGAAGGATGAGCCAGCACCGCCACTGCGAGAGGAGCCATGTTCTTGTTAAATCCCTTTGTTCCCAGATGAATTTCCAGATTATTTGGGTGCCTGAAGCAGAAGGCAATTGCGTAAGGGCTGCAGTTCGAAAGGAGCAGCCAGGCCCGGTGCAGGAGCCTGGGCTGAGCTGGCAGGTGGTGGTTGGAGCTGCGGCCGCTCTCTTTGGGGCAGCCCCACGTCCCCAGCTCCCATCCCAGCAGGTAAAGTGTGCTGGGCTGGGGTGCTGGAGGACACAGCCGACTTGCTTCGTGTTCTCCTGAAGAGGGCAAAGGGAGAACTGCTGCTAGAATTGCAATTGCTCAGAGGCCTCTTTAATCTCTGGCACTTGAGGTGAAAACAGATGCAACCTAAAAACCTCTGCGGCTTCCTTGCAGCAGGTGGTGGGTTCAGCCCAAGTGCTCACTGTTGACCCTGGGGAGGCTTCCCTCGGTCCCGGCAGCTCCTTCCCTCTCTCTCTGCCTTTCCTGTCTGTCCCTGTGGTCCCAGTGCTGACCTGTTTTGCTGCCCAGACAGCGGGCAGAAGTCAGCAAGGCCAGCCATCGCCCGCTGTGGGTTTTGAAGCCCCCGTTGCGGGGTATGAACATCGACAGGAGCCTTGGTGTCTTCTGGGCCCAGCTGCTGTCTAGTTCCTACTTGCACAAACTCGTGGATGGCTGCCTTAGATTAGGTGGTGGTTTCAGATTTATTCATGCCTGTTTGAGCTCTTGATATTTTTAAACTTGTATAGCAAGGCTTCCACCCCTGCCCTCTCCCGAAGGAAAGCGCCTGCATCCTGACCCCTCTCTGGCTTCCAGCCGCCCAGCTCCCATGGGCTGCTCTCCAGTGGCATTTGCACGGACCTCAGACCAGAAAGGGCTTTTGTGGGTTGTGAAAGTAAACCAGCAAGTAGAAGCAGATGGCTGTGTTATCAGGTGCTGCAGTCCTGCCTGCACCCAGTCATGGTGGAGTTAAAGTGATTTTTTTGTTGTTGTTTTTATTATTTTTAAAGGAGAAATGCATCTGGAAAGGACCGAATGAGACACGGCCGGCTTCAGCCCTGCCACTGCCTGCGGGCATGGCAGCCTCTGGCTTCCCCTGCCTGCTCGCCCGGATCCATCGGAGTGGCGCTGGGAGCCCTGCGCTGGCCGTGCTGCGCTGCTGCTCCTCAAGCCTGACGCGTGGGTTATGAGGTGGGGATGTAATTATCAGGGCTGAGAGGGCCACGTCCCCCTCACCACGAGCCAGGAGGGAGGAGGGCTTGCGGGGAGCAGGGCTGTTTAATTGGGAGCTAGACGTGCTCTGAAAAATGGTATTGGAAGGAGGATCTGTGCTCTGGGACTCATGACCTGTGAGGACTTTCTCAGACTTTTCTCTCCCACCACGAGCGCTGGAAGTTTCCCAGATCTGAGACAGCTGGCAGAGGTGTTGCTCTGCAAACACCCCCTTTCTTGCACTTTTTTTCCTTAGATATCTGGTGCTGGCTGCTCTTGGGCACGGGAGCTTGGGTTGAGCAAGTTGGATCTGGACTAGCAGTTCTCAGAGATCTCGGGTGATTTTGCTGCTTGGCAGAAGCAGGTTCTTAGAAGGTGTCTGGAGCTGTGGCTGGGTTTTGCCTGGGATTGCTTTGCTTGCCTGGCACCGTTCCTCGTTTCCCGGTGAGCTGGGAGGGGAGGGAAGTAGAGCCCCATCAAAGAGCAGAGGGCGCCTTGTGAGAGTTCCAAGTAACCTTAAATAAAAACAAGGGACTTTGAGCATCCACGTGACTGAGAAAAGCCACCTGGTGCATTCACAAGAGGCTGATTAACTTGGTAAATCCCTTCCTAGAAGCTGAAGTGACAAAACCCCCATCGCCTCCCCAGGGGAAGTGGGAGCTGCCCGGGATGCTGATGCCAGGAAGGGCTCCTCACACCATCCCTTTTTGTATCCCAAAGGGAATCTGCCTTGTCCAAATACAACAGTTCAACAGTAAGTGCCTGGTGCTCCGAGGAGGAGCCAGAGGACGGCCGCTCCCTCTGCCTTGCTTCAGGGCAGGAGTGTCCCCCGGGAACACCCCACATCAGCCAGGGAAAGGTGAATCAAAGGCTGCTCTTACTCACTTGTGGCTTTACCAGAACGGCTGCTGCGATTCCAGCTCGGAAAATAAACCCTGTCCTAATAAACAGTGATTCACATTGCCTGGAGTTAAAAATAAGGTCCTGTCAGCTGGGAACCCAAGCCCTCTCTTCCCCAGGGCAGATCCCAGGGCTTCTCCGTCACTTGCCCCCATCCTTTTCCCCATCTCCCTCTGGAGATGGTTGGGTTTGCTCCGGTGTGGCCTCATCCTGCACACAGAGCCCGAGTGCTGCTGGGAGCACAGCTGCCTGCATTGCTCCTCTCCAGGTTTATTAGAATAGAATAGGTGGTTTGTCTCTTCCTCGCTTTCACTGGGATTTTTTCCGGTGCTGGCGGAGCTCGGACAAGCCCTGGCCACTCTCATCCTGCTCAGCCTCCATTTTAGCCTCCGTTTTCCTCAGCCCAGGGGTACTGGCCCCAGCCCCTTCCTGGCACTGGTGCCGTCACGCAGGGAGGTGCTGGATACCGACCCGGCCCCAGTTCCCGGCACTGGCTCCCCAGCAGCGGCACTGCAGGAAGGAACTGGGATGGGGGCCAGCAGTGCTGGGGGCCGGGTCCCCTCTTGTCCAGGGACAGAGCACCCCGTCCTGCGGGTCCTGGGCCAAATGCCACAGCTTTGTCCCCGCTGGAGCCTCCCGAGTCCCTGCAGGCAGCCTGGGCTGGGCTGTACCCCAGCTCTCCATCCAGAGGAGATGGGGAGGGATGGAGGGGAGCGGCTGGTCCCCTCCGGCTGGGAGAGGGATGGAGGGAGCTGGCGGGTCCCTGGGGAGCACTGGGGGCTTTTCCAGCCCTGCTCCAAGGGGCTGGGAGCTGAACTTAGGGTCCAGCGTGTCCTTCCGCCCCGGCCGCTGTGGTGCCAGTTTCGCAGCCCCCCGGGCAGGCGCTGGGGATGGAGGGGGGCCGGGGGCTGCCCCTGCGGGAACGCTCAGCCCTCGGGAAGGGGAGAGGGCAGCGATAAAAATAACCCCTGGGCCAGCTCCAGCCCGTTGTGGCTTCCTGCGATTTACAGCCCTTCCCGGGGGGAAGAGGAGGCAGGAACTGGCCTGGCTCAGGGCTGGCTTTGACCCTTTCGCCACCAGCGGAGAAGGTGCCAGAAGGACCCTTCCTCCCTCCTTCTCTCTCACCAGCCAGGGCAGGATCCTGGGGAAGGGGATCGTGGTGGGCTCCTGCTCTTGAGCTGCACCCAGCATCTTGGGGTGGATGTTGAAGGAGAGACTGCTGGAGTGGACACAGTTTCCCTGTCCTATTCCTGACGTGCTGGGGCGATGGAGAGACTCAGTCTGCCTGGGAGGAGGCAGACATCTCTGCTGCCGATCCCGAAATCCCAGCCAGGCTCCTGTAAGGAGGACGAGGGCTGGCAGAGATGAGCTGGAGTTGCCAGAGAAGGAGGGTTAATGCTGGCTGGGCAGGGGCAGGGCTCCAGGGTGTGAAGGCTGGGGCAGGGGAGTCATGCTGGCAGGGTGGGCTCCTGCTGACGGAGCTGGGCTGGCAGGGGTTAACAGGGTGGCTCTTCCTCTTCCTCACCCTCTATATGAGGCTCCTGCTGGCTCTGGGCTCAGTTTGCTGCCGGTGGCCAGAGGGACAGGAGCTGAGTGAGACCAGAGCATCCCTGCATCCCATCCCTGCATCTCTGTGTGGGCTCAGGTGAGCAAGAGCATCCTCCACCCACCGAGCCCAGCGGCTGGGCATGGATCCTGGCAGCGGGGCTGGGCTGGGGAGCGTGCAGTCGCATCCTGGGCACGCTGGCTCTGCCAGGGCAAAGCCGGCGGGTGATGGGACCATGTGCCAGGGCCACCTTCCCTTGAGCCACCGGGAAGCTCTGCCCTGCACTGGCGGAGGCTGGGGACCTCATCCCTTGGGAGCACAGCACCAGATGAACTGCGTGCCTCAGTTTCCCCATCTGTACACCAGGGTTGGAGTCCGTGGGCTGTGTGGGGATGTGCGTGGGCAGAGGGCTCCTGGGCTGTTTGCTCTCTAGTGAGCCCTGCTCCACCCGGCCCCACGTCCCTGCTGTCACCTGGGGAGGCTGCGGAGCTGGGTCAGCCACTGGCAATGGGGCGGCTCTTCATGGCCGTTCGGGCCTCTTCTGCTCAGCGAAACCATCTGCTTTGGGCATTTACAGCCCCCGGGTCAGGCTCCAGACCCCCTTCCCCTGCTACCCACCGCCAGATTCACAGCCCCGGTCCCCCATGGGTGCTCGGGTACAGCTGAGCAAGAGCCATCGCACCCCGGGGCTAATAAAAGCCCCTTTGCTCCATGCCCCCCGTGCATTGAGCAGGAGAGGTACCTTCCCTCCCAGGCAGCCGAGCTCAGCCTGGCTATGGGGAGCACGGCACCGAGACCCCAAAACATCCCCCAGCCCCTGCCCCACTGCCATCGTGCACGGGCCCGGCTGGGGCAGCTCGCCAGCTCTCTTGTGCACGGGCTTTGTTCCGCTGTCCCTGCGCTTGGAAAGATAAGGCGGCTGGCTCCGGTATTTTTTCCTGTTGGAAGCCGCTGCTGGGATGCGGGTGAAGCCGGCGGATGCTCGGCGCTTCTCTCTTCCTGCCCGTGGATTGTTCCTGCCTGGGCTGGCAGGGCTCGCTGCCTGCTGCCTGCCTGCTTGGCCGAGGGCAGCGCTGCCCTGCCATGCGGGGAATCCCGGGGACCCCTGGCCCCTCTTCACCCCCCGTCCTCTCCCACCGCTGCTGCATCCTCGGTTCTAACCCCGGCTCTCCTCTCTCCTCCCAGGGCCGAATTCAGGAGCCAGGCGAAGCTTTGGGACCCCCCCGCAGCCACCCCAGGGAGGAGCAGAGCGACCAAGGGTGCCATTTTGGGGCTGGGGGGCGATGGTGCCCCTGGGCAGCCCCCCTCTCGCCGTCTGTGCCTCCAGCAACCTGCGCCTCATGGCCCCCGGCCGTGGCTACCCCCTGGCCTGGCTGAACCGGGGTCCCGAGTGCCTGCGGGAGCCGGGGGGCAGCGGGGGCCGGGTGCCCAGCGCCGTGGAGCGGCTGGAGGCTGACAAGGCCAAATACGTCAAATCTCAGCAGGTCATCAACAGCCGACAGGAGCCGGCGCTGCGGGGCTGCTCACCCCGGCTCTCCCCCCGCGGCCGGCGTCTCCTCGCCCGTCAGCAGTGTAGCGAGTTGTGTCAGGGCTCAGAGCTGGGCCGGGAGGGCCCCCGGAAGCTGCCGTGCCCCCAGTCCCCCGTGTCGCGCCGGGCCGGCGGCAGGCGCTTGCTGAGACCCGACTCCCTCATCATCTACCGGCAGAAACGGGACTGCCCCGGGGGAGACAAGGAGAACGCCAAGAGCTCCGGGCTGGTGCGACGCCTTTTCCAGGGACCTCTCAGGGACAAGCCCCCCAGTTCCCCCCCAGCCAGGGGGCTGGATAAGGGGCTGCCAGCCCCCCAGAGCCCCGAGACTCCCATGCTGTGGGTGCCCACGGAGAAGGAGGAGGTGAGGACGCCGGGTGCCAGCAGCGGCGGTGGCAGCGGTGGCATCTTCCCTCTGCCCGGCAGCCCCGTGGCGCAGCCCCCCCGGCCCCCCGACAAGCAGGCGCTGGCTCTGCGCGTCTCCCTGCCACTCTCGGAGCAGGAGCGGTTCTTCAACTACTGTGGGCTGGACCGGGCGCTGGTGGAGCTGCTGGGGCGGGAGCGGTTCGGGCCGGCGGGCTGGGACAACGCCTCGGCTCGGCTCCCCGGATCCTGCGAGTCGGAGTCTGGGCAGGCCTCGGGGGGCAGCGAGGGGGACACGGGGCCAGGCGAGGAGGAGCCAGACACCCGGTTGGGCTCTGCCGTCTCGGTGGTGGAGCGCAACGCCCGCGTCATCAAGTGGCTCTATGGCTGCCAGAGAGCCTGGGCAGCCGCCAAGGAGTCCACTGTCTGAGCGGAGGCAGCCCGGCTGGGGATGGGGACGCTCGTGTGGGTCCCTCTGGCTGGATGTGGCCCCTCGCCCTCGCTGGATGTGGCTGATAGACTGGTGACATCCTCGGTCCCAGCACCGTGGGGCTGCTGCTGGCTGGGAGGGCCACCAGGTCTACCCCCCTCCAGAACCATCAGGTCTACCCTGGTCCCAGGGCTGAGGGCAGTGGGGGCAGGCGGGGAAGGGGGTCCCTTGGGTGGGTCTCTCCCTGGCCCCGGGGTTCCGCAGGCCGCTGTCCCCCCACTGCAGCCCCTCTTCTCCATCCTCCCTGTCTCCAGCCCAGGGTGGTGGGATGGGGCTGCAGCCCCCTCGATGACTCGTCCTGCACCGGCTGCAGGCTGGGGGGGGTGGGCAGTGCCTGAGCCCCCCGCCACAGGCAGCACCCGCCTGCAGCTCCCTCCTCCCTGAAAACGGGGCTGCTGGGGCCAGAGCAGCATTCAATAAACCTGTTATTATTTTTTTTTAGCCTGGCAGTGTGTGTGGTTTGTGCGGGCAGAGCCCAGGACGGCGAGAGATGCTTTGGGGCTGTTTTTGGCAGCTCCCCATCCCCATCCCCACCGCGGGGGCCGTGCTGTTCCAGGGGCAACAGGGCTGCCAGGGGCGGAGGGGGGTGAGGACGAAGAAAGCACCAGGCAGGGCTCAGGAAAAATGGGCACCTTGGGGTCTTTAGTGCAGACACATCACCGAACCCCACCGCAAAGCCACCTGGCACGGGCAGGGGGCTGCCTGCCAGTGGTGGGGGGGCTGCCTGCGCTGCTGGGGAGTCCGGCCGGCGCTTCCTCCTCTAGTTGCCCTTGGGGGCATTTTTATTCCGGATTTCGGCCAGTTTGCCGGTCAGGAAGCCCCAGCGGAAGGTCCCTTCCTCCGGCTCCCGCAGGTCACTGCCATCGTCGCCCGGTGGCTCCCCGGGGCTCTCGCCCGGCTCCGGGGGGGGCACCCCCTTGTCCAGCCCCGACGCCTGCTGCCACTTGGTAGCAAAGAGATCCCAAAAGCCGGGCGCCTTCTCGGAGCGGGGTGGCTCAGGCGGTGAGGCAGCCAGCGGGCTGGGGAGAGAGTGGGGACGGGGACATCGGTGTGGGGACCCTTCTCACTGGGTCCCGCAATGGCCAGGGCTGGGACCCCCAAACCTCCCCATGTCTTCCTTCCATGCCAGCTCTTTTCCTGCCAGCCCCATGGGTATAGGCAGGGGAGGGGGATGCAGGTGATGGGTTGGGGAGATGCGGGGGTTCAGCAGCTCCCAAGGGCCGGATGCAGGCTCTGGGGTCCCCTCCACTGAGCTGCAACTTACTGGTCTGCGCAGGGCTCTGGGCTGAGCAGCTGGTGCTGGTCCTCGCGGGTGAAGAGGGACGACAGCGTCCGCCAGCCCCGGGCACCCACCCCCTGCACCTGCAGGGGAAGCAGCACCGGGCTCACTGGGGACCTCCAGGTCCCAGTGGCCTCCCCCAGCCCCCCACTTCCCTCGGCCCCCTCCTCACCTTCCTTGCCAGCTGGGACACGGGGCTGGGTCCTTCCTCCATCAGTGTGGGGGGCTCGGCCGTCTCCATCAGCTCGGGGGGGTCTCCCTGCAACGAAGCCCCCAGGTGAGGGCAGGGGTGCAGGCAGGGGGCAGGCAGGGAGGTTGGCCACCCCGCTTTGGGGGAACACAGGCATACCGGTACCCCCCCATCCTACCTCCTCCTGCAGCGCCCCGTCCGCCCGTGCCCCCCCCAGGGTCTGCAGCACTTTGGCCTTGTAGAGCCGCCAGAAGCCCTGGGTCATGGTGAGGGGCTCAGCGGGGCCGGGAGCCGGCAGGAGCCACGGGGAACGGGAGGGGTGCGGGGTCAGGCCCCCCCCCGCGCCGCCCTGGCGATCCGGTGGCTTCATTAAAGTTTCAGGGGCCACTTCCAATGCACAAAGGGGAACCTGAGCCTGCCCTGACCGGGGGCAGCGTGAGGGCGGCTGCTCCCACCATCTCCAAATCTCCCCCCCTGCTCCAGCTCCCCAGTGCCCCTCACTCACAGGAGACCCCCAGGGCTGGAGCCACCCCAAGCCCACAGTGCGGAGCAGGCGCTGGGGCTCGGTGCTCCCCCCGCCGTGGGTCTCCATCTATAATTGATCACCCAGGAGGAAGGCAACGTGATCGGTGCCGGGGTACGGTGCGCTGAGCCCTTCCCAGCTCATCACAGCAGTGACCGGGGCAGCACAGGCCCCGGTCACCCCCTGCCCCGAGGCCAGGCCCTGTGCCCCACTGCGGGGACAGCCTGGGGACGGCTGCCACCGGGTGCTGGGGTCCCTTGGGGACGTGGTTGCCCCCGAGGGCTCCCACCGGCCCCGGGAGGCGCGGGGCTGGGCACGGCCGTAGGGCAGAGCCGTGGGGTGGCTGAGCTGGGGGGCGTGGCCTGCCGCTAGATGGGCGTGGCCTATTGTTCCATGGGCGTGGACTCCCGCCTCGTGGGCGTGGCCCGCAATCACGGGGTAGGGTCGGTCGCCTCATGGGCGGAGTTTGCCGCCTCGTGGGCGGGCTGTACCGGCGCGGGGCGGGGTCTGCAGCCGCCTGCGCCTGCGCACTGCGGAGCGCGGTCCCGGCGTGCGTCCGCCATGTCGCCGCGCAATGGCCGTCGCACCGGCGCCCACCGGGCGCACTCGCTGGCCCGGCAGTGGAAGACGAAGAGGCGCCGCCGCGACCTGGACGAGATCCACGGGGACCTGCAGCCCGAGAACGCCGCTCGGCTGCTGCGGCAGGAGCTCGACCCCGACCTGCCGGGCTGTGCCCAGTTCTACTGCCTGCACTGCGCGTGCGTGGGCCGGGGGGGGCTGACAGACCCGGGGTGGGGGT
>VZTQ01012825.1:98991-118461 GCA_013400755.1 Pelecanoides urinatrix | reverse complement strand
TTCTATGATTCTATGATTATGGAGGAAGATGTTAATCAGTACTGGTTCCAGTATTAATTCCTGGGCTATGCCACTAGTGATGGGCCTCCAATTGGACTTTGTGCCTCCTATCACAACTCTTTGGGCCTGGCAATTCAGCCAGTTCTCAATCCCCCTCACTCTCCATTTATCTGTTTGTCAATGGGGATGTTAAGGGAGACATGAAAGGTGCAATTAGCAAGTATGGATATCCATCATGAAATTATTGCTACTGCCAAGAACTAAAAATAGATCTAGTTTATGGCTTTTCTGACAACAGTCTTACTTTTGAATGAGGGAAGAAGCATTCTGGAACATATCTTGGGACAGCTGTAATAAAGGAACTGTTATTTATTTACTGCACAGTAAATCTAAACTTTCTACTCTAACATCAGGGCAGATAACAAATAAACTTGGGTCAGCTAATTTGTCAGTGTGTACACAACTGATAGTAAGATATGACTTTACCCCAATCATATATAAAAAGGTCTGGAAAACCTAACCTGACACATCTGACACTTTCTTTAAAATAAATCTAATGGAAATGAAACCTAAGAAAAATGTAAAACTGCCACAATGTAACACAACAAATACAAAATATCTAGTAAACTAGAAACAGAAATAGGTAGATTGAACTCTCCAGGCACATTGGAAGATTGCTTTTTCTTCTTATGAAATTCATTACTGATTGTTGCTATTAAACCATGATCCCTTTCACATCATGTAGTCATTTTTTCTTTCCAAAGAGGTATCCTTTCTCTTTAGGCCTGGTAATTCCCTTCAAGAATTTCTTTTATGATTCATTTGATCCTAATTCTCTCTTTGTCTCCATTGCAAAAAAAAACATCACTAGTGACAAACTCAACATCATCTTTCTGGTTTTTGTTTATGCCTTCTGCTTCTCCTTTGCATGGGAGATACATGGTCTTCTTTTGGGTATATGTGATTTTGAATATGAAACCTGTATTTTCTTCTGTTTGTAGTGAACATTATTCACCTGTTGTATCACCTGCTCTAGTATCATCTAGTTCTATATTGGCACATATAATTCCACGTTAATTACATTTACTGAGAAAAAAAAGGACTATATAATGGCAATATTTGCATCTGTCCTTGAAAAAATAACCACCCAATGAAGTATGTGGTATGTAGTAGAACATTGGACTATAAAAACATAATCAAAAGTATACAGAGCAACAGCAACAAGTAGGGATCTTTGAACCCTTAAGGATAATCAGACTCTTTGCCATTTGTATGGGTGTTTCCACAAACCATTTGACAATGTTTTATAATGGCACATCATGGCACTTCTGAACTGTTATATCAAGATTTACTGAAACAAATGGCTCATGAATTGTGGATCATCAGATGAAATCCCACAGCACTCAAACTGTGATTTACGCTGCATTGTTAAATTGCAAGTTCATGCCTTTTATAACATCTTGTAACAGTTCAATTATTTAAAAATAAGATGTCCATGGATGGAAGAGGATCTTTTTAAAATAAAAAAGACCTCTGTGTATTAGTTTTTCTATATATGCCATACTTCACATTGGAAGTCTTGATTTGTTCTTGGCCAGAATAAAACATTTTAGAAACTGCATGTATGATCCTCAGGATTCAAAGAGCTCAAAACCAAAAAGATAGCCATCAGTGGGTACATTATAAATTTATTAAAAAAAAAAAAAAAGAGTTAATTTGATAGAAATAAAGTAATCCTTACATCATTTCATTTTCGATGATGAATCTTCAGCTCCTGTAGAAAACCAGAATATTTAAGGGTTTGTGGGGGGACAGAAGGGCAAAATTACTTGAAAAACTCACAATCTTAAGTTTTCTGTTTGTCAGCTAGATCCCTGTCTTACTCTACTCATGCACTTGAACTCTGACATGTAGGAAACATCTTACAGAAATGAAAAGATAGTTTCAGTCTTCAAACTGTCCTTAACTTCTCAGTTGATGATGCAAACAGAAGTGTCAATTAGTGCTAAACACAGTGATATTTTGTGAATGTATTCCAATTAGAAACCATCAGTTGGTTTGACAGAAAACATTAATGCCAGTAGAAAGTACACTTGTGTTTCTGGGAAAGTTGTTATTATATACTGTATACTAGAAACTTCCTCAGAAGCCATTACTGTAAATAGTGTCAATAAAATACTGCTGAAAAGACAGATCAGCAGATTCAGATGACTAAGAACTACCTATTTAAATGAATATAATACAATGGCTGATTTCCTTTAAATAAGAGAAAGAAAGAAATAAAGAAAAAGATATTCTGAAGGAATTTTGAATATGTGTAGTAAAATACATACCCATGTCCAGAAGTAACAGGTCAAAGATTTATTTGCAGAATTTATAACCATCCCTAACTTTTATCTCTGTTCAGATATGAATTGAAATGTAACTGAGACTTTAAATATAAGAGCTGATATTTTCTAGCAAATACTATACACAAATATCATGTCTACCCCCAAAAAAACATATGCTTAAGCTTTTTGTGAGTTTAATAGCTTTTATAATATTTCTGTCTGCTTGTTTTCTGGAATAGATGATCTGGCATTGCATTGTACATTATGCACTACCTTTTTATTCAATGCATAACAGTTTTTCACGTATTCCTTCATCCATTTAACACAGTCAATGATCACATATGGTACACAGAGAATATGAATTATATATGCTCTGCTAAAACAGAATGAGATTGGATCTTATATAGTGCATTTTTCTTTAAAAAGGGAAACTGGGGGCTAGAATAATTCGCAATAATTGACCTTCAAGGTGAGAAGATAGCTAAACTTACCTCTAGCTCATGTACTTCTCTAATTTGAAATAACATGCTTTAACAGGATTTTAGATATTTGGCAGCTAAGTCAGTGTAAATCCATTCATGGTTTATAGTCCAAATCAGCATTTCTGTACTTCTTTTTCAATTACACTTTCAGCCTCACCTAACCTCATTAACATCATTCATAGGAAAATATACATCCTTAAAAATTATAATGAATTAAGATTTAACCACACAAATAGATAGGGATTCAGCTGCAGCAGGGAAGAGTACTTTGGTTTACAAATCAAAGTTTGCTGTGAAAATAGCAAGAAAATATTGGTACATTGGACAAATGTTGGCACATTTTGGTGGGTTGCAGTTTTGCAATTTGTGAATAGTTTTGTTTGAATCTAGCAAGAAAAGATGTCTGCGTAGGACTGCCGTATTAAATATAAAAAAATTTCTTAGAGCAGAAAATGGTTTGATTCCTTTTCTGTTCCTGTAATTGTTGCATTAGTGTTCTTTATTTCTGTGACTATTTCAGTATCAGATGTGCAATTTCTTGCTGGCAAGCATTCTCCTTAAACTAAGATAACTGCAACCTCAATATGCTGGAAATACTACAGTCTTGAATTCAATTAGTATATGATTCCTTACAAAACACTGCATTCACCTGCTTAGAGATCTTTACTTGCAGTCCTCGATCTGGAAAAATCAGAATATTTTATAATCTGTGATCAGTAACAGGACAAGAAAGTTTGACAATAGTTTTTTAGGTTTTGGGTTTTTTCTTTTTTTTCTTTTCTAACAGTAGATCTATTAATTCATTAGCAGAATGATAGTTCTGCTCTGATTCAACACTTGTGTTCCGGAAAAGGAAGGAGGATTGATCTGCACATTTGCTTGGCTATGTAGGTAAATGGAGTTCTGGCTGATCTTCCATGACCATCTGCTCAAGTGCTTCTGTACAACTGTGTCTGTAGGAATCTTTTTTTTCTTTGTTTCCCCCCCCGCCCCCGCCCCGTACTACCTTAATTTTGCTCTTATTCCAAGAAAGTTTCAATTTACGTACTCTTCCACCTCTTCCACTATTATATGCTGATACCACATGATATTAGACATTTACAGTATAGACAATCATCTGAAATGTGGCTGTCAGGATTCCCTTTATAGTCAAAAGATAAAAATAGAGAATTTCTGTCATATCTCATGCTCATCTTTATGTAGAAACCTAAAAATAGATCACATGAATCACAACTTAGAAGTTCCTATACTTCTCCAGTGAGTGACTATAAAGGGAGACAAGGATGACTAATTCAAATATAGCCATCTACTTTGTAGATGTTCAAATTAAGTGGCTAATATACATGTTATTTTTTCCTACTGACTTTTTTTTTGCTACTGATCTTGTACTCCTTTTGCTCATTCATATATGAAGCATTTATGAGAAAATTCTTTACAACATCTACTACTTTCTCTTTTTTCCCCCTTCTTTCTCCCACTGTTCAGACAAGAGAGGAATAGTGGAGCCAGCTCTTTCACAGATACAATCTTCTCTTTTTGAAGCCTTCCTGATTAAGTAGGAGTTATTTAGTTCAGTTACTGAGATTATATCAAGGAGGCTTAGAAGACATTTTACATGAGGTTGGAACAATTTTGAACACACATACCTCATTTGCAGGTGAAAGAAAAGCAGGAGAAAAGGTCCTGTGAGATATTTTTCGTAGTATTTAATTCCCTATTTAATTTGTTAGGGCTGAAAGGCAATGTTCAGGTAAAAGGCAATAGCAAGAGGCAACAGAAGATTTACAGATTACTTCTGAACAAAACACTCATCCAGACAGGCCTTCCTGAAGTCTTTGATGGTAACAATAGATGAGATTAATGGGTTTTGGAGGTGTGGAGTAATTGTTGTAGTTTATTACCCCCAATTTGTTACTGCACTGCTATGACCAAAGGATAGTGCCACAGGAAAGAAAGCTGCAATTTAGGTCAACATTTTTTATCCCTGTTTCCCAAAGACTTCTCCAAAGACTTTAGTTTGAAGACTATCAGTATTATTATTTTGAAAAACTGTTTATCTTGGATGTTTCCATATGATATTCAGGCTTTGAGAAGTAGAATGAAACAGGCTCTGAACAGCCAGTTTGCTATAACTTTCTCCTCGCAGTACAATACAGGCAGCGTGCAGACGTACTTAGCTGTTCAGAGTTTATCAGTGGGTAAAATATGCTGCCACTAAATACACAGAAGGTCCAGGATAGAAATGACCTCCTGTTAAACTACATTGTAAGGTAAATCATGGCTACCCAACATGGCACTCACAAAAATAGATTACAGTCTTTGTAAAAAAAAAAAAATAAAGGGTTCATGTTGTATATGAGTCCAAGAAGGGTCTGTTGGCCCAAACTCCATCATCTAGATTGTGCCCTATGCAAATTCAGGAGGATTCTAGAAATGTACCTCTGAAAACCTCTCTCAAATACCATCCATTCTCAGAAAAAAACATCTTGTCTTACTTGTAGCCTGCTACTTCTCAGGATTCCAGAAACTTGATTGCTGTTAAGACCTTAAGGATGATATTTCTAAACTTCTGATGACTGTAAGAATAATGGATAATGGCCCTTGGAAAGTTTAGGTTTCTATAAAGCTCATATGAATAAGGTTTTAATAAGAACCCCCAATGGATTTGTTCAAATTCAAGCAGGAAATTATGGCACCTCAGGGATCAGCCTATTCCTGATATAGCATTGTTTCACTCATTAATCACATAGCTTCAAGCAGTCAATATTGAATAATGCAAAGAAAACTTACTGAGAAAACTTATAATATAATGGTCTAAAAGTAAATGCTGTGAGGAATATGGTGGGTATCACATGACTATACTGTTAAAATGGTGTGTGTAACTGCATAATAGGGGCAATACAATCATTTTATGACCTCCTAGGACTAGAGAAAATAGGAGGCTTTTCCTGTAGGAGGTAACAGAACTGCAGCAATCCCAACTGAAATAGAGTATGTGAAGTCGCAGTGGCTCTGGATTTGTCCTAAGACCTTTAATTGCAAAAGACATACTGAAGTAGAGTGTTCAAATGTACTTGAAGGGGATTGGGTTTTGTTTTTCCTATGGAAAAAATGCGAGAAGTTATATAGAACACTATACATTTTATATACAATTATATATTTTATGTAATAATATCTTTTAAAATAATGTTAATGTTTTTATTACAGTATATATGTTATATTTAAACATTTTATATTTATTCATTATATAATTTTTATATAATATTATGATATATTTGTATAAAATACAAATTTTAAAAATTGGAATTTGAATAAATATGCTGGCATAAATTATTGCATAACTCCACTCTGTGTTGAAAACAGAATACATGTGAATCTGGATTAGCTTTAATGTTAATCTTATGTAAAATGATATTAAATTCATCAATGCTGTGATGACTGAAAAAATTAGTATAAGGCTTTTCTTAGAGAATTTAAAAAAACTAGCACTAAGGAATAGAGAGAAGTCAGCAGAGATTGTACTCTACAATTTGGCAGTTCACTGTTACCAGAAGAAGAAAGACTAATGGCCAGAAAGATTAAAGCCCCAAAGTGAAAGATGTTTAAAGTAGTTGGTTTTAAACCACAACATATCACAGCACTCTTTCCAGATGACATGTATGTTATACATGTATTGACAATATATGACAATATATGTTTAATATATTTTGTGTGTATTGGATTGGATTGATTTGCAAAGGAAGGAGAAAATGAGGGAAAAGTGAAGGGGAGGGAAAGGAACAAGGAAGAAAAAGACATAAATTAAAAAAGGAAAAGAGAAGAGAGAGGAAAAAGAAAAAGAAAGAAGGGATTCTGAGCAAAAAATAAAGCAATATGAGGAAGAAAAGATTGCTGAGATCACAGTCCCACCAACCTGTGAATTTTGAATGGGTACCAGCCAGCTGCTGGGAGAGGGCCAATGCATTGCTTGGCTGAATGAAAAGCAGTTGGCATCCTGGTATTTTACATGTGATGAGCATCCAATATGTGACACTTGATCTTATGCCAGGAACATGCTATGGTTTGAAATCTCTAGCAGCCAATCAGGATACCCAGTGACTACTTTCTTTTATCATTTTAATTGCATGTCTTGCACCAAAGAATACTTAATCCAGCTGCACATGGATTTAGATGGAACAAAATTCAGACTGTTTAAAACAACTGCTCACAATCAGTCCATAAAACATAAATTCTACTTCAGGCATAAACCTTTCTCTTAGATCAAAGAGCTATACTCATTCCATATTTTTTATTCTTTAACAAAAAAAGTCAGATCAGTAAGGAACCATATTTATTTAATTACATGTTTATCTGATAGCCTTCAGGCAGACGTGGCTATCAGAGATGGCGCCAGAAGTACACCCACTTGTATTTGGCAAGCTCTGACTTTATGATGTTGCAGCACTAATTCATCCTATTAGTCTAACATTGAGAGCAGTCTCTAATCAATAAGAAAGGTATGGTTTTATCTTAATCATAATTCCTTTACTAGTGATTATATTTCTTTTCAGGGAGTAATACTTATGCTTTTGCAATATAAGATTAGAAACGATGCAGTTGTTCTATGCCTTTTAATACTAATATTTATCCTGAGTCAGGTTTAAAGCACTGCTGTAAAATCTCTCTTTTCTAGATCTATTTGCAGTCTACCTATCTACTCATCTGTGAGAGCTAGAATTTGAGAAAATGCTGTGTCAAGGAGTAAAAGGAGGTAAGCAAAAGTAGGATGAGATCTATTTTAATTTCTCTTTTCTACACCTCCTTCTCAATACTGACACAAATTTCATCACTCTAAATCTCTTGCACACTGATTGTGCTAAAAGGACATGTATGAGTGTCTGACTGTAAACAGCTGCAGAGAGTTCAAAACCAGAAAGATGACCTATGACTCCCTAGTTACAGCTCTGGCATAGGGGTTCTAATTTGATAATATACTCTTTTACTTCTTATTTTTGAATTTATGCAAGGATCTGTAAGCATTCACCTCTATTTCTGTGTTCCAGAAATATTGCAGAGACATTCATAAGCATTTATCAGAAGAATTATTCACATGAGAAAGTCGTTACATTGGCAATTGGTGGACTCTTCTCATAATACTATTTTGGTTTCAGAGTATATCTGTAATGGAGTCATTCCACGTAGAGATATTCAAGCTATTGAATATTAGGAACAATCCAACTGGTATAACACCCAGCTAGTCCTGCACTGGCTCATTCACTAGTCTTCAGTATGGACTTTCTTTCCAATGCCTGCTTATGGTTAAGAACTACTACTGTTGTAACATTGATAAATTATTCAAGTGAGAAAAGAAATTGCAGGATGCAACACAGTATTTCACAACTTTTAAATGAGGTCACACAGTACCAGGTCAAACTTTGCTGCTGCTGAATCTCTACTGATTTTTGTTAAGTTAATTCTAACATGAGGCCAGTCTCCTTTTTTTCTTCTAGCACAGGGATTCAGGAATGTTTGCATGTAGGATTTTCATTCAGGTCTCTGTACCCAGCATGAGGTGTTATTGTGAATAAGTTTATACAAGCACTTTGTATCTGGCAGAGAAAGATTTGTTTTCACCTCCACAAGCATTCTGAAACAATGATGTAGTCACTGGAAATTTATCTTTAGGCTTCTTTCCTTTTTATCAAAAGTCCTGATTGTACCCCCAGAAGTGACGTTAGGCCCAACTCTGTTTTGGTGCATGTAAATATCTTGCTGAGCTTTTGGCACACTGAATAAAATTCCATAAAACAGTAAATTTATTCATCTAAAATATAGAGTGAATGTTATTTCCATAAGGAAAGAGCCCCTGTCCTCATGCTAGACTCATATAACCTGAGTAATTTTTCATCTATTGTACAACATGATGCAATAAATTGCATTCTCAGTTTTAACCTCCAAAGAAAATAAAAAACTAGATAGATAAGCCATCTTCTGTATTTCTAAGGGTGTTTTTTAATATTTTATTTAGTAAGAATAGCAATTGGGCCTTTTAAAGTACAAAATAAGGCAGTGTAAGGAAGATGACCATACTCAAATGAACATTGGTAATAGTTTCTGTTGGCTCTTTATTCTGCAGAAAATGAAGCAACTGTATTTCATACCACAAGCCCTGCTTTAAAAAGCACAGTGCTTTTATTCCCCCAGTGACTTTGATAAAGGTACTACACCATGGTGATTGCAAGCATGTGACCACAACAAAAGTCTCGTATGACTCCCAGGGGCAGCTCAGCATGAGTAAGCAATTACTAGCACTGTCCAAAGCTACATTCCAGTAAGAGATTATGTTTTTTGTACAGCCTCACGGTTCCTGCCACTCCCCCCCCGCCCAACAAAAACATCATTGTTGTTATTTCCTCTACATCAGGAGACTTAATGACTATCACACCTAACATTTTAACATTTCATAGGAATAAGAAATTATTTTCCAGGCCGTTTTCTATTTCGGTCCTGGGTGATGACGAACATGTGCTGAATTTTGTAACGGGCCCCAGATAAACTAACTGAGGGCTTCATTCAGTCCAGAATGTCACAATACATTTGGAAACAAAGCAAAGTGTTTCCAAGAAATATGTGCTTTTACCCATCACAAATAACCCAATTAACTGAGTACTTTACAGGGAAACCCATAGAAAGACAGGAATTTGCTCCCAGTGAATTCATAAGATTTCCCAATCTATGGTTCAAGCCTGAACAAAGAAAAATTAAGTTAGAGGCTTTTAGCAATAGCTATTTTTTTAGAGATTCTCTTTCATGAGAATGGCTGCATCCTGTCCCTCCCTCACCTTTTAAATTAAAAAAAAAGAAAAGAAATCCAGTTTTAGTATTTGCTGACATCTCAGTTCAGGTCAGCCTTTGGTCTGCTTTGGTTACTCTGCTGTATAAACCTGAGCTTGCTGAAGAAATAGGCTATTTCCCAAATCAGAAGCAGTATAGCTTTGTAAGTGTGTGTCCCATATGACGTCATGCTCAGCATATGAAGCTGGGGGAAGAAGAAGGAGTGATGGCGTTTGTCTTCCCAAGTAACCGTTACACGTGATGGAGCCCTGCTTTCCTGGAGATGGCTGAACACCTGCCTGCCCATGGGAAGTAGTGAATGAATGCCTTGTTTTGCTTTGCTTGGGTGCATGAATTTTGCTTTACCTATTAAACTGTCTTAATCTCTACCCACGAGTTTTGCTCTTCGATTCTCTCCCCGATCCCATCGGTGGGGAGTGAGAGAGCAGCTGCGTGGTGCTTAGTTGCCGGCTGGGGTTAAACCACGACAGAACGAGCCTGCGAGGGCAGAGTGTCACAGTACTGCTGCTGCACTTCTTCCAGAGCTGTGCTAGTTTACCTACAATGAGCTGTTTCATTCCATGTAAATATATATAACTTGTCTGGACATTGTTTTCTGTAAATGTAGCAAGAGAATATGAAAGCTGCCCTAGCCATGTTTAAAGTACCACACGTTTGTGGACATGAAGTTTAATTTACATAATATTTAATGTCACCTCTCATTAACACCATCTTATGCCACTGATGTGGGGTCTGAAGCAGCATAATGCTCATCAGTTAGGATTCATAGCTTTTCTACCCAGATGCTGTCAAAGAAGCTTTCTTCATATCTCCCTATTTGTAGGCCACAAAATACCGAACAACTGATTTAGCCATTTCCAGCACAACTCTGTTATTCTACATCCTCTTACCCTCCAGAGAGGAAAATTTTTCAGATTAATTTCCACGTCTACTTGTATAAGCCTTCCTGATACCTGCAAATTTCAAACTATGGCCTAACTGTAACACTTTTGTTTACCTTGCCTTCAAGATTTACTTCAAATGAGCCAGCTTGCAATGTCAGTTGAGCTTTGAATGGCATAGTAATGTCCTAAAACCTATTTCAAATCTTACTTCCTCTAGAGCCCAAATGGAAGCTGACCTGAAGCTTAGTTCATGTTACGCAAACTACCAGAAAACTTTGCTTTACAGGGGTTTCTGTGAATGGATGGCCGAAAACTGACTAAGAACATCACCTCTAGCGCCTTTTTACCTGTTGCCCCAATGGGCTTTCTGTCCCTATAAGCACTCAGAGCTCTCTGGATTAAACCAATTTAGTACAGTCTCACGGTATTAAAAACCAGTTTGTACCTCTTATTTTTCCTCTGCACATGTTGAAATAGATGTCATTTTCTTTTTGTTAGCTTTCTTATAAATCTAGATGATAATACACAGGGATTTTCTTCTTGATAGATGGGCAACATTTTATGCCTATTTGCTTTGGGTTTTTTTTGGTGTAGTGGGTTTTTGGGATTTTTTTTTTTTTTTTTTTACTTAATAGACACATATTTTTTCTTGCTATTAATCTTTTACGATGTGGTAATAACATTCCAAATGGAACTAGGGATCACTATATCAGGGTCTGTATATATGCTGACAAAGAAATTTTAATTTCTCCTATTCTGTTTATTGCAGAGAGTAGCTTAACACAAACCTATGGAATGCCTGACACAATGTGATTCCAGGCTATGCCTGGAGTCCCATATGTTATTAAACAATGGTAGTAGGTTAAATGCTGGGAAGGGATAAAGAGGTGAAGGTGCAGCTAGAGATAGGTTACAGACAAGTATAACCAGTTACAATCATGACAGATGTCTTTAGGAAGCTATTGAAGAGCTTTAAATGTGGAGCCAGACACATCAGTTTAATCCAATAACAGATTTTAGGGGTGGTTGATAGCACATATTGGAGAGTTGCCAAGAAGTGCGTGATGGTTACGCTGGACTCTTCCAGGCTCAGAAGCAGCTCGGTTTCATTTCTAAATGGGTTGCATTTAAGTTCTTGCTACATTCATAGAAGGGAGGCAGGACAGGGAGGGATAAGGCTGAGCCTGATCTTGAGTTCTAGTCCCTATATTGATGTCCTTGTGCCTTTTTTTCAGCACAAGAATTATTTATTAAACACATATTAATCTTACAGCATGGACTGACTAATTAAATTAACATTAGATTTCTCTAATTAGACAGTGTTTAGGAAACATTTCAAATATGAAGAGAACTGTATTGATGCTAGAATTATTAATCATTTGATCCTGTGAGCTCAACAAATGACCATAATACACATCCCTGGTTATCTGCATTTAAGCACCCTTTTACTTTAATAAAACTTGGTGACGCTCTTCTACTCAGGCATTTATATTGACCTGCCAGCTTTAAAATGCTTTATTTTCCTCTGCTGATCATTTGATCTCCTCTCACCTATTCCTCTTCTTTGACTTGCATATACGAGATAAGAAGTGGAAGATGGGTCTTGAATAGTTTAAACCAGCTTGTGATTTGGCAAGAGAAAACTAGACATTAAAAATAAGCTGTTGACATCAAAAGAGAAACAACAGTCTAAACTTTGGGCCTGCAGGACAAAATGATTGTTGAGCATGACAGCTTCGTTATGCTTTAAGTACTATCTCCATATTCCTTATGCAGCAAAATTGCTATTCAAAGCAATGGAAATTTCCTTAAAGGAAAAATATTCCTAACAATGTATTTTTGAACCCTTGAGGCTGAGAATTAGTGACTGATGCATTTTTAAGAACACTTTTGTCTTGATTCTAGAAATAGTAGTTTTTGCAGATGCATTTTTATTCAGCCATATGTGAGGGTGGTTGATTTAAAAAACATACCTAATCTCAGATGAAAAACTTTTCGTCTTCAAATATATTGACATGATTGTGATAGTGTAATGTTAGTACTGAGATGCAGGTGAGTATTTTTATATGGTTAGAGAAACCAAGGTTTGGTTTTAACTTTGTCAAAACACAATGAAATTACGTTGCTGCATGAATTCGTGATTAGCAATAGGAGAAGTGCATGGCAAAAATTCTCACCTTTTCTGCCTTTTTCAATAAGTTGTTATTTCAGCATCTAACTCCTGTAACCTTTTCAACATTGTTCCTGGATTAGACAATGTATATAGAGAATTACAAATTGTAGAGACGTACAAGGGCAGAATGCTTAGCTGCTTCTTTTCCTGCTTAAGATCTTTTTTTTTTTCACACTGATTATGGACAGTATGACAACCATTATTTGGAAAAAGAGTCATACTGAAAGAAAAGTAGATAATTACCTGTAGGAAAAAGTGTTAGGAGTTGTCTAATCCAGTAGCCAAATGGAGTAAAGGCTGACGCAGCTCCACATTCACAGGTCCAATCAGTAGTAAGGCTGAGCCTAAATTCCCAATAGGCACACCCATGCACACATACATACACCGAATGTATACATATACGTACACACAGCTGGTCACACAGACCACAACATGGACAGAAAATGCACTCACGCAAACAGTGTCAACATCCTTATCCTGTTCTCATCTCTGGCGAATGAGGATGAAGGTTGATTAGTGAAACAGGTATACCCACAGAAACATATACACCGCATGGATCCCTCCAGCCGGTCTCAGACGCTTAGTCTGTGCAGCAGCTGCCACTGGATCGCAGGTCTCCCCATCGCTGGCATCTGGACATATGAGCCCCTGAGGCCACAACCCTACTCCAGTTCCTGATACTTAGAGCCCCTTTTGCACAGCACACAGACCAGTCCCTGGCCCTTGGATTTCCCAGAGACCTCATGCACAGACATACACATGCAAACAGGTCTCCCCATAGTTGGTCCCAACTTCTGACCTTACCAGTAGCCAACCTCCAGACCTCATGGTCTCTCCAGCAGCTGGCCTGGACCTCCCGGTCCCTCCAGGAGCCAATTCTCAGACCCTCTGATCTCTCCAGACCCAGCCTTCTGGCCACTCCAAAACTTGGCTCCTAAGTCTCTCATCCTGCTTACCAGCTAGACCAGCTTGATGTTTGCTGGCAACTGTGTGCTGACATGCACACCCACACAGCACACACGTACTCCAATCTCTCTAGGTAATGGCACCAAAGACACATGTGACTCTAGACTTGCGGTCCCACCCAGTGGCTGGTATCTAGATCTCCATGCACACACATGCACACAGGACAGAGACCTGCCCCCCCCCAAATAGTTTAAAATGAATTTTAAAGAGAAGACAGAACAGACTGTGGGTATCAGACAGAAAACACGGCCATGAAAACGTAGTGACCAGCCCCGCTGTTAATATTCAACTGTTCCTCCCCAAACTGCCTTGATTCCTCCCTTTGCCCACCTTTGGCTTGTTTCACCAAATATACCCTGTCTTATGCAAAATGCTTTTCCACTGCATCCCATAATGAGGCCCATACCCCTGTATGCAGTAGCCCCCAGCCCCATCTCCAGTCTGTAAGATTTTCCCCAGGGAAAGATTCTTCCTTTGACTTGAATTGGTGAGTGTCATCCCTGGGCCATGGGGCTGATCACTCCCTCAGGGTAGCCCTGGGAGAAGCCAGGTCAGGGTCTCCTGATAAGGTGGTTTTTTTTTAAAATTATTTTTTATAATTATTAAAGGTGTGTATTGTCTTTTACATTTTTTTAATGGTACCAGTTGTATTTGGTTAATTATTTTAAGTTTGATGCATTAGTATTTCACTATAGTACTGGTAAGTTTTTGAAAGAATACTGTAAGTTTTATCAATGGAAATTTGTGTTATTTTTATGACATTTGCTATTTTTTAATTTCAATATATTTAATTCTGGGTGTAAGACAGATATATCCCATCCTCTGCTTTTAACCATTTGCATATAAGAAATTATTATTTCCCAATCTTGTACATAAGGGCAATGTCTGAGCATAGTTTACTAATCCATAGAAAATGAATCATATATACTTAAATTTGTAGAACTTTGAATCCATTTACAGCTAGATTTATTGAAGTTTAAAAAAAAAGTCTTTTTTGTTTGACTTGTAGTGATAGCTTTTTCCATCAAATTCATCTGACATCTTCATCATATAATACTTCTATGCATCTCTCACTTTTGCCTTGCTTTCTCTTCTTCTTCAATTCAAAAAGCTCACTCCTTGTAATTCCTTTATTTTCCTTCCCTTCTCTTTCTGAATTTCCTTTTGCCACCTAGACACTCTTCAATTTCTTGTGCATCACAGTCTTTTCCCTCTTCCTTATGCTTATCAAAATGCATCTTCCAAAAATTGTTTAAGAAATTATTGTTCTTTAATTCCTTAAACCTTACATTCATGTTTACACATGATAAACTTCTGTATGATAAGATTTCAAGGCACTGTCTTTTAAACTTTTTTAAAATTCACATGTCGCTCCAAAAGACCAGTGGTGGGCTGTATTTTATTTTTGTTTTGCTTTGTTTTATCCTTAGTAACTGTGATGTGACAAACATAGTGGGTGAGAACCTGGCCATGATTAGCAAGTTTTGCCATTGATTTAATTTACCTACCCTGTCAAAAATAAATAAATACAAATTCTGATATTCGGATGTCTGACTACATGAATAAGACGAGTTGGAGTTACTCCTGGTACAGATCAGTGTGAAATCAGTGTCAGGCCTGATTTCCAGGAGCCAATTCTCAGACCTTCTGGTCTCTCCAGACCCAGCCTTCTGGCCACTCCAAAATGTTAGCTAGTTTTGTTACACCTTTGTTGTACCTGAAGGCAAATCTTCAGATCTAATTTCACTTCTATAAGATGCAGAAGAACGTACCCTCAAGCAAAATCAACCATTATAGTTTTATAATATAATGCTATTTATAGACTGAGTTTGAATTTAGATGCTATCATGCAAACCAGAACTGCTATCACCAGAGAGAAGATTCTTTGTCATCTGTAATAGGTTGTTATATGTGAGGGAGACACATACTATTTGGCTAAAAGTTTGCATCAGATTTGCTTCAGGTTGGAGCACCATCCGAAGCCTTTCAGATACTGTAGTGGGTTAGCCTTGTCCAACAGCCAAACTCCCACTCAGCTGCTCATTCACTCCACCTCCTCAGAGGGGCAGGAGGAGGACATAGGATGTCAAAGATCATGGGTCAAGATAAAGACAGGGACAGCACCTACCGATTACCATCACAAGCAAACCAGACTCAACTTAGGGAAAATTAGCTTAATTTATTGAAATAGATAGATTTGGGTAGCAAGAAACAGTCCAACATTAAAACAACACCTTTCCCCCCATGCCCTGAGCTCAGCTTCACGCTTTCACTCCTGACTCCTCTGTCACCCTGAGCAGTGCAGGAGGGTGGGGACTGGGGGTTGTGGTCAGTCCATGACACTTTGTCTCTGTTGCTCCTTCCCTCTCGCTCTTTTCCCCTGCTCTAGTGCGGGCCCTTCCATGGGCTGCAGTTCTTCAAGATAACCCTGCTCTAGTGTGGGCTCTCCATAGGCCTCAGTTCCTTCAGGAAATATCCACCTACTGCACCATGGTCTCATTCCAGGGGCTGGAGGAGAATCTCTGCTCTGGCACCTGGAGCACCTCGCCCCCCTCCTTGGTGTCTGCAGGGTCATTTCTCACACTTTTTTTCCTCTTCCTCTGCCTTTGTGGCATTTCGTTTGCCCTTTCTTAAATACATTTTCACCACCATCTTGGCTGCTAGGCTCAGTTGTGCCCTGAGGTGGGTCAGTTGGAGTCGGGTGGAACTGGCTGGAACCAGCTGTGTCCGGCACGGGGCAGCCCTGGCCTCTCCTCACAGACGTCACCCTGCAGCATCCCTTAGCCTATGTCTGGGCACCTGCACCCTGCACGTATGGTCAAGAACCACTGCGCTGTGCTAGCTTAGAAATAAATCATTCCCATTTCACTATTATCAAAGTTTAAATTTGGATATCGTTTTCAGAAATTCAATAATATTTACATTTGCATAAGGAATGTGAAAAATTATGGGTGTTTTTTCTTAATTTCCAGCTTTTCAAAATTCTTCATGAACTTCTTAAGAACTTCTAGCCATGCAGTTAATTGTAGTCCTCAGGAAAAATCTATTTACAATCTTTTTTTTTTTTTTCCCCCCAATATTGACGTTAAATCTCCATGAGGAGGGTGGGTACCTGAGCTACCTTTCCTTTCTAATAATGACAGAAAGCAGATAAACCCCTTCACTGAATCACAGCAGAAATGTAGGCATTATGTAAGCTATTGGTAGAAACTGAACCGTCTCCCTCAGCGAGGTCTTTGGGGAGCTACCTAGTTCTATACTGCAGGAGCCAAATATAACCCACAATTAAATTTGACTAATTATATAAAGATTATTCCAACAATTGTAATGCATGAGACCTCAAGCCACGTCTTAGTATTATTTTTATCTTTTCAACCTGTGTATCACTATAAATACTTACTGTAACAAAATCTTCCTTCATCTATATCTTCTTGAAAAGTTTCTTAAACTACTGAAATTGACTAATGAATTTTAGGGTCACAGTTGCCAACAGAAAAGCCCAACATCAGGAAATTCTGTGTCAGCCAGCACAAACCTTGCACAAAATGCAAAAAGGTGCAGAATTCTCTTGGGATTTTCTTTTAAAATGAAGTCTTCCTACAGTCAAAGAAGTTACATGAATGCCTTATGTCCCCAGGTTTTTTTCTTTTTTATTTTTTCCAAATAAATATGCCTTTGAACATGCATCTGGAAAAACTTTTTCATGGCACATTATTGAAAAAATTATTAAATTCTTTAGTATATGAGAATGTATCTCATTCTGACATTTTGTCATTGATTTAACAAGGTTTTTTTGTAATAGAGATTTTGGTAATCAGTATGTAAATATCATTTTGTAGAGAAATGGAAGGAAAAAAGGAGGACAGTATATGGGAATGGTCTGAAAATGGTGGGAAGCTTAAAAAAGTACAAATCCAAAATTAAAAAGGTCTTTCTGCCAAATCTGCCCAAAAGCTTTCATTTGTTTGGGTTTAGAAGGATTTAGAATATAGGCAAAGAAATCAACACAGCGAAGGAAAAAAATCACCGTGACATTCACTTTGCCTCTGCTCTTTCTGACCAGTGCCATAAAATTCTGACAATGCCTGAAGTTTAAAAATAGTAAAGTTTTTCATTGCAAAGCTTAAATGCTATGTTCAGGTTTCTATCAAATGATGCCTTCAGGTACCAGTGTTACTTCATTTATTATTTGTTGCAGTTTACCATGTCCAACAAATGGATTTACTTTATCTACAGCTCCACACCCTGTAGCTGTTCATTATGAAAGGAAACCAGGGGCCCTAACAGCTTGAGAGATACTCCTGTTTGGGCTACCATAGCAACAAGTATGTGTATTAAAGTATAGGTCACATGGCTTAGTTTCCTAAGGCTAATTAATTTCACTAATTATGACCTCATACCAGCTGCAGAATGTTTTGGTGACCTAGTGTCTGTTGTGGATGATTCTTTTCCATACTATGGTGGTACGACATCATCATGTGGAAATATTAATGTCATTATGCGAATTACATACAGTATGTACAGAAAACAAATACTGCTGCATGATTAGAGACTGGACCATGGGGCCTTGAAGTTGTTTAATGTAGACATTTAAATCTTCTTTATTGCTTTCTCTATCATCTGTCAGTATTAAATAGGTTATAAAGAGCTGAGTAGTTAAGCTTAAGATTGTCATTGAAAGGTAGTTTAATTCACCAGCTTTACAAAGGATTTATGAAGCACCTACTAGTTAAGGCAATACACATATATACATAAATATATATTTAATATAGTTCTACCAAGCAAGTAAAAACTAACTAGCTCCCACTTGTTTTATTTTTTATACACTGCAAAAATAATACTTAACTGAAAATCAGAAATTATTTTATGCCACAGATAGCATTGACTGTATTACAAATTAGAAGGCCCAGTGTCTCTCTGCTTTGCCTGTACAATTGAGTTAATTTTAGCCCTCACCACATATGCAGTTTGATGTGTGTTTTAATAGAAAAGCAGGTGTCTACCTAGGCTTTGGGGAGCAATTAACAATTCATTTTGTATAAAACCACAATGTCTCACTGGCAAAACTAATTGAAGTAAATAAGACATTTTCAATCAGCTTAGAGAAGGCATTAAAACAGCCTTGCAAAATTGTCATGACAAATTACCAGCCAAAGTACAAAACCTTCTCAGACGGCCTTTACCATGGTGATTGATGAGAATGAAAAATTAATGATATCTTACTGGCCTGTCAAAAGAAAAAATTGCTTGCCTGACTGAATAGAATTTTGTGAGATAGCATTAAATTATGGGAAATTAATAAAATACACAAATTTATTTTATTTTTTAGCATAATTATTAGCAGTGCTGTTTCCCCTACAGTGCGGAAAAAAGCCAAATTCTGCTGTCATCCCCTCAGGACACAGGCTTTCTCTATCTATGTATGGCTGGAGGGTAATATCACCAAGTCAGTAAAAGGTGATATTGGGGAAACTGCAGTTAGGATGGGCACAGAAGACAAAAGTTGTGCCTGGTGTGTTCATTATCATGCAGACCCCAGTCATTGTCCCCAGAATGTGGGGTGCACGGAAGGATGGACTGGCACTTCAGTCCTGGCTCTGAAAAGAAGTGGTCCCACCTTCCCACATTCTGTGCCTGTCCCCATTAGTCTGACAATAATCCATCACAAAGACTTTCTAAGACATGGGACTAGGTAGAAGAGCTGTTGATGGGTAAGATACAGGTCCAGAATAGCCAGATGAGGAGTTTCATTAAATATTTCACTTGTGTGTCTATTCAGAGTACTTCCCCGCCCCCCCCCC
>VZTQ01012825.1:20353-98969 GCA_013400755.1 Pelecanoides urinatrix | reverse complement strand
CCCCCCCCCCTTTTTTTTTTCTACTTGCCATAATGGACAAGTAGTCATTATGCATCTTATCCCTGTGTCACTTCCTCCTATGACAGAAGAAGAGTCTTTTAGTTCTGAATAGCTGCATGAAACAGCATAAGAGTATATAGGAAAAAAACAGATTGTTCAATTAGTGAGAACATCAAGACATTGACCATGAAAAAGGTTATTGAGACTTTAATCTTTTAATTTCTTTTTGTAATATGAATTTATTAATGAAGTGTCTTTTGTGTGTAAGAAGCTGTATAACTCCTCTAACATAACATTCCAATAAAAGAAATTGTCCAGGAATGTTTGTTCAAGGAACAGATTTTTCTACTTTTTAAGATTGCCTATGATGTATACTTGTACCTGATAAAAATACTGCTTTCTTACTGTCAGAGTGAGATCTATTTTAGGCTGAGATAAAGAGAGAATTGTATGTTTAACAACTATATAATGTGACTTGTCAACAAGATTATCTATCTCTCAGCTTATAGAAAAAGGACATTGAGTTTATTGAAACAAATAGGCTAGAAAGTCTAGCAGGCTGAAATGCTTCCTAACTGCAACAACCCTTGTGAAAAGAAGGGTAATTAGGGAGGCTGGTGAGTAAGAAAGGGCTCCAGTCTCTTTCTGAAAGGTCAGATGCTGTGTAGACTGCAGCTAATGGTACTAATTTTACTGCATCTTGCAAAGAATACTCATCAAAATGTAGGTTTCAAAGAGCTAAAAAAAAGGGTGGGGGATTTTCATGAATAGAACGAAAAAGAAATATAAACTTCAAATTTTTCCTCTCAGGAAAGTAGACTTCATAACAAAAGCAAAAGGACCCCAAAAAGAATTAATTGCCCACAAGGAGATCATCAGTTATCTATATTTGATACTTTCTAGAATGCATATTGTGAAATCACATGTCATGTAACAAGTAAGTCTATTCATCTCTCTGAACATGCAAGGGTCTGAAAATGAGATGCAGTGTGCAAAAATGACCCAAAGGACACACAGTGAAAATATGTTCAAGTAGAAAAATTGAAATGCTGTGGGATTCTTTCCTTTGCTGCAGATAATTTTTCCTGCAGTGAAGGGACACAAAACATGTGGCACCAGAGGTGATTTTAAGAATCAAATGAATGATGTCCTTCAAAGGAGAGGTGTGGGCATGAGTGTTTTACTTTTTCAGAACTGAGCAATACTTACATTAACAGCAGATCATCATGTTTCAGAACTCAATCCACTAAGCACAGAAATAAAGAAAAGTTACTGAGCAGCTAAGTTACCACATTTACAGTGCTGACAGTTAGGAATGGCTAAATCAAAAGAATCACAGGTGCAGATTTTCCTTTTTCAGTTTGATAACTATTGGATATTTGTAGAACAGGTGCAGTGACTTCTGCTTGATATACATATGGTGTAGTAAAAAATTTTGAAGGAAAACACAAAAAAGGATTTACTGCCTTTTATTTTTTTTCAGTTTGAAGTTATCTCTAGTAATAATTGTAATGATTTTTTATCTTCCCGCATTATCACCTGATATTCATGTTGGTGAGAGATCACCATGGTAGTTGTAAGACACAAATGTTACACTCATCCAGAAAGTAAGAATTTTAAAATATCTTTGAAAAACTTCTTTTGAAATTTAATTTTAATTTAAAACCTGACGGCCATCAGCCATTTTTTTATAAATCAGCCATGGATAAATACTGTAGTACAGCCAAGTTTTGTTTCTCATCTCACAATAAATTCCCACTAGCAAAATTCTATGAACCTCTATACCACTCCAAAGTTACAATGTATTAGCTGTGAGGAGAACTCAAAGCCTCTCTCTCATTGCTATTTGATTATATATATATTTACCTTTTTTATGTTATTTATAGCAATGTAAGCAGAGTGGAAGTGTGAGGAAGAGTGGGTAAAAGCACCCAGACCAACTTAAAATTTTCAATAGGTTTCAAATTTTATAAATATAAACTTCAAATTAGATTTCTGAGTTTTTCAAGGTTTCTCTAGAGCATGCGGCTACAAGAAGTGTGGTTTTTAATGAAACTTTATCATGAACTGAGCCTGGACTAGAATAAAACCGGCTTTTTCCCAAAATTCTGTGTGACTTGCTATCAGTCTGTTAGTATAGAATATATATTTATTTTTATATAAAAGACAATAATATATATATTACTCTAGATATTATATCACTGATAAGTCACTATGTTGATTGCTTGATCAGTACTGTTGGTTCTTAATATTGGTTGATCCAATGCCTATTTAAGGATCTTCCCTCAGCTCCGGTTGGCTTTGGAAGAGATTAATGGCGAGCATATATTAACATGGAAGTGCAGAAAGAAAGAAATTGGATTTTCAGTTCAGACTCTGTGTCTCTTGACATCTGAGAGTTTAAATTCCTCACCACAACCCAGGATTCACACTTGCCTGAAAACAATACAAAATCTTATGCTTATCTATACACATAGTAGGCTGAGTATTTCTTTAGTTCCATTAACCAGATTTCAACATATGGTGGAGAAAGTGAAAGGACAGTGTTGATCAGCTACCTTCTGGAATAGATTAATATGATACATTAACCTTATCAATTTCTGTCCTGCTTTGATATGGATGGATCTGTGTGACTTGGTGATGTTGACACACAGAGTCAGACTGAATCTCTCACTGGTAGTGCTCTTCTTTCAGATATGCCAGAGCATACTTTTAGGAAATGGTCGTCTTTGACCTGATGACTCTGTTCTATGGGACAGTAGTGATTAGCCTTGTCATCTGTTTTATCAATATCTGTGTGAGGTTGGTAGAAATTTTTTCAAGTAAACTTGAGATACGCTTTGCCTCAGGGATTACATGCATATTTAAGAGGCAAAGAACGTTTAAAGCTAGAAGGAATCACGCCTTCATTTGATCTGACCTGTGGTTTACCAGCAGTGTTTGAACTTGACCCAAATACTCTGACCTCATGTTGAAGGAGAGATGTCATCCTGCAAGAATTCAAGAATTATTAGGTCAAGAAAATGCCAGAGGGAGCACAGTGCTCTAGCTTAATGTTGGGGACACTCGGCTGATTGGGAAACCTTGAATTTTGTCCCAAGCTTATATTTGCATTTTCCATGGAGCCACTAGACAACAAAGATACAGCACTGTTCCTGAAAGTGAGACATGAGTCTAAATACCTACAGACAAAGAAAACCAAAGGGATGGGATCTTCTGTAGCTGGAATGAACATGCAAATCACTAGGAAACCAAAGAATTATAAGTCCCACATCCTTTCTCTGAGTCTTTAGAATAAGGTCGGGCTGTAAAATGTTCTCTTTGGCTGAGTTTTAAAAGAATTTTATCAAAATTGGATTTTTTTAAGAGGCTGTTAATAGTAGTGCCCTGCATTGGTGCCAGCCTTCCAGCTACACCTATCCAGGTTATATTTGCCCTTTTAAATATTGCCATAATATTTACACTTTCCTGTTCTTTTAGTACTTCTCCAACACTGTTAAATGTGTTAAAAACTATCAACAGGCTAAAAGCTCCCTTTGTTCAGATCATCCAAGATTCATATTGGATATATTATGTAGTTTTATTCATAAAAATATATTCATCACTAAAAGCTGTTGTTGAATAGTCATCATTTATAGTCTAGTGCATCTAGTGCTCTGTTAGGAAATACATTGCTATGCTTGCTTTTTCCCAAATTAAAGATGCATCTGTTGAACAATGTTGCCTTTTTAGGTTCATTTTTAGTAATTTTGCTGTCTAATATCATTTACCAAGATTGCAATGAAGGAGTCCATAATACTGCTAAAAACAACTTGATGTTTCTTATCTGCCACAGGTTTTATTATTTTTACTCTTATATCATTAACTTCTCTGATACCTTCCCATTTTAATTCCACACATTTGAATTTCTCATTTTTCTCCACTGCTATTTCCCTTTCTTTTTCTTAGCAGTAAATTGCTTTCTCATATCTAATTGATTCCTTCTTCTTGCTCCTGGTTCAGACAAGATTGCATCAAAATTTGTTCTCTTTCATGATTATGAGGTCTTGACATTTTTAGCCATTTTCTCAAATAATTCCCCTCGTTAATATAAAACATTTTCTTTTGACAGGACTTTCCTTTTTAGTGCATGTTGTATGTAAGTGCTCTCAGAGATCCAGTATATTACAGATAGAAAGTCTTCAGTAATCGGGTCATATTCACTAGTACCTAGGAAATCGTCAAATTTAGTCCAGTAGGTGGTTATTTCATTTTACCTATCAGCATTTGTTCTGAAAATAATTAGGTCCCATAAAGCTACACTATGGCAAGAGTAGTACCTTCTATTTTAGAGTAGTAAATTTTTTTTTTCAGAAATTGGCTTAACTTTTACAACATATTGCCCCAGCTACAGTCTCCTGTGACTAAATGACCAGTTTTTACAGACAAAAAGGTGTTTAGGAGTTCTTTCTGTGTTTTCCTGTTTAATTTGATGTCTTGTAAGGCTATGTTTATTTTACAGGAAATACATTCCCAGATTCAAGCAGGCACCTGAATCTCATTCTCCATGGCAGGAGTTTGTCAAGTACGACCTTCCTCACAAGCTGGTTACCATAAAAAAATGACATTGGACACTAACCTCCACCAACAGCTGCATCACATCCAGGTTCGCACTGAGACTCAGCAACTAGAGAGCCAGAACAATAATTAACTAGATACTGCTAGTGGATTCAACCAGAGTCCTTTTCTAAGACTTGTTTTCAGGAATCTAATTTAAAAAAAGAAACCCAAAACAAAACAAAAAAATCATTTCTGTCATGCACTATTAAACAAAAAAAAAGGCTTAGTTTTAATAGCAGTTTCTCTCACCATTACAACACAAAGTTGGCCTATGCCTCTGAAGAGTGGAAAGACCAAACATCTTATTTTGGCATCAACTTGGCTCAGGCAATGCAATCCCTTTTTCTGTATGAAGCAAATGAAGTTTTATTAAAAAGGGAGAGAACATATCACTAAGTTGTGATGGTAAAGCAACAACAAACTCTCTCTCCTATTCTCTTATATTCTCCTCAAAATTTATTGTTGGAGGCTCATGCAGTCCCAGAACACAAGGGTCTCAGAAGAATTAGGAGGGATGATGTTGCTGGAAGAAAAAGGTGAAAAAAAAACCTTGCCTCTTTGTCGTTTTGCTTGTTCATTGATCTTTACACAACATCACACCCCACCAATTCAGGTGCCCTCTGACATCTAGAGCACCTTTCTTACTGATGCTACCTCACTGTCTGTCATTGCTATGTGGTCTTCAGAGAGACAGCAATGTGAAAACTTCTTACCTAGTAAACTCATATGGTTTTCAGGCTGGAGGGTTCCCTCATGGGGAAAAATAAGTAAGTAAGTAAGTAAATAAATAAATACAACTTTTGTAAAGTGTTTTTGGTTTGGGTTGGGGGGGTGTTTGTTTGTTTCTAACTTTATTTCTAACTATAAAAACAAACAAACATCTCTTTGGAACTGCAGATTTGGTGGTTACTGGGTGGCGATAGGACCCCCACTTCAAATCCATGCAGCTCTGCTCTTAAAGTCTGCAACATTAACAATGAACTTGTTGCATAGAATTGTGTAGAATGTGCCAGTGAAAACCAGATGGATAAAAACCAAAATGGACTTTTTACATTCTTTTGAGGTTTTCATCTCAATACTTTGTGATTCAAGTCTGAGGTGAGATTAAAATGCTCTCTGATTGGATCTCATTAAATACAGTATACCTATATTAAGTATAGTTTACATACATTTCTGTCAATTTGTGAGGAAAAAAATGCATTTTACTCCAACACTTACATCAATCTTAACCCCAAACTGAACACCCACATTTGTCCACGGTGTTAATTCTCTCTATCAAGGAAAAGAAGGGTCCTTTTTCTTTTCTCTCTCTAGCAGCAACTTTACAGATATAGAAGTGTGTAGATAAGAATAAATGCAGATTAAGGGAGTTCAGTACAAATTTAGGCAGAGATCTTTACCTCTTCCTGCTGTCCAACTGGAAACACTAAACAGATAAATCTGCCCATTTTTAATTTTTATACAAAATAATTAGTTCACTTACATTTTTTTGCCACAATACAGGTGCATATGTAATAAATTGTTTATTACAGAATTCCATCCATTGCTGCAGAATTCCTTTAACAACTTCTTTCCACACTGATTGTAAGAAGACATTTCAATCATGTGAGCTATCTCTAATTTTGCCAGTTGGATTTCTTCTCAGAAGCAAGAAATTCCAGTTCATCTGCCTTGTTAACTGAACCTACCACTTTTCTATAAACTGAAAAATTGCTACATTGACAATTAAAGAATTGCCAATCTAACATTCAGTTGCTGGCTGCTCCGTCATTAGTTTTCCCACCTACATGGTGAAGGGCATTTTATACAGCTCAGCAATCTCTCGCTGGAACATGGGCTAAAATCCATACGCATGATGAAAACCTTCAATTTTGCACTAGTTGTTCACCACAGCTACTTGCTGATATACTCCAGCACTTTTTTCATTTCATTGGCATAATGCGCTATGCTGTGACATTGCTTACATATGTCTCAGAGCACCATTATCACTGTTCTCAATGGTGCAGTGAAACTAATCCCTTCTTCAATTTGAGCTATGATCAGCTCTGGTGCCAGTAAGCATGTGCGAAGTGATTGCAGCAATTAGAAAAAAGTGCCAGTGCATTTGTGTTGGGTGGGTAATTTTTTACTCATTTAAATAATTTCTACATTTAGAATAAGGTCAAATTTCTTTAGCAATTCAGCAGTTTCTGACAATTAATTTAAGGAATGTCTGAAACAAATCCACTGTCTGCTTTAAAGAACAGCTAAGTCCATCATTGCAAATACATCTTTGCTATGAATAAGTATTATATAAGCTAAAATATTTAAAGAAAAAATCAGTGAGAAGTAAAACCAATTCTCCTGCCTTAAACACCATTATTGGAGTGTTTAGACATGCATATTCTCTTTACATTTTAAAGCAGAACTCATTTTTAAGAAAAGCAAGCCATTGATATAGTTCTTCTCCAATATTTTCTCTAGCAATCTGTACTTAAATATGAATAATGTAACAAAACTACAGTAAAACAAGTTAGGTTTTTTGTTTATTTTTTCCAGATATTTATGACATTCCCTGGAGGCAGAGAATGGTGAAAAGACTCCTTACTCATAGAATCTGAGAACATGGGACAGACACTGTATGTAGCTTCTTATTCATGGAATTGTGATTGAAGCATGCAGCTGATTGAATACAAATAATTAATAGAATACTTACATTATAACCTGTCATCTACATTATGGATGCATGAAATCTGTACATAAAGGGGTAATTAATTGCTCAGACTAATGGAAAAAAACTGATTATCCATTTTGCACATGTAAACCAGACCACCAGATAGGCTACAGAACAGATTCAGGAGCAGAATTCACAGAGATGTCTTGCAGTTAGTAAAATTTTGGGGATTTCTCCATGAAGTTTTCTGGAATCAAGCATTCTCCTTGACTTAAACCTTGAATCAAACATTTCCCTTGGCCCAGAGGAACTACTTTGTGTTAAACAACAGATGAAAGGTCTGTGTAAAGAAAGATCAGATTACAAGGAGAAAGGAAGTATGTTTTTCATCCATAAAATCAGTGAATCTACCTAATGAGTAGAAAGTACCTAAACAAGGGTAACTAGGTCATTTGAGGCTTTCTAGGGTGTCCTAGACTCTGCATGGGGCTGACATATATTGCAAAGAACTAGAGATTATTTACATGGTTTGGGGCCAAGTAGAGTAGTCTTAGGTACTCAGGAGGCACTAGATGCCTGTGTTTAAGTATCTGAATCCCTCTCCAGATTTTCTTTCCTCTGTATTACAAGGTAGGTTCCTGCACATCAGAGTCTTTCAGCTGGCTACTTTTGTGCTTTCTAAAATGTATCCTGTATCATCTGCCTCCAAATCCTACCCATCGGGTAAATAGAAGACGGTAACAGCATCACCTTTTGTGTAATTGGTCTTTCTTTTTCTTTTTCAGATGTTCTGTAAGCAATGAAAAGCCTAAACATCTGTCTGTAGATGAAAAAAAAAAAAAACACCCAACCAAAAAAACCCAACACAAAACGCCCCCAAACCTATCTAATAGCCAATAATGTGGCTGTGTCTGCCATTAGCAATTATTTACTATACAAAGAGGAAAAAGAACACACTGAAAGTTTTGTTAAGCTGGGTTCTAACGATTGTCTCTTCAGATGAAAAGTGGCCTTCTTCCTAGGCCACACCTTCCAGAATTTCATACACCATATTTCAAAAACTTTATATATAGAAAAGATAGCAAATACTCAAAAGATATACCAAAAGACCTGCCAGGTCTTTTGTCTCTTTAGGCAGTGTTCAAGCTGAAGGAGAGCAAACCGTAAAACTATCCTGTCCTGTCCTGTCCTGTCCTATCCATGCAGTGTGATAACACAGGGTTCAGAAATGGTGAAATTAGCAGAGCCTGTCCTACCTTGAGATTAAAGATACAGTGTGACCCTCATAAGTGTCCCAGAGAGACCTTCTAAGGTTTAGCCCAAGGCAATGCTATGGTGAGTGATCTAGTACCTTCTCCTGGCATTGCAGTGCATTGAATGACTGTGCTAGATCAGACTGATGCTAAATCACAGCACTCGGCACCACGATCCCTAGTGCAGCTGGGATAAACCATCACCTTGCATGTTCTCTCACAGAGTGTGAGAAGACTTTGAGAATCACTGCATGATGCACAGGATCAGTCTCTCTGTGCCATTTTCCAAGAACAAAAAAAGAAGTGATATTTGCTCTGTGCCAATGCAAATTCTACACTGGCACGCCTTCTTTATTCAGGAATTTTCTATAATTTTGCACTGTGGATATGACTACGTCCCCAGTGTTTTACCGTAATAGTGGTTCTAACCTACAGCAAATTGGAACAGGTAAGAAATTCACTGTTTCATACAAAAGAAAGATCACTTCCTAATTTTAGCTAAAACTGCTTCACATTTCTATCATCACTTTTCAGGAATAAACTGAAAATAATCTTATCTGCTTTCTGGTTTTGCTCTGCCCTTCAGCCACCTTCTCTGTGTTATCTCAGTGATTTACAGTGAAAGATGGACACTCACAATCTAAAGAGTCAAACTATTGAATTAAATTGACCCTACTCACAGTGTATGGAATCTAATACAGCAGGCTGCAAGACATTCATTGGTTTACCATAGCATGGAAAACAGACACTGAATTAGCACAATGTGTGCCTGAGTACTACAGGGACTACCTGTCTTGAGATCACATTAGTTGTTACCTAAATCTCTTTTGGTTACCTTGGTTGTCTGCCTGTAAATACTCTCTGCGTTTTTGAAGCAAGGTCTGACTCAGTCTGTTTATATATAAACAGAAAGGAAGATTTTGGCTTCCCTAGAGCTCCATGGCCTGCTTCTGATGTTATTCATTGTGAAATAGCATTAGTCTCACTGAAATAATGGGGCTGTGTAGAAATAGACTACACAGCTAAATTAGAAGAACTATAATGTGCAGTATCATTTAAGTGGAGAAACAGGTTAATTAGAGTATTCTTTACCTGAGTCCAGTTTTTTCTTCAAAATGATACAGTAATTCATCCTGGGTAAAGATAACTTCAACAAAAACACAAGTTAATAAGCTATACTGTTTCCATTTCAATGGATTTCTCTTGTTGGCTAGATTATGCCATGATTTCAGCTTGTTCCCAGTCCTTGCAGTGAAAGGCCTGTGTTGTTTGTATCATCTGCTCTAATGAACAGGAGTTGAAAGAGGTCGTGTCCAGACTCAGTTCCTTGCTGTGTTCTGGGATTATGAAATAAAGGTAACATGACCTTAGGAAAGACCTTTCTATAAGAGTGAATTATTGCTTGAAAGCTCTTTAGGACAAAGGGGTTTATTTTCCACAGCTTGCAATTTCTGTTCACAGATGCCCGAACACGTTCACATTTCTCTTGCTCTAAAATGCAGCGCTAGGTTGTGTGCTATATACAGTTCAGATTCATGCACTGGTCTTAATGGTTCATTTCATTAAGAAAATTCTTTGGAAAATAAGGGGTGAAATTGTCAAGTGTCATGTGTAGGTCAATGGGTTACTTGTATGCCTCTGAACTAATACAAGGACTGTCTCCTGCTATTTCTTAAGCACCTTGCACAGTAGGCTCCAGATTCCAGTCAAGGCCATATTAAGAGGGCCTCAGACATACAGCACAAGTGCATTTTGCTTTCCATTCTCACACATTCTTTCTTCCTGATGTCCAAGCAAGTCTACAGTGCTGGAACAAGTACCAGAACTGGTATTAGTGTCTGGCTATATTAGGGCTTGGGGCAGAGAGGACTGTGAATTGTGTCTGATTACAACCACTTTATAAGACCAAATTGTTTCTTAGGGCAGTGATATTGGTCTAATACTTATTGACAAAGGAGTTGACCAGATCCTTTCTGATGTTTATACATATAAATAACATTTAAGTTAGCTATGTCTCTAGCTTCTCCTCCATTGGTTTTCCAAGGCACCACATAGACCTTACTTACAAGACTAGTATCTAAGCAGAGCAATGGCAGCAGAAGAAAGAACAATTTAAAGATGCTTAAATATTTTAAAATACTTTTAAACTGAGGAGGAATTTATCACAGATCAATAATGAAGGTCACATTTGGTCTTAAGGGACAAATTTACTTTCCAGTTTTGTATAAAATTTCCAGTACAGGATTATATTTTCTTATTCTTTGAAAGAAAAGGTGCTATGCTGGACCTTGTTCTCACCAACAAGGAGGAGCTGGTGGGGCATGTGAAGCTCAAGGACAGCCTTGGCTGCAGTGACCATGAAATGGTGGAGTTCAAGATCCTTAGGGCACCAAGGAGGGCGTGCAACAAGCTCACTACCTGGGACTTCAGAAGAGCAGACTTTGGCCCCTTCAGGGATGTGCTTAGTAGAATGCCATGGGATAAAGCCTTGGAGGGAAGAGGGCCCCAAGAACGCTGGTTAATATTCAAGGATCACCTCCTCCAAGCTCAGGAGCAATGCATCCCAACAAAGAGGAAGTCAGGCAAAAACGCCAGGAGGCCTGCATGGATGAACATGGAGCTCCTGGACAAACTCAAACACAAAAAGGAAGCCTACAGAGGGTGGAAGCAAGGACAGGTTAGCCTGGGAGTAATACAGAGAAANGTGACTGCATCAGTGGAGATGGGAAGGACTACCCATGTCGTCTATCTGGACCTCTGTAAGGCCTTTGACATGGTCCCCCACAACATCCTTCTCCCTAAACTGGAGAGGTATGGATTTGATGGGTGGACTGTCTGGTGGGTGAGGAATTGGTTGGATGGTCGCATCCAGAGGGTAGTGGTCAAAGGCTTAATGTCCTGATGGAGATCGGTGACAAGTGGTGTCGCGCAGGGGTCCGTACTGGGACCGCTACAGTTTAATATCTTCATCAATGACATAGACAGTAGGATCAAGTGCATCCTCAGCAAGTTTGCAGATGACACCAAGCTGAGTGGTGCGGTCGACATGCCTGAGGGACGGGATGCCATCCAGAGGGACCTGGACAAGCTGGAGAAGTGGGCCTGTGTGAACCTCATGAGGTTCAACAAGGCCAAGTGCAGAGTCCTGCACCTGGGTCAGGGCAACCCCCAGTATCAATACAGGCTGGGGGAGGAAGAGATTGAGAGCAGCCCTGCCAAGAAGGACTTGGGGGTACTGGTGAATGAAAAGCAAGACATGAGCCAGCAATGTGTGCTCGCAGCCCTGAAGGCCAACCGTATCCTGGGCTGCATCAAAAGAACCGTGGCCAGCAGGTCGAGGGAGATGGTTCTACCCCTCTACTCTGCTCTGGTGAGACCTCACCTGGAGTACTGCGTGCAACTCTGGAGCCCTCAGCACAAGTCAAACATGGACCTCTTGGAGTGGGTCCAGAGGAGGGCCATGAAAATGATCAGGGAGATGGAACTTCTCTCCTATGAGGAAAGGCTGAGAGAGTTGGGGTTATTCAGCCTGGAAAAAAGAAGGCTTTGGGGAGACCTTATTGCAGCCCTTCAGTACTTAAAGGGGGCTTATAAGAAAGATGAGAAACTTTTTAGTAGGACCTGTTATGAGAGGACAAGGGGGAATGTCTTTAAACTAAAAGAAGGTAGATTTAGACTAGATATAAGGAAGACATTTTTTACGCTGAGGGTGGTAAAACACAGGCACAGGATGCCCAGAGAGGTGGTAGCTGCCCCATCCCTGGAAACATTCAAGGTCAGGGTGGATGGGGCTCTGAGCAACCTGATCTAGTAGAAAATGTCCCTGTCCATGGCAGGGGGGTTGGATTAGATGACCTTTGAAGGTCCCTTCCAATCCAAACTATTCTATGATTCTATGAATTTTTTACCTTTACAGAAGGAATAACTCTTTGGAGAATTTCAGAAGAGTTTAAATAATTATCTACTGGAATTCTCTTGGAGCTGAACATTACTATATTCTTTGCCATGTTAAACATCATCTATAGTAACCATATAGATACATAAGGGTTCAAATTCTAGGATTGTTATTCATACTATTGAGCACTAATTCACCGATTCACCAATGTACATCTCTGCAGTGAATGAAGAGGTTGGGTTATAAACTCAGTAGAAAGCTTTCAAGGAGTATCTAGAAGTGCTGTTTTCTGTCATTTTAAGCTTGTGGTCCAGAAAAAAACACCTAAAATAATACAAAAAGCCCAAACATTTTCTTTGACCAGACTGAAAATCTGCAAGAACATGCTATACATTCCAGTAGTAGTTGGTGCCCAGAACAGAATGAAAAATTTCTTAAGTCTACACTTGTAAAAGCATGCACTTATGAATCTAAGAGTGAATTGATCTACTGGATAGATATACACAGGGTCTTTATCTTGGCCCACCCACATAAAATATGTGAATTCATTAGAAAGAAATTAGTAGTTGGCTTAAACATCACCCTTGCATTTTCTCTTGATGAATTCTGAGAGGGTTGGGCTTATAAATATTTTAAAAGCTGAAATGAATATAATCCTTTGTATAAAACAACTTTTTTTGCTCAGCAATAAGGATTCAATTCACAGTTATTTTTTCTTACTGTGCAAATATTTTCAGAGCCTTCTGTATTAACAAGAAAGCAAGATATGGTCAATGCAGTTTGGTGATAGTAGGGTTGTCAAGAATGTGCACTGATAGAAATAAGAAAGCACAGAAATTTGGCACAGTTCAGAGGTTTGATTTCACAGGGACCACATATCTAACTGGAAATGGCTGAGACTACTGGGTTGTGCTGTCTGAACTCACTGCGTGTTTGATACATAGCTCTGTCGGTAGCTCTTATATGTAGCGTGTACAGTGTCGAGGCATCTCTAAAACTTAATAAAACTCTGGAATGTGCAAAAGACATCATCAATTTTGGAAGATGAATATGTGGTAGCACATGCTGTTGTACTGGAGTTGTGTAAAGTCTTACAAGCAAAATGAAACAGAACAAAAAGGGAAAGAGCAATCTTCAATATAACTTGCCTAGATATTGAAATGAAAACCAGTAGACATTTGCAAGAAAAATTATTCTCTAAGTTATGTGAAGGCAATACTCACAGGAGTAAAAAAATATTTGTAAAAATACAGGAAGTTGCAAGGAAATGAAAAAAATATATATAGGTGAGGCCGCACCCCGAATACTGTGTTCAGTTTTGGGCCCCTCACTACAAGAAGGACATTGAGGTGCTGGAGTGTGTCCAGAGAAGGGCAACAAAGCTGGTGAAGGGCCTGGAGAACAAATCTTATGAAGAGTGGCTCAAGGAACTGGGACTGTTTAGTCTGGAGAAGAGGAGGCTGAGGGGAGACCTCATCGCGCTCTACAACTACCTGAAAGGAGGTTGTAGCGAGGGGGGTGTTGGTATCTTTTGCCAAGTAACTAGTGATAGGACGAGAGGAAATGGCCTCAAGTTGCACCAAGGGAGGTTTAGATTAGACATCAGGCAAAATTTCTTTACTGAAAGAGTGGTCAGACCTCGGAACAGGCTGCCCAGGGAAGTGGTGGAGTCACCATCCCTGGAGGTATTTAAAAGACGTGTAGATGAGGCACTTAGGGACACGGTTCAGTGGGCATGGTAGTGTTGGGTTGATGGTTGGATTCAATGATCTTAGAGGTCTTTTCCAACCTTAATGATTCTATGATTCTATAAAAGAAAAATACTGTAAGAAGAAAATAAGAACAAATTCCACATATTTTATTTCATGAGATATTTGCTTCTTACAATTTTGTGACATTATAGAGCATTCTAAAAACAACTAAACACATATTTATAAATTGGATAGTCTTATGTTCATGTGTGTGCATAAATATGAGAATATGTGCAAATCCGCATAAATAAATCCTAGTGAGGGGTGCATCCTATAAGCAACACAAAGAATAGGCAATCAGAGTAATAGTTCTTCCAGCTTTTGAAAATTCCTTTCTTTCTCTTTGGCTGCCTTCTGGAGCTACAACATGATACATTGGGGAAGGTGGGCAATAGAGAAACAGAGTAAGTGAAAAGGAATGACAGAGGTAATTGCAACAAGCCAAAAAAAGCAGATTATAAGTAGGAAAGACTTTAATAGGAGATACAAAAACAAAGAGAAAAACCTGAGACAAATTCACTTCCCCTTCCCTGTCTTCCTTCCCTTCTCTTCCCTTTCTTCCTTTTCCTATCATTATGTACCATTACACTGAGGCTGCCAGCTCCATTTTTTCACTAAAACTGTTATCAGATCACAGTAGTAGTATCAGCATAATCCAAGCCTCCAAGTGCTACTTCTAGCTTGTATTCACCAACCAATTCAGAACAGCGCCCCGATTTGCCCAGCTCCATGCTTCAGGGGGGTGTCAAATTCTTGCTTATGCAGAGTACTGTTTTTCCAAAGAGCAGAGATACACAATATGTTTTGCGTCCCATAATATATAATTACTGACTCATTACAACAGGCCTTTCTATGAATTCTGCACAGAACTTCTGCATGTATTTGGCCTCAAAATAATTACTAGCAATTAGAATCATAGAATCATTTAGGTTGGAAAAGACCCTTAACATCATCAAATCTAACTGTAAACCTAACACTGCCAAGTCCACCACTAAACCATGTCCCTAAGTGCCACACCTACACATCTTTTAAATACCTCCAGGGATGGTGACTCAACCCCTTCCCTGGGCAGCCTGTTCCAGTGCTTGACAACCCTTTCGGGGAAGAAATTTTTCCTAATGTCCAATCTAAACCTCCCCTAGTACAACTTGAGGCTATTTCCTCTCATCCTATCACTTGTTACTTGGGAAAAAAGACTGACACCAAGCTCGCCACAACCTCCTTCCAGGTAGTTGTAGAGTGCAATGAGGTCTCCCCTCAGCCTCCATTTCTCCAGACTAAACAACCCCTGTTCCCTCAGCTGCTCCTCATAAGACTTGCTCTCTAGACCCTTCACAACCTTGATTGCTTTTCTTTGGATGTGCTCTAGCACCTCAATGTCTTTCTTGTAGTGAGGGGCCCAAAACTGAACAAAGTATTTGTAAAATATCAAATGTTTTGAAACATAATCTGGAGCACTGTCAGCACCACACACACTCCTGGAGACATTCTTGGGTGGACTTGCTATCTGAGGCGATCCTGGGAGAATGAAAACTGACATTGAGGTACCTCCTTCTGTCCAAGTAAGCTAGTCAAGCTTGCTTAAGCAAGAAAAACAAGAAGAATTAGGAGACACTAATCATTCCTCTCTCAAAACAGTTTTTTTTTTAAGCATGAACACAAAGTTCTGGATTAGCCTGATAGGAAGGAAAAAATATTTCTACCTACACTGTAAACAGAGATCTCTTGAGGGTTCTGTAAGATTTTGGTGAAGGGAAACAATCCACATGGAATTCACAGTCCGCATGGAATTACCTTCCCTTTTTTTAGAGATTCAGATTCTTCCTTCTTTAATTGCATGTACTATATTATCTGTCTTTTCAAATTTGGCATTCCTGGAATTTTGGGTAATTTCTCACCAGTCAGAAAGCTCAAAAAAAAAAAAAAAAAAATTCTGCCATGGAAGAGAAACGAGATTTGGAGCTTGAGGAAAGGATCTTTCCCCGGAAGATATGAACCATGGGACTGTGAGAAGCATGTACAGACTACACAGGGATGGACACGATGTAGAGGCAAGGGCTGGATGTTTACCATTCATGCTCCTCATTTCCTCTAGTTTCCCTAGGAAATAAATTTAGGCACATAGATTAGAAGAGAGCTCCAGCACCTTCTAACATATCTCAGGATTTGGATGACATAAGGATACATTGCAGGAGAGTCCAATTTGCATAACATTAAGGTGTGTTAAAATGTGACATTTAAAACCCAGCATAAACTTAACTTAGATCACTTTAGGGGTTTATAGCTTCTTCAAAGCCCTAGAAGTATGGATTCATCATAACCAAGGCATCCATTCTCTCAATATAAGATGTAAAAATAATCCTCAAAATTTATTTTTTAAATTCTTCAAAAGTACCTTTTTCATTTTATTTAGCTACAACATGCAACATAAATATGTTTACCAATATTTACTTGAGAAAATTAGAAAACTTGCTTGTGGATTATAGTTCATGAATAATACATCCTCCTGAACTCATTCCAATAAGTATTTATCTCCTGCAATAAAAAAAACTTCTATTTATATTCCATATAATTTTATTTTTTAGGTTGATTTCAATATTTAGTATGACCCATAGTCTCAGAAAAAGCAGAATGTTTCACTGGAGAGTTTTTCTTCTTCAAGATATTTAATAGATTTTAGTTCCCATGAAAACAAATCTGTAAAGAATTTTGGCTGATGATAATAAATAAAACTTTGCAATATCAGTTTACCATCACTGCTTGGTTTCTTTTGGAAATATTGTTTCTATTCTGTTTAAACAAACAGGGACAAGCTGTCTGCTTTGGAAATCCTTTTATTGACCCCAGCTACTTACAATATCCACAAACATTTATTTCTAGCATACCAGAATCATGTCTTCATGCTTTACCAATATATATGTCTATCACGAGGTCAGCAGGTACAGGATCCTATCACAAATAGTTGGTATTATTTACTAAACCATGCATTTTGAATTTATTACCTTTGTTTTCATGAATCCAGGTGTTTAAAGAAAACTACAATGCACAATTCAAATTTATAATGTAAAATAAGCATTACTGATGTGTAGATTCACAAAAATTAGGAAGATTATTTATGGCAATGCCACAGTAGCTGTTTCAAGTGAGCAGTTTGTTCAGAATAAAAATTACTGTGATGAAAATTACTTATCTGCAATGAAATAATTTGCTTCCTTCAGAGCAGGGCTTTGTTAAGATAATGGGAAAAAAAAAAGAATTTTTTTTTTTAATCTTTCTGTTCAAAATTGCTCATAATCTAGAAATTATTTCAAGAACTGAGATATTAATACATTTTCTAAACTTTAAACTTTAACATCCCACACTATCGTCACGCACAGCATGGCAAATTATGTTCTATTGCTAGAAAACTCACAGGTAACATTACAGTAATTATTATGAGTTATCTTTGTTAATGGTAGGTTTGGCCAATGGCTATTCAACATTGCCAGTTGCCTACTTTAAATTAAGCAAGAGCAAATGTGGCAAAACTCTGCATCACTAGTAGCTAATTATGAAAGGGCCAAGGTTTCCAAAGATACTGCATTTAGCACATACTCACATCTGAAAAGCTAAATCACATGATTTAGCTGAATGCCTTCGTTTGACCACCTGATTGTCTCTGCTGGGCAAAGTGTTGTTGGTGTGGTCTCTTTTCACCCATCTACTTCTTATTCATGTTCAACCAATCAATCAGATGTAGGCATTGCCTAAAGATGAGTACATGCTTGAACAGTTGCATGAATAACATTGAACTATTGAATTAGAGACTGCCAATACATTATTGGCTGCATATGCCATAGGTGACTGAGGAAGGTGTGAAAAGAAAGAAACATGATGTCCCAACCTACTTGAGTTGTAGATGGTCTTGGTACCATGGAGTTGCAGTGGAGACTGAGACCTCGAAGAATCATATTTTCACAAGCACTTGCATACACACACACTACCAAATGTCTGGAAAGGAAATGCTGCTTTACAGAAATGTGATGCTTGCAAGCTGAATCACCTGAAGGCGTAAGAGATAAAATGACATATATTGTCCCTACTATGCTGTTTTGCTTTAACATTATATATTATGCCTCTGCAAGTGGGACCTCTTATAAAACAGGGATAAAAGCCTAGGATGTAGCTGCAGTATTGCATTGCTGTACCGTTGTGGGATTTGATACCCAGTTGATTTCTTTTTCCAAATATAAAAGTAAAAAAGGAGGCGTGCTCAGAAAGTATATAATCTTTCTCAAATTTGTTACCCTTATACAATGACATACTTCCTTTAGGTGCACAGCAGAGGCACCTGGAAGAATCATGATGAGGTACGAAACCACTGGAGTGACTAAAAAGGGTAAAAAAATTTATGATCCTGGAAGTAGGAAACCAGCTGAAAGGAAGGAAGCAGAATGAGAAGAGTATTTTCTTCCACAAAAATGAAACAGCTGTGACAAAGCTGCAGCACAAGTTACTGTTGATTCTGTGGAGAACTTCTTTAGAGAGGTCATCCAAAGCCTGTAAACCCAGGATCAATCCAGCAATGAAAGGTGAACTGAGAATTGTGCATGAATGAAGGCAAAACTGATTTCAGGAGACAGAAGGAAATCTTCCTTGTTCCAAATTAAACTGTTTTCTTCTTGTCCTTTCTTCTGAGGACGTGAAGAACAGTGGTCACATCTCTTATCATGTTCACAATTTTTTTATTTCTACTCTTTTTTTTTTTTTGAGACATATAGTAGAGAATGCACAATGAAGTTAAAATTTAGCAAGAAACAAGAGTCTGAAAACCTAAGAAATTCATAGTCAAACATACATTTACAGCATTTTTGCTTTCTGATTAACAATGACTAAGGGACACAACTAAGGAAAATGCTTGTTTAAAATCTGGGCCCCTTAGCTTCACTCTTGCAATAAACATTACTGTCAATAAAACCAGAGAAGAGCAAATTGTATATTCCTCATATTCAAGGATGAAAACCAAGTGACAAAAGACATACCACAAAACCATTATGCAAACTAAAAGACCCTAAAGAAGTACAAATGAAGTTTCTAAAATACCTTGTTAAATCTTTATCTGCCGAGATAAACCATCAGTCTCTTCCTACTGGAACCATTCATTTAAAAGGGTTTGTTATGTGATGTCTTCCATTTCAAGAAGATGTGAAAACTAATATACAGTTTGTATCATGGAACAGACCATCTGCTGTGAAAAGTTCCCATATCAAGAGAACAGAAGGACTAGTTCCCAATTAATTAGGAGAATTGGATATACTCTTTCCAAGATGGTTGCAGTTGATAAGACAATCATCTGTCTGTCAGACTGTGTCTGTTTGCCTGTTAGTCTAGCTAGAATACTGGAGAAAAGTCAGAGAGATGTTTATTGTTTGTATCTTTCTTCTCCTTCCTCCTCTCTTCACCAAAGGAAAGCCATCCCAGGAATTGAATCATTGAATATAGTCATAGTCTTTTTTATCCAAAGTTGTTTTGTTCTCTTGTTCATGGTAAATATACAAATGTCCCAATGAAGGCATATCAAGGACAAAGGGTATTATGGGCATAGATTTCAGATGTTATTTATAGCAAGATTTTCTAATGCAGAGCTATTAATAGCAACTCATTGCACAAGAGGTGAATGAACAATACAGATGTCTCAGCCTCTGTTGAAGGAGCTATTCTTTTCCTGAAGAAAAGCCCTGTTTGTACAAGGCACCATTTACAAGTCTATTGTGCTTTTTTATAGCTATGAAATAATGTTGTTTTTATCTTTTTCAGCTGAGCTGAGCTGCTGGCTTCCGTTTGGCAGCTTCACAAACAATCTGTGCGCAGCAAGCCACGCTTAGCAGGCCCCCAGAGTGGGTGACAGGAAAGATTGTACACCAAGACAGGGAGACAGTGTGGTTTCCTCATAAAACCAAACTTTGAAGTCCAGGATCATAGGGAAGTCTAGTTAAGGAAGCAGGTATTTAAAAAGCCCAAGAGAGTTTCACAAAGAGTAGCAAAAAAATGTGAGTGTTTTTAGCTCAATGCACTAAAAGGCCATGAAAGGTAATGTAAGCATTTATGACCTGGATATATAAGTAGATCTATTCCTTTTTTGTTGGTTTTTTTTTTCTTTCTTTTGTAAAAAATAATAAGTTTGACACCTTATAATCCCCATAAACTGAAAGTAATCACCAAACTGAGAGCATGGGAACATACAAAGAAAAGTGTAATTTCCTTACATAGTGCATGATGAAGCAACTTACTATAAAGCATTCTGGAAGCTATGTCTATAAAAGACCAAGCAGTAACTACAGTGGGAGCTACAGACATTTCAATAATAAAGTTGTAAAATCAAATCCATGCTTTTGGTTAAGAAGACCCTGTCTCTAGGAAATGATCAGCTATAAATCCCTGAGAAACACATTTACGTGAGTCTTGAATTGACTAGCTACTTAACAGCTCAAAAATCTACCAGAAAGATTGCTAGTCTTTGAGAAATCTTTCCTTATCCTGCTTTTTTGTTTTCACTTCCAAAAGGTCACAGTAGCCAGATGGAAAGAGGTGCTGGTAACCTAAATTCTCTTTTAATCTTACACACACACACACACACACACACACTTTTCCATATTTCATAACTTTATTTAGTGAGATAAAACAGAGCCACAACTTAAGTGGTTTGAAAGTTGCATTGAAAAGATCTGGCAGGAATACATGCCAGTTTATTTCCTGAAAAGCATTTTTCATTGCAAAACTGAGTTTTTGAAAGTAGTTGTGGTTTTTCTGGGGATGGGGCTTTTGCGCTACTCTCACAAAGTTCACCTCTAAAATAAGTTCATGGTATTACCTCTAGGAAAATATTCAGTAATCTGAATCATCTCTGTCTACATTTCAGGGGGTTTGGTCAAGATCATCAGGATAAGCCTGATCTGAAAATCTAGTATTATGTAATGGGAGTCTTTATTTGCATGGGAAAACCAATTGAATCCTTGGAATCTGGGAACAGTTTTTTGTTTTCTGCTCCAGCTCTTCCAGTTTCAGTCACAATGATCAGAACAAAAACATCGTCTTCAAAAAGGTGACAGCACACCCCTTCCGTCTCCAAAAATCTGTCACGTCAGAGGAAGAGACATGACAGGGAAAAAACAGTTTCTTGAGAAGGCTTATTTATGAAGAGAAAGCAAAACTTTATGACCTTTTCTTTGATCAATTACCTCCAACAAAATTTGACTATTGAATATTAGAGGAACTACTGATGGAAAAATAATTAGGTTAATATTTTTACTAGGAATAGCATCTAAAATTGTGACTTTTTCTTGGCATTTAATAACAGACAAAAAAAAATTTAATTTGTTGAAGGAGTTCAATCACCACAAATTATTCATACACCTTTTAGAAAAACAATGACATCCAGATGGATTAATGAATTGAGAATGTATGAATAGTAAATGGTTTTGACTTTTAAACAGAATGAGAAATGTGTAACCTCTCTATTCCATCATTCAGTTTGTATCTTCAGCAACAAGAAGTAAAATGACAGCATAAGGCCATCAACAAATACATTTTAGGAATCATGTACAAAATAAAACCCCACCTCAGTGTACTACTTCCTCACTTGACAGTTTTAGAAATTTGTTTCTGGGATCATGAATCCTGTTGCCAGAATCTTCTGGAATGTTCCCTGTTAAAACCTTCTCCCTTCTGATTTGTTTTGAACTATATTTGACAAAACTGTTCATTATTATGGAAATTATCTATTTTTCTATTGATTGGACATCTAAGATCACATTGATCTTCAGATTTAATCAGATGCTTTGCAGCAGTAAGGTGGGTTTGTTACTAGGTTACACTTCAGACAAATATAGAGTAGTTTAAAGCAAGTTTTGTTCTGTTTTTGTTAGATCAGTTTGTACATGAGAAGAAATTTTAAAGATTTCATGGTTGGTAGAAAATGACTTCTACAATGTACTTTATTATGAATGGTTGCTTTCATTTCTTGTGATAGAGATTTTTGGAATCAAGAACAGCACCACATAAATTAAATAGTCTTTAGTGCATTATAAATAATTCTCTCTTAGTGAACATTTACTTTCTGAAAGCTGCAGTGAAACTGTAGTCCTTTATTCAACCATATACTACAGGCCAAGTCTGGTACAAACAGCGGCAAGGGAGTTCCCCACAATTGCCCCGCCAAAAAATTGAAGTTAACAACAACCTGCCATTCATAGAGATTTGGATTACCTGTCTGAAGCTTTCAGATTTCCTAATACACATGCCGGATACTCCCCAAACTCTCTTCATTTTAGCCATCAGCTCTCACTCAGGATCATAAGCAGGTACACAGTACCATCATAGGTATAAAATATGCACACACTGTTAATATTCTTGAAATAATGTTTTATCTTGCAAAATTATTAAACTATGATCTCAAATAAGACACTGCAAGTTTTGTAGGTTTATTTTTTCTTTTAGTCATTGATATCTGAAAATCTATACATATTTATAAGGTTGATTTTATGTACAGAGATGCCTTTGTCTATCAGGTTGCTGAAGATTAGAAAATAGATTTGCTGACTTTTTTTTTACTTTGCTAGGTCTATTGAGCCATGCCATGTAAGAAATTACTAGTGCCTGTAAGTATATGACATCTCATCAGTAAGGAATGTAATGATGTCTTTGGTTCATAAAGTGAAATTATTTCAAGTTGTAAAGGACCTCCCGGAAAGGGTCAGAAGGTGGGATTCCAAGAAATAAATCATAGGTGTCTATAAGGATTTTCTTTCGTGTTAAAGGAAAGATTAATTACAGACACAAGGTTTGAGAGAAAGTTGAACTATAGGTGGGCATGTGTCTAGTGGTTCAAGCAGACACCTGAGAGTTGAGACTTCTGACTCTTCCTGTTACTGAATATGTGTCTTTGAGCAATTTGACCTTCCACCTTTTGTTTACCTTTCAGTAAAGCAAATGCCCTCTGTGCTTGTGATTTTAAAGTAGCACAAATTATTTATGATTTCAGCAAGTCAATAAAGATTTCTTTTTTCCCTATCAACGTGGTTGAACAGAGACTTCATTTCATTACTGAGTGGAAAGTGTATTTATACAAGCATTTTTTTATTGTATTGTATGGAATAATACTCTTCTAAAAGCATTGAGAAATAAAATACTAACACAAGCTTAGATTAGTTATATCTAAAAAAACTACTGAATAGATTCAATGGAAGTCTAATAAAATGAAGATTAAGTGGAGATTCTCCCATTGATTCCAAATGAGAAATTATGAAGCTCTAAATCAGCCCAGCAGTATATCAGACACATATGAAACATATGAAACATAAGGAATAATATCTATATTTTATATGATAAAAGTACCTTCCACTAATGTGAGATAAACAGTGATTTTCACATGACCTCTGTATATGCATTTTAAATTTGCAGAATTGGAAGGAATTTAAAGAATGAAAACTTAAGAGAAAATTAAATGGCTGAAGAGATTATATAGATCAAGTTTTTAGACATGTAGAGAAATCACAGTGAATAGGTTTTCATAAACATTTATATGTGACTAATTGAAAGAATAAGCTTTCAAGTTAAGGTGTTAAGTGTGTTGACAACAAAGTTTAAATCCATAGCTGGGGACACAAACTCAAGATTAGGAATTAATGAAACAGATTTCAGTATTGTTGTCCTGGAAGTTATTTGACCTTAGTGAACTGTAAGAAACTCCTTTCCACAGTTCAGTGGCACTTATTGACTGCATTAAAGCAGCTTGTTTTGGTTTTGATAAATTACTAGTATACCTGAAAAGGAGTTTGACTTATTATAAATTGCTTTACAGCAGCGGGTTATGCAAGCACTACATTCACATATTCAAAATACACTTACTGCTATGTTTGATTTATTAAGCATCTATTCTGGGGTACTTTAAAACATTAAAAATAATAATTTGTACATACCTAACAATTTGCATATGACAAAACAATATAGTATGCCATAAATAAGAACCTGTAATAACCTATCTTCATGTAACATAGTGTTTATCCAGATCCAAAAATTTCCAAAAATGCAAATGCCTTTGCTTATGACATGCTACATTATAGTATGCATATTATTGTATAGTATATCATATATTGTATTTTATACCTCTAGAGTAAAGATGGGAAGCTGGAACCATGTATCAAATAATAAGTATCATCCGCCTTCTGCCTCATCTTTACTTTCTAAGTGGGCAGTCCTACACAGATTTATATACATTAAAATTATCGCAAAGCAATAGAAATGTGGGTCACTGATAGAAAGGCCTGTGTATGAAAGAGTTGCAGTACCCTGACAACAGTAAATGCAAAAGTACCCCTACAGTGATTAGGGCATCCACAAACATCCCAAATTGCAAAGGACCATACTCAATAGTGACATATCTTGGATTAGGAAAAATGACATTAATTCTAGTAATATCTTTCTGTAGTCTTCCTTATGTCATGGACTGAAGCTCAGCTGTTTCCCACTTCTCCCAGCCCGATCACTTTCAAGCACTTGGATATTTTTTTCCACAGCCTTAACTCCTGTGATGTAGAACTAAAGACACTACCACCTATGCCTTCCCATTAACACTTATAAGAGAATGTCAACAAGGCCTTCCGTAAAGGCAGATCCAGGCATTCCCTGCCTGCCCTCTGAGTTGGCCAGATACTGCATATTTGTGTCAATGTGGCACCAAGCCCAAGATAATAAAGTTTGCCACTCGGCAGTGCTAAAAATTTTGAGCACTTTTGCATGGTAACCCCTGCAATGTGACTTCCAGGTTAGATCTAGCTTACCGATTATTGGTTTGAGGACAGGGCACAGAAAGCAGATTCACTGCAATCAATTTTTGCCATGCAAAATGTCTATATTGCAAGCTAGTTACCTATGATGTCTAAAGGGAATGGAGTGAAAGGGAGAAACTCCACAATGCCTGTGAACCCAGCCTGTAACAGATGTGTGTTTGAACTGTTGATAGGTAACCCTGTAAGCTGCTTCTGTTTTCCACTGACAATAGGAGTCCAAACAACTTGCACAAAGTAGACATTTAACTTTTTGAATTCTACTGTTGGTTTGCTAGATGTCAGCTGCACATTCTGGTTAGAAATCTGATAGTCCCCTAAAATTTACTAGGGATTAGGTGATATTCAACTTCCCAAGTGAAAGATTAGCATTCCACAAAAGCTTTGCTCAGCCACTGAAGAAGGTAAGACTTCACCAGCAAAATTTCTTAAAAGTTTGTGTCAAATTTCAAGATTAGATGGCTTGCTCTGTCTTCTCCACTAATTGTAGTGACTCCATCTTCATCAGTGTTAGACAACTAGCTTTATAGAGTCCTGTATTGTAGCACCTAAAGTTGCATGATATGAATCTCACTTTTGGACCAAATGTTGCTTCATTAATATTCTATGAATGTCCTAGCTTGAGAGGATTTCCAGAATCTGTCTACTATATAATGAGTTCTAAAAAAACCGCAACACACATAGAAATTCCATCTAAAGAATGGCAACCCATGTTTCATAAAATAAAATTAGTAGTTGATCAACTCACCCAAGGAGCGTGAAGTTATACATAATCCAAGTCCTCAGTCTGATCTGTCCTGACTATCCTCAGCTTTTCCATTATCCTAAAGATCAGGCTTGAAGTGATTTATTTAATATTATTGCCTTCTCTTTAGCTGATACTATTACAATGAAGAACGAAAATGAAAATGAATGGTATCCAGAGAAAGAGAATGCATGTGAGACAGGGTGTCGGTCTTTCAGGTCAGTGACAGGAGCATTCATCTAGAAAGGGGAAATTCTGTTCCCTTTTGAACAATGCCCGTGCATTTTACCATACAAACTATGTAACGGAGCTCAGGCAGAGAAGGAACCAAGGTCTTCAATTTCCTGATCAAGTCCTTCAGCTGCCAGACTGATACAGACTGATAAGTTTTCTAGAAGACAGAATGGCTGAGGAAAACATTTAGGTGAGCTGATCATCTAAATTTAAACATATAACATAAATGCTTAAGATGAGAGGAAAGGGAACTGAACCCAACATTATACAGATATCCTGCTGAATGCTACAGGTATGCCCCACCCAAGATGTGAGATATAGGTTAGGCAGCTGCTCTGCTCAGTATATTGGTCTCAGCAGATCCCACTCAACTTCACTCTCAGCATGTAGTGCACTGGGAACATGGATGACAAACCTAGATTATGAATTCTGGCAAGTCGTCATGTGGAAGTCAAATACAGCAAAAGGAAATGTTCTCAAACCTACGTGTCTTTTATGGATCTCTCCTTTTAGACCTAGTTCTTGTTTACATTACATCCTCCTTCCACAGCTCTGGTAATTTAAACAGTTATAAAATGAAAGCAAACTCAGTTTTGCTTCACTTTGAGAAATGTGCACACTACCAGGACATGGAAGGGGGCTTTAGAGTAAATAAGAGATAGATTTTTCATCTTTATCAACTACCAAGAATTTCTTTTTAGCATTACAGATGATGTATTTACCATTTCACACCTTCCTGAATACCGATGGTCAGGGGTCATAAAACATTCTGGGGTTCTGGACCTTCACAAAGTTGTCTGCCACAGACCTCTTACCTCAGTTATCAAATATTAGGTTTTCAAATAAATACAAATTTCTTGAGCAGAAGTCTTGCAACAAGTTCCTTAAGTACAGTTGACCTTTCAGTACAGTTCCTTAAGTACACTTGGCTTTCACTCAAGAGTGGCCAAAGCAAGTATAAGTCAACTCGGAAATTTTACTTAGCCACCACCTTAGTCAACCTTACCCTATGAATACAAAGAGGCTCCTAGAGTCCAGCAACATCCTTCTGGTGTCTGTCCTCTTTGATCTCACATCTATCCGTATCCTTCCAAGTTGTCTCATAATCAGGGGACTGCAGTTCTCACCTCTCCTCTTTTTGGATAAGCCACCAGTGAGGAGGCCAAGTGGACATTTTGAGGATCTCCCTCACCTCAGTAGGGGTCAAGGAGAGTGACAAATCCTCTCCTTGTCAGGGACTCTGTAAAAATAAATGAATAGCAAATGAAAAGGAGGATTTAAAAAGCATGTATGTGCCATTAAAAAAAAAAATCCCTCTATTTATTTTAAACAGAACAGCAGACAATACACAGAATAGCTAAGGCACCAGAAGTCAACAAAAATAGAGAGAAGACCATTGAAGAAAAGATTTCCATGCTTTTTTAACATTAATGTCTCATTTTTCTAGGGTACTATAATAAACAAGCCAGTATCTGTGAAGCTGTTAAAACACAGTAAAACTCCAGTCAGTTCAAGATACAACAACAAGGAGAAAAAGTTTATGCTTTTACCTTTTTCCTTTCTAAATATAATGTTTTCTAATTTGAACCTTGCTCCAGAAAGCAGAGTTCTTTTGACAGTAAATGATACAGAGGTGCAGCAGGTTATGCCAACAGCTTCAGAGATCTATTTTAAACCTGAAGAGACAGGAACAATTAAATTTTTTCTGTCCAGACCATTTTAATGACAGAAAACAAGCCTGTCTGCTTCCGGAGGGATGATATGTTTCTCACTCAGGAAAACATCAGGCTCCAGGATTTTATCCTTTACAAACTCTTAAAAACAGGAAAAAGGATTTCAGTTCCTGATGTGCTAGCAATTTGTGTTAATTCACAATCATGCACCAACATAACTGGATCATTTGGGAAACATTGTTTTCCGGGTTGAGAGCTGCTTGTTAGATAAAAGCAGTAAAAGAAAAATGCCGCTTCCACTGATCAAGCTCTTCCCTGTTTCTTTTTCTTATGTATTCCTTCCACTAATGAAAGACCAAACTACATTTTGGATGTATGTAAATGGCAGTATTATCAGGCAATGCTGAAGTGCAATTAATGCATTTTACCCCAGGCTACCGTGGTTGTTACAGATCTTCCAAAAGCTGTAGTCAATGCCCATGGTGGTTTTGGAATCATTAAATTGATGTTTTGAGACACACGAACCTACAGGATACACTTCAATGAGAAATGAGGCACTGCTATTTGTAAGTGTCACAGAGAAACCTCAGTGACAAATCCTGCTCACATTAGGGCCATTAGACTTTCCACTCCTGCTCATCACTAGTTTAATATGATTTCAAAATTATTTTTTTGTCAAATTTGTGCTTTGCCCTCAAAAGTTTACTTGCAGCTTCCCCTCCCTTCTCAAAGTGTGATTTTCCTGAATAAACACTGATGCTTTTGTGACTTAACAGATTCTCACAACTGCAGAAGGCAGCCTTTTTAGAATTTATATGCAGATGAGTATAGGCAGACAGTTCCAAACTCAAACATACTAGGTCTGACCTGGCAGGACTGCCCTCCCCAGAGGTTAGATGCAGTTCAATCCCATAATACCTCCCCTAAAGTCAATATACCTGTTGTGGCAAAAGCTGTGTAATGAACTCATGGACTGGAGTTTTTGGTCTCTTGCAGTCATCTATGAAAATGAAATTAAAAGTTCTTGGTGCCTTTACACAGTCCTTTGGTCTCTGTTGAGAAGTGGTTTACTCTTAAAGTAAGGGGTAAAGCAAGCTGAACACTTTCCCTGGGTAACTTGCTGTGGCAAGTCAGTAACTTAACTCACTACAGCCCAATTATGCAGTGTATGGCCTCTGCTTGTGGAATGGCCTCTGTCTGTAGGGGAATGCTCTAAAATATGCTATGGGCTGCAGGCACTGCAGCACATTCTTTTAGGTAATTGTCCCAAAGCTGTGACACCACAGGAAAATAAATAAATTAATAAAAAAGGCCAGCATCCTGCAAAACAGCTGGTAAACCATTCTTTAGGTCATTTAACAGGATATATGCAGTAAATATGTAACCAGTCCTCTTCTTCCTATATCCATTTAAGTACATGGAAAAGCTTCTGTTGACATCAAGGCCTGTTGAAACAAGCCATACACATCAATGGTGTCAAACCTTGCTGTGTGCAAGAAAGGTATGTAAAAGGAACACAGTGTTTATACCAAGGCCTGCATCCTGCACAGCAAAGCAAAATTCTCATTTCTGGCTTTCCATTCTGCCAAGCCATAAACAGATTTTTGTGCAGATATCTGCACTGCTTGAATAATGCTTTTAGATATAATTAGATAAAATAAAAACTATATTAACATTGGAATTACATTCAGTTAATTAATTTATTACCAGATTATTTTATGTATAGCAATTGTGTAGCTCTACAAATGGTAATTTTTAAGTAGCCATGCAATTTGAAACCTCATTTAAAATAAAAAATACGTCTCTTACTCTCATACTTGTGTAGATAAAAGTGAGGCAGGACATAGATCTGCAGAAAATCTGGATGGTTCAGAGAAGGTGCTGCTGTATGTTTGAAAAGACAACCACTTTTGAAATATATCAATGACAATGGAATTGTCAGAATTCTTCGTCATTTCATTTTAGAAGAAATGTTACTCTGCTACACTTATTAATCATCACTGGACATAGCAACAGCCAAATACTAGAGAGGGGAAAAATTTCATAGACATGTCAAGAATATAGGAGACAAGACATTTCAAACCTGATATTTCAAATTGCTTTTCCTTTTCACCTAAACAAAGCAAAGAAAAATGCCATCCAAACCCAAAAATAATACACACATCATTAAGTGTCTTCTGGATATCAAAATCTCAACTGTTTATTACATATTTTTAAATATCATAGTTTTTTGTTAACAAGTAGTTGAAAATCTCCTGTATTTCCTCAAAGACTTCACTACCTCTGAAGTTATACTTTCAGCACTTTAAAACCCTGTGTTTCACTGGGAAGGTTGAGCATATAGAACAGAATAAACACTTCACAGTTGTGTAATGTGGTTAGTTCTTCAAATTTTGAATATAACCAATTTTTTTTTACTTTAACTGTAAAGTGTCTTGGAAATTTTTAACTTTGTTACATATTTCTAAGACCAACTGTAGTACAGTACCGCTCCCTTCTAAAATGGAAGAAGATCTTGCATAAAATGGTAACACTCCATAGAACAGAAAGGTTTTTCTCACATGGGAAAAATTTTTCAAAGTAGTAGCTGAGGGACATAGGTATTCAAAACAAAGCTCCACTTCTACACAGCTTCAAAGTATAGAAAGAAGAAAAAAAAATATTATACAAATGAAGGAACAGATCAAAGTGAAAGGAATTAGCCTTTATGGTCAAGCATGGCCTTGGTACCTTGCCTTTTCTTCACATGGACATGACTGACATCCTTAAGTGACATCCTTCTTTCCCTCTATAAATGCAGGTTAAGTATGTTATGTATTTAGCTATATTAGAGGGCTGGGCAAGGCAGGTCTGAGTTAGCTTTCATCACATGAATCAGGATCTGTCTGCAGCTTAAGTCAGGGGTCTTTTACACAAAGCATCAGCCAGACGACCTGCTCAGGACCCAAAACTTAGATTCTCACCAAACAGTTTTGCAGTAGGATTAAATGTGCCTTTAAACATATAGTCATTGAAGCATGACCTTACACCTCAAGACTTTCAGAAATACCTGAATGGAATTTTTTTTGTGTAGTTCTGGGAGACAGAATACTTATGACCGTCTTTGGTTTCATATAAAATACAACTGGTGTTATAGTTTGGCATGAATGTTCAAGTCCTTCACTGAGCCAATTGAAATCCTAACTATTTTTTTTTTAAAACTACTGTTCCTTTTATTCTTTTTATGTCAACATGCCCTCTGTCTTTCTTAGTTTACACATGAAGTAGCTTTCTTTATGCTCCAGACTCCAGTGGGTGATAGCTGTTTGGAATTAAGATATAAGCAAATCACATCAATCCTCATTTGTCTTTCATTTTAACTTTAAACATTTCAAAATATCTAACTACATTTAGGTAAATTAAAATGAAATATAAATTAATAATCTCTCTCTCCCCCTGTCTCTCTTATTTGGTGTCTCTTTTCCTCTCATATAATTTAACTAAAATTAGGTAATCTTCTACAATTTGAACACACCAATTAGAAAAGGGCATGAATAAATGCATAGTGCAGATGATGTGTACTGAACCATCCTTACTAAATTAAGGGATGAATCTGTTTTTGCTATTTCCATTGACAGCTCTCTTCCAGCTCACAGCCAGCTGGCAATTAATGGAATCAGATTTAAAACAGGCAATGGGGAGAAATCAGCTTCTGTGTAGTCATTCTTACACCAGACATATGTGCATCTGCTTTACATATGCCTGCATTGTGTGTGCATTCATTTGTATTGGTACTGTATGTACAAGGATGTATCATTTTTCCTGTGCGCCAGTTCAAATATATGCAATGTATTTCATAATACTTAGCCTCCCACAAATATTAGGACATACTGTCAATTTTTCTTAAACTGATTTTAACCCTGATTTTAATGTAGACAGTCAGATTGCTACTAAATACATATGTTAGATAGTCTATTAATATTTAATTCTATGTTTCTAAAGGGAAAAAATCAACAACACAAGCACGAAAAAGAGTATCACACCTGAGATGTACAGTAAGCTGTACTTAGAATAGTTAGGAGTTAACAGAAATCAGGAAAAAAAAAAAAAAAAAACAAACAGTGCTAGTCTGATGGATTTGATGCATTTCATTTTAAAAATTGTCTGGGAGGGGATCCAGTAGATGGATTTTTTCTTTTTGGAATATTATTCATAGATAAATACAATTTACAGCCAAGAGTTTTTTCTGGTGTTTCAACTAAAATTTCCTCATCAACATTTCATACCAGTTCAGTTATTTTTATTGATACATTCCCAGTTACTGGAATGGGATGTGAGTGAAATACCTATATTCCCTATGCAGTATATTAGTTAGGTACCTCAGAATGGGATGCACATGCACAGCATACTAAACAGGAGACAGAGTCATAAAAAATGCTAAAGAAAAGATGTGTATCTCAGATTTCGCCCATCTATCTACCTGTAGCCCTGGTTTAGACAAGTCTACGGAAATTAAAATGTAAGCTCCAAGGTCCTCCTTTCCTTTCACATCCCTGTTGGAAAAGGCAGAAATCAACTTTTTGCTCCTGGGATGCAACTGCAAGACAGGGAAGAGAACACAAGTGAGAGCACAGGAAGGAGCCTGAGCATGTACATCAGTGGTGAGATGCTCCTCCAGAAAGCCTGAACTCTAGTCCTTGTCCCTCTGCAGCTTCCATATCTTATCTAAGACTTTTTAATGAAAATGGCATAAGCAATGTGCAGATCAGAACCCAAAATGATTCTTATTTTCCTCAAACTTCTTCCCAGTGAATATTCTCATCAATAAGCTACAACATGAAGCTGTATTTTGTGCCCAGTCTTCCACAGCTCACAAGTCCTTTCTTCTCTCTGTACACTGATGTGACTCCAGCAATGGGATGAGTGCTCTCATCCCTTCCCCTTTTCCCTTCCCCGGCCTATAGCATTCTGTATGGAGGTGGGCTGTGTCCATTTGCACCCCATCAGGCTGAAGATGGGATATCTTTGCCTCCCAGTTGCTGGAAATCTATCCTAGCCTTTTAGCTATTATGTTACAGAAGGCACATTCTCCTCCTGTGTTTCTGAATGAAAACATTGTTCTGTGTTCTTGTGGTTACTGAGCATTAGATTGGGCTTGTCAGAGAATTTCAGAAAGAAATCTTAAAGACTGCCTACAGGAAAGCCTAATTGCAAATCCCAAATAGTTAACTTGGGAAGACACCATGCTATTGAGGTCTTCTACAATGACACTAGCTTGGGTATATAAAGAAAGAATGAATAATTTCCCGTTGCAGAACATTGTAAGACACAATGAAAAATTTGTGCTGAAACATTCTTATTACAATCCTAGTATTTTAATCCCCTAATTTACAATCCACTTGACATACAAAATCTGTAAAGAATTTGACTTTAGAGATCTGGGCTATTTGTGAATTCTAATTCCATTACACCTACATTGCCTATGATCTTTTTTCCCCTCTGAACAATTATTCCATTATTTTAACAGTGATAAAAATGAAATGTAAATCAGCAATTTCTGGGAACAATTTGCTTTGTATTTATGGGGTTTTTTTATTTATTTTTCAACAAACTACTCTGCAGCACCATCTAGTGAGCGTGAGAAGGACCAGTTATACTCTTTCCATGTTTGGAGAACCTCTATGTATTTGCAGCCTGCATAGCTTCCTGTAGTCCTAATGGAAGCAAGAGAAGAAAAGTCAAGTCTCCATGCAGAGAGAGTGTATGTGTGATTGTCTGTCATGTGAGCCATCTTGAAAAGAAAACCTACCCCAGAATGAAAGGCTTTGTTACAGAAAGACATATAAAGTCTTTGGACAAAGTGCATTATGGACAGAATAAAAAATATGCCTTAACTATAAAATATTCTTCACTTTAGGACCAAAGTTCCCAAGTTTTCATTGTGCTGAACCAAGCACATCATTAGCAGTTAGCAACCTGTGTTGCTAATGATGGGAGCAGAATTTGTTCCAGTAATTGATATGGTCACCAAGTGTTCAAAGTGGTGAAGAAAATCCTAAGGAGTAAGTAAGATGACAGGAGACACAGACCTGTGAGTGTTAAGGTTTTGCCTGATTAAGGGCATTTTTCTATGCAAATCTTTCCTTTGAAGGTGGAAAAGGGCTTACCTCACTTCTGAGGAAACAAAAAATCTATTCATAATTATCTATGTAGGTGGTTATATAAATAAATACAAAACCTAAATTAAATACTCCATCACACCATACTATAGTAACTACTATAATGCTGCATCATACCTGACTTCTAGCTCCACTACTTATCTTAATGACTGGTATGCCAACTCCCACTGCGATCATGGTAGCCATATGTCCGTTTCATCCAGTGTCAGTTGTGTAAGACATGTGCAGAGAAATACAATTCCTCTCTTGCAGAGAATGAGAAAATTCCAGTCTTTTTAATGTCAAAGGAAGTCAGATTACTTTGGGTCTAATAGTCTCAATAATAGACTAAGTGGCATTTATATTTTTTTCTTCTGTTTTTAAGAACACTGATAAAAACACAGGCCTTAGAAATGAGAGTGATGTTGCTTCTTTTAAATGAAAAGCCCATACATTTGTACAAGTACAAAATGTCTGTTAAGAGATGATTCTTGAGTCCTGCAGACAATCATTTACTCAGAATTCCACTGAAGTATAAAAAAATGATTACTGAAATATAAAATTATTATTACAACATCCAGAGTTTTCTGATTCTCCAGATACAACTGCCTAAATGGAAGCAATTGGCCAGTAGACTATCAGACCACCTTTCTCCAGCCCTTTCTTTGTCAGTCTATTCAGACTCAACCCTCAAATTCAGTTACAGGCTGCAGATATCAATGAATGTTAATGGAACTGAGCCTGAAATTATATGTTCTTTAGTACAGCAGAGTCTGTGGTTCTGTCTCCACAGAACACCAAGCATTTGTCTTAGCTTAGTTAATTAGACCATCTGTAATAATAATAACAATAACAATAATAATAATAATTTACAAGTTTAACTGTAAAATACTGTATCCAGCTTACCAAAGTCACAGAACAGAAGCATCATGATGAAACAGAAGCTGTCATGATAACAACACTAAGCTTTGAACTTCTTGAATTTAAAAATGAATTGTGGCTTTGTAAATAAAGACATTGGATAAATAGGTAGTTTTAAATACTGATAAAACCTTGAACATACAAAGTAATCCAAGACAGTAACTTATCAAGTCTTCCCAGTGCTTAGCTGAAGCATTTTTTTTATGTAGGAGCAGCTAGTATCACCAGCAGGTGCTTTTACATTCTACTAGAGAGGACAGATATATTCACAAATAAAGTTAATATTCAAAGCTGGATAGTGAAGGCCTTTTGTATTTTGAAAAATCTTGTGAGAAAAAAATAGATGTATGCTAAATAATAATGCATAAAATCAAAACTAACTTCTGCATAAGTCAAAATTTGCTTCTCATCCTATATACCATTATACTACCATCTGAACCCAATACTGTGCAAGCCAAGTATGCTATTAGGACCTGCTGAACTTGAATTTTATTGGTTGCATAATATCATTACACATGCTAAAATCAATCTGCCTGCCGAGTCGTTGTAAAAATTCTTAATGAATTCTTCAGACCTTCCTTATGTGAGAGAAAAAGAGGTAAGAGGTAGCTTAGTTATTAAACAATGGATTGTGCAATATAGCAAAGAGATAAAACAGTAAAAACATTTTTAACCTTTGTTTTTTCACCTAGTATGAACTGTGAAGTGAGTGATACAGGAACACCAAGCACACCAATGATATTTGGATCTAGATCTGAAGAAAGAAAATAAAAATAGGAAAGAATGGTCCCACAGTACTCAGCTGTTGCCTCAAAGCCCAAGTTTAGATCAGTTTCTACTTTAAAATTTACTTGCTGTTCTTTATAGGAGATGTTTAATTATGAAGTATTTATAAAAAGGGGGCAAAAGTAACAATGAAAAGAGTGAAAACTAACCACAAATGAACAGATAATTCTCTGTTTCACGAGAAATGAACAGTGATTTTTTTCGAAAAAGATTTTCTTTCCATTCTGTGTGCTCAAATGGGGTGATTAGTTACTGAGGCAACCAACAGATTAATATCTATTACCACTTTATGGTCTTTGTTCTCATCAGTGCAGATACTCACCTCGCACCTCTCCACGAAGCCTTCAGAGGAGCTCTGCTGGTACAGGATATTTCAGTGAAGGAGAGGACACCAGGGTTAGGAGGGGGCCAGGCGGCAGAGAGTGAACTGCTTCCCACACCGTTATAAGAGATGCAGAGAGCTTCCAGTCAGTATCTCAGCAGGATGTGGTGTAGTTGGGTAAGTGTCACAAAGGGGATGTAGCACTCACATTTATTAATCCTACCATTCCCAAAACAACATTTTTTTTCATCAAATAGCAGAAATTGTGGAAATTTATTTGTATGATGTTGAGAACCAGAAAGTATTTTTCATGTTTAAATATTAAAGTTTTAAGCTGTCAGATATATTGATATTTTACACTTAAGAACAGGTATTTCAGCTATTTAAAATTAGGTACTAGTGAAATTTGATCATGCTTTGCAATAAAATGTGCATTTTATTAACACAATAAATGTGAGGACTTGAGATCCAAATAATTGAGCTGCTAGAGATGCCTACTGTGCTTGCAACTGAGATTGTGTTGACAAAGTACTTATTTGAATGCTTAACTCATGAATCATAATGATTTCTATGAACATCTCACTGGATATAAAGGTTCATGAACTTGAAACAATGTCAGCAAGGAATGCTGTTTTCATATACTCTCCTATTCTATAAGTAATATAGCAGAGAAAGGAAAGATATTGAAGATAAATATAACAAAAAATATGACTGCAAAAAAATCATATGAAAATTGTGCTCAATGTGTCATGTACCTACCACAAAAATAAAATCAGAGCGAACGTGGAAACAAAGATGAGGTAAACATTAAATACCAGACTGCTCTCAGAGCCCTGGGGCCACCATTAAGCCTTACTGTCCCTGCTGATTGCCCAGGACCACACTTCAGCCCATCCCAGGGCTGTTGGTTCCTGCCCTGATGTTCCTGCAGGATGCAGGTCTGCGGCCCTGTCCCTGGCTCCATCTGCTTTGCTCCCAGCTCAGGGTCCTGGATGGTCCCTGGACCTAGCTTGACACTTGCCTCATCTGGGGCCGTCGATGAACCCTGATACCAGCGACTGGCTCTGCACGCTGTGGCCAGCCCCTGTGGGACCAGGTCACCCTTGGCTCCCAGCTCGACATCCCTTGCAAAGCAGCACTGCTCACACCGCTTCCTTGGGGTAGTGTCATTTCTGCACTTTCACCGTTCGGGCATATATTCAATAAGCAGCATGCAGCACACTGGATGCTTCCAAATGTTTGGAGATATGGGAGAAAAGAAATATTTGGATGAACAGTAATACTAAATTATAAGAGGAAAAAATTTCAAAAGGGTGATATGCCTTAGGCTTAAATTAATCACTTAAATGAATAACAAGAAATTTCAATGTGTGTAAGGCATTGAAAATAAGATTGGAACAGTTTTAGGAAAACAATAGATTGAAGTGTCCTGCAAAGATACTACATGGAAAGTGATCATATATCTTGTATTTTCCATTTACACTGTGGATGCAAGTATAATAGGAACACTGTATATTTAACAAGATACTTGGCTAGAAGGTTAATCACAAAGCACAACTGGGATGTTATCATCAAATTAGAAGGAAGCCTTTATACTAGAGACCATTTTACATTTAGTGTCATTCAACATTTTCATTTAAAACTGGAAATGACAAATCAGACAGTATGCTAAACAGAAGAACTGAGGAACAGGGGCAATAATTATTACAAAAAAACACTGGAATAAAATGAGAGCCAACATAGACAGATGCACTATGTGTAAAGGAGGAAGAAATAACCAAGTGTCAGATCCTGCCAGGAAGTGTAATGAACTTCATTGTAGATGCAGGTTCTTTGTGCCTCTCAGGATCAGTCCATAAATGAACGTAGCGGAAAACACTGACTGAGTTGGAAACAGATGAATGGTAGGTTACTGTCTGTGACAGACTGACCATGGGCGAAGAATATAATGCTATCAATGAGAAGGTTCGGTGGGTTTAAAATTAGGAGTACCCTGAGTAACACAAGCCATCTAATTACTCTGCTCCGTTCACAGCTGATTTGGCTTTAGGTGGGCTTCAGTGCAGGGCACCGTATTTCAAAACACAGCTAATGAAAGAGGGTTGATAAGAAATACCAGCACATACATTGTTTCTGCCACTCTTATCATAATAAGTAACAACTTCTTCTGACCCACCCCCACAGATATGAGCAGAATTATACTCAAGCATTAAACACTCCTCTAAGCAGATGTGGATGGTAAAATTTGTAACTCAGAAAACTATAGTTATGAGGTATGGTCGAAAACCATTCTGAAGACAAGGGAATCCCATGACATGGTAACAGCTGTATGGTCAAGAAGAAGGAATAATATCTAATAAATAGTCTATATTTATACTGTACCCAGGGATTTTTTTTTTTTTTTTTAAGCTTCTGTATGTTACCTGGATTCACTTTACTCCAATAAGAAAATCTCTAGATGGAAAAGGTGTGTTTAGTAAAGAGTTATTGAGGCTGTAGCCTATGCTCCCAGGCGTGATGTGTTCTCTGGGTCACATAATGGGGGAAGCAGGTCAAGAGCAGCACAGGCTCCATCCATACCAGCACTGCCTGTAGCTCTGCTGTGGATATCTCTGAGGAGCCTTCATTTTCCTTGAATTACTTCATTCTATTACATTATTTGTGCTAAAATAGATAGCAGGGTTACTGAAGACTCAATCTAGCATAAGCAGGCTATCAACCTAGTGTATGTTTAGTGCTTTTGAAGTGCAAAATGCTGTTAAGAGACCACTGTGGTTCAACTCAAATCAAGACCCTGTGATGAAACCCTCTCCACTCTCCTTTCTTCCTCCTTCCTCCATCCTGCACAAACACATACACTTCACACAGAGGAATTAGACTATCTTTTGAATTTAAAAATTATCTTGATCTGTAGCTATCTTTAAAAATAGAGCAAAATTCTTTTTTTATCCAAACAGTTTTGGTAGTTGTTATGTATCCAAAATGTGAAACTTGAATCTACTTCTAAGATTAGATGATACATTAATGTAGAATTAATGCATTAATTCTGTATGTTATAATTGAATGAGCAGAGTTTTAAAAAAGGATACCTAAATTTAGACTTATAAGCTGCAGTCAAAAGGTTCAGAACCCTTTCCTTGGTAATTTCTGGAAATATTGCCTAGAAATTCTGAGCAGAAGACAAAACCATAACAACAGAATAACTTAAAAGATAAAGGACACAGAAGAGTGACAGTGATATCAAGCAATAAGGCAGACATCCTACAGGGGAAAAAATGCTGATATTTTTCATTAAAATTTTATTTTTCCTCAATATTCAGAGGATGAGTGATATCTGGCCCGTGTTCAATAAGCAGGTGAGCTGCTTGCAGCTCTCAGAAACCCAAAGGAAAAAAAGCTGCCAAGTAGAGTTTCAAATATTAGAAAGAAGCCAAGAAAAGTGGGAGGTGGAGAAAGAGAAGACAAATTAATGAAATGTTTGCTTAGAGAAATACCAATGCACAGTTTACTTTCAAGGACAAGAAACCCAACTCTTTTTCCTGTAAATACTGTATTTTTAGAGAAAGGACGAGACAATGTACATTTAACATCCCAGAAGTTTTTCTTCATGGTGGTATTTAAGAACTCTGTCTCATCAGACCTGTGAAAGTTGTGCCCAGTAAGGTGGGGTGTTTGAAGTTAAGCAGGAGCCCTGCCAGAACTGCTGAGATGGGAGGAGAGGAATCCTGGGATTTTCTTTCTAAAAGGGCAAGGAAACAACTGAGCATGGATGAAATCTTATTAAGAAAGGTAACAAAAGGCCAAGTGCAGCTCTCCAAAAGGTCCAATACAGGCACCAATACTTTCTCTCCTTGCCAAATTCAGCATCATCTGTTTAAGAAAAAAAAGCTTCAAAAAAGGAACATAGTTGTTTTTTAAGGGAGGGTGGGGGTGAGAGGCAAGAGCTAAAGTGAATAGCTTGCAACACCTGCAGCTGCAAATCCTCTCTCACCTTGGTGAGGTTGAAAGTCACTGTGCATATGACTTCCAGTGCTTTACCAAACATGTGGGCAAGTTACCGATGGTTCTATATTTATTACAAACTAAAAAAAAAATTCAATATTACCACAGTAGGCTTAGTGGTACAAGGGATGAGAGAAACATCACAGGTGTTGAATAACTAAGAAAGCAATATTAATAGTATCAACTGCTGGATTAAACCTCCATGAAAGAAAGAAAAAGAGTGCTTCCAGGATAGAGCTTTATTTTTAATTGAAACTGATATTTTAAACTCCAGCTTAGAGAATGTACTAATAGGCTGGTGGAGTTAATGCATTAAAATCATGAATGTTTATTTTATGCAAGAGAAAAATGTGTTGTCTAGATAAAAAATAAAGATTCTGAATATTAACAATAATTCTTGACTTAATCAGTGTTCAATGACAAATATTTTTTAATATTTACAGAAACTCCCAAAATTCTAGAGTTGTTTTGCTGTTCAGATTTATAACAAGTAGTTTAACAGAACAAGCAGATACTGTTTTCAAAACATGGTAACATGTATACATGAAAGTACCCACGATAACCATTCTTCAGGGACACCAACTAACAAAATACTGCATACTTTCAGTTTGTTTTGCCCACTTCATCTATTCTAAATGCTGTGTATTCACAGTCTATGAAATGACCTTCTGTTTATTTCCTATATCCTTCAAACTAATCACTGTCTGGTCAGCTACACATTCCTGATTGACTGAAAAATAATAATAATAATAATGTTACAGCTTGTTTCATGATAAGCCTTGAACATAATTACTATAGACGATTTGTTACTTTATTTTCAAATTCCTGAAATGTTTTGGATGGATTTGGATTTGCCATTTTCCTTCCATATTACTGTAGAAAGTGAAGGCAATAGTCACTAAAACACAACCATGTGGGACACTAAGACCATTCACTTCCCTGATCTGGTCTTCCCTGTAAACCAAGGCAAATATTTGGGGGCAAGAATTAAGACCATCTGCTTTAAGACCTAAGACAGCACTTGGAAGGAATTTAGTCTTTTAAATCCAAGAAGCCTCCTCTCACATGCTGCCTGGCTGGTGAGGTGTCTGTATTCAACTGGCACTTTCATTTAAGATTGCAAAGGATGTTTTGATAGGAAGCATGCATGCTACTGTCCTAGGAAGGGGGAAATAGAGGTTTGAACCCTTTAATTGAGAAGGACGTTGAACTTGGATGTCCCTGTTTCTGGATGAGTAGATTGGACACCTGACTACTACAGAAAAGTTTGGCACTATTTCCAATTCCTTCTCTTTCTCAGGCTGCATTTTAGGTTCAAACTTTTTTTTCAAGTCATAAACTAACCTCACAAGAGGATTGTTGCTTCTGATACCCAAGTTAGATGGAAAGGCCCAGTGTACTGCTCTGAATCAGGGACATAAACTTCAGGCAAGCAGAAGCTGAGATGCTTCCCCTTTGCCTGTCTTCGGTTATTGTGTATATATGAGTAGATTCCCATTCAATATACTGTATCATCTTTTAGAAACAACTTACACTTAACTAGCTAGATCTCTAGTAATGTCCTTGCTTCATTCTAACCAGAAAACCACACAAACTGTTAAATATCCTAGCATTGCCTTGATGTCTCTTCTGGCCTGCTTGGCACAAACTGAGAAACTCTGAATACAAGACCAACTCCCTAGAGTGACCTTGCAACAGCTCTCATAGAGGCAGTACTGAGAACGAGCCATGTGATACTCCAATAAACTCCTGGTTGAAGACAAGAATAAAACAGCTACTTGAAATATTTCTACTATTTCTGTATTCCAGTCTGGACTGATGAAACAAGCTCTTCTAGTCCACTGGGAAATGGTTTAAAGCATTAGGGTTTTTTGCATCCTCAGCTTCCTCCCTGATAAGATACAATGCTTGAGTGTATTCTAATTTATGTATGCAAGAAGTCAGGTTGCTGGTGGGACCACTGGCTGTGCCATAGGAACGCGGAGGGCTGTGGATCACCCTGTTGGGCGCAGCACGTATTTGTCAGGTGTTACAACTTGTGAGTGGCACAGCCAGCTTCAGACAAGTCCCACAGCAACATCTGATTAAGCTACTGCAACAGTTTTGCCAGATCAGAAGGTTGTGCGATCACACAGTGAACTTAACCTGGTACAACTGGAAAGCAGTACTATTTTGTACTGATATTGATCAGTTCAATCAATTCCTTGATTCATCAATTCACAGATACTACAGCCTTAAAAATATAATGGAAGGGAAGGTGATCATGAGATGAGTCGAGGAAGATGAAGAGCGAGCGGTAGAGGGGGAGGTTCACTCTGACCTAAATTGTATTTCTGCTGAATGTGGCTGAAGTTAGCCAGATAGTCAGTTTGTTAGAAAGACAGCTTGAGCAAATTTAACAGGTTTTTTTCCCTCCTCGTTCTTGATTAAACTCTTTCTCTTCTCTCCTGCACAGGCTGTGACTTGCAGTTCCCTCCGTGGGCCAGCTGAACTCATGGAGGAGAAAACTAATGCAGCAAAAAAATAGTGTCTAGTGAGCACCAGAACTGGAAAGAGAGAAGGTGGAACTACATAAAGAGGACGAGCTACACTGCTAGAGCAGAGGCTGGAAACAGCAAGGAGTTGAACAGCTCTGTGGTGAGCTGCTGTGTCAGCACAGGTATCGTACCTGCTCCAAAAGCCAGTTTCTTGCCTGATACTGAGGCAATTATAACACCTTCTTAATGGCATGTCCTGTCAATGAAAATAAAAATTTTGTCTTCCTCAAAGACCAGCATATATAGGCCACATATACACTGGAAACAAATAGGACATGGGCAATAATTTGAAAGGCAACTTGACCATATCTTAGAAAATTTTGCAAGAATTTACTTATTTCCACTGACATAAAAAACTCTCTGACATATCATCTTCTGTCAACCTGTTGCAAGGCCACAGTTCCTAAAAGTAACCATTCACCTGGATACAAAACAAGTCATGAGGTATGGGAACTGTGCCCACTTTTTGACTTTCTTGTAGCCCTCAGCCTGCCCAGGAGGAAAATGTCCCTTGTATTCTTCCGTGGCTGTATAGTGTCCTGGGGATTTGAGTTTTGTTTTATTTTTACTGAGAGAGATACTTTTCCTAGTTTACTGAAAATGCATTCTCTCCTCTTGTACCGGCATTTTGGAATGTAAATGCTAACACAGCTTTACACAAAATTCACTACAAACAATAACAAATAAACTCAGAGACCTGACTCTAAAGTCATCTTTCAATTAAATCTTTATTCTACTTCCTAGTAGTACAACTGAACCTAACAAAACTAAAAAAGACAATAGACATTACCATTCACAAAGCACATATATTTAACCTTCATTCCTAATAATAGCAATAATTAAGGGATGTTGACAGGCACTTATTTGACAGTGAGACTGGGGAGGCATGTCTTTCCTGACGCAGTGGGATATAGCATTAAATTGTAACAATGCTGGCAGCCTCCCAAAGGATGGAGTCAAGGCAGGTGGTAATCCAGTTCAGCAGCAAAGGAAAATAGGTGACTGCACATTGGCTTTAAATTACAGTGCACAGTTTGTATTAAGAATAGAAGATAATTTATGTGATATATGTAGTGTAATATTCAAAGTCCCCTCATTTGCTTTCTTCATAAAAATGTGTGGCAATTGTTTCTCTGGGATCTTTTTTTCTGGAAAGAGAGCAAGAAGGCCTATAACAAGTAACATGTTAATTAGAATAGTGAGGCACATTCACAGCACTAAATTACTAACTTTCATTTACCTGGAGTCTAAACATAGAGTGCTGTAAATGGAATTTTCAGTGGAAATTATGGTAATGGAATTAGAAAACCACTGTTGGCAACAATAAATCATTAGCTATCTAGTCAGAACATTTTACGCTTTCACAGTGTAAGCTGCGTTTGTAGCTGAAATGGGATCTCTAAACCCAGCACCCTGCAGATGGAAAAACTCCAGAAATAAGTATACCTATGGCAAACACTCCACCTTCAGGGCAAAACAGAGATGAAGTATTGTGCAAGCATTAATAGCCTGTGAGAGAAGAAAAAAAGGAGGTAGTTGCAGGAAAAGTGGTTGAAGACACAGCAATGAAAACTCCCAGTTGCTTTATTGGTTGCCTTGTTTGGCTCACTGAGTGCTGGGCGGGATATTGTACTTGTAGCTAACCTGAGCAAGAGTGGAGAGGACGAAACTGAGAGCTCTGATTCTGTCGATGGTGGCTTTCCTGTAAGTATAGTTCATTCTAAAACGTTTCATCATCTGACTTTGAGAAACTGCTGTGAGAGTGACCAGAAAAACCTCCAAATGATTTTGAAATTTGTATTGTTACCCCTTGTGGTCTCTATGACAAACTCCATGTGGGTGTGCACATTGAGTGTACTTAGCTATGTGAGCACACTTTATTTTCCAAAGGTTCCGCATGATATATGGATCGTATTAGATTTTACTCTATCATAATTAAGGCAATCTAATTTGTTTAGAATTACTGGTGTCATACTGTCAAAAAAGCATCTGGTCCCATAAAAAGTTTCATTTTTGACATTACAGCACTTTATGGCAAGAAAATTTTCAACTAAAATATTTGGAGCAGATTTTGAAAGACATTTAATTTTAAAGGATGTGATTTTATGTATGTGGAAGAAAAACTTGGTTATACAAATGAGTATCATAAGTTTAAACTGTATTTTCATTATGTTCTTTTCCTCATAGGCAAGTATGGCTCAGGATTTAGATGAGTCAAGTGCAGTAGGGAAGAAGGTAACTTGGTATGATAAGTGTTTTTTGGATTACATTTTACAGATGCTCTCAACTTGCAACCTAGTTTATCTCCGTAGCTCACACATTCTTTATCTTGTATGCTTTCTTCCCAGAAAAGCATGCTGCTGTTGCTTCTGCTGCACGAAGAGACCTGTGCTGCTTAAGGGCTCAAAAGATTTGGCTAGTACGTTGCATTAAATCAAGCATGCCTGCAAGGCTTCCTTGAAGTGCTTCTTGGACAGCCACACTTCCTTTTCCTGTGCACCAGTTCACTATATAGGAGTTACTTAGGTATTCAGACATCGCCTGGGCTATTTTCAGCTGTATACTGCTTGAAAAACAAAACAAAATGAAAAAGATGCATTGCTTGTAATGCATACATTCTGACTTCTGGGAATTAATGTTCTGCCAGTAAGTGGGTACAGCGTATCCTGTCTGTCAAATTTCAATTCCCTTTGTTCCCATAGAACAATAAATCAGCCACATGTTAGCCACTTGAGCCATCTAACTGAACTTGTGGCTCATATGCTAAGTTAATCTTTCAGAATCCAATCAGGCAGTAAATGCCTGCATATATCTGTGGTTTAAAATTTAATGAACATGATCACCTTTGATGCATTTTGGGGTTTTGTTTGTTTGTTTTTCAGTAAGACAAAAAGACATAGTGACTATATTAAATTAAATAAAAATTACTCCAATTTTTTCTCCTTTCAGTCCGCAGAAATGAAAGCTAGTGTCTTTCTTGGAATTTTATAAAAATTATCTGTGCGTGATTATTTTATTGTTATCAAATGTCATTTTCATGAATAGTTAAAATGTCTTCATTCACAAATCCCACCTCAAAAGCTCCCAGTATGGAAAAAAACCCCCACAACCCTTACTTTTCATCACTGAAGCTTCTACCCAGAAAGAAGTTCTTACTATGTTCTAGGTGAAGTCATGCACATCATTTAAAGATAAACATTGATTTGCTACGTACCTCAGGAACTATTAAAAGAACTCATCTTTGGTACACGGGCTGCTAAAGCATTCAGAGAGATACTGTAGGCTCAAATCTGACCCAACTCGCATGGATGAACAAAAGAAGCAGCCATATTGAAGTTAATGATTATACTGGCGCAAAACTGCTGCAGTTAAGATAAGTGTTAAGAACTAGATTTCCCTTTTGCCCTGTTAAAGTTTTATGTTAGGTCTGTAGCTGTTTGTTTTCTCCTCTTTTTTATGGATCACCTTTCAGTCATTGTGCCCGGGTTATTTTAACAAGCATACCATTTTGTAATTGCTTCTGGGTAATGTATCCTATTTCAAGCGACCATTTGCTGCCTGGATGAATGTTACTTGTGCAACATAATCTCTCACATGGATAGCAACAAAAAATTTTTCTCAGTTAATGATCACCAAATTCTAATGCCTGTAAAATATAGATAGGACATTTTGCCTGAGTAAGAACTTTCCATAAATGATACTGATGAAATGGAAAAATTCAGTGCTAAAAAAAGTTTTATGTGCTTCCAGAACTTGTTATTTAATTCACTGTTTCATAATAAGAATTATATAGTACTTTATTGGAACTTCCCTTTGCTTTTGAACAATGCATGAGGTTATGTTATTGTAGTTTCAACATTCAACGGCAAGCAGTTCCTGAATAATATTGTGCCATTCAAACATCTCATACAAACTTGTTGTTACCTTTTTAACAGGGCAATTTACAACTAATTTCTGAGTAATTTTAATGTTTGCCCGGCATCCTGAATTCCATTTTCCTCTTCTGACTCATAGCATCAATGACCTGTATAAGGAGAAATCGTTTGCATAGTCCATGCTTTTCATGCTTGCTTGCTTTCTTCAGTGTTGACATGCACAGGATCTGTTAAAAAAACAAATAACAGGAAAGAAAACTCTTCCTTTCTCTGCATAACAGCTGCAGGAGACAACAGAAAACAAACACCTGAGATATATCTAGTTCATTTTTCAGGTGACCTCATTATGAAAAACAGGAAAGACCCAGACTTCTGTGTTTGCTTTATAAAATGTTGTTTGCCTTCACTGGCTCTGTTGGGATTTAGAGACTAACTGTATGACAGGAAGCTCAGGGAAGCAGTCTACATTGTCTGATGCTATTGTTTTTCTTTTGAGTTCACTAAGTTCATTTCCACTATACTGTTTTTCTACCAGCATGTTTTTGAGTCAGTCTAACTGACTGGAACTGAGTGTCTTAATATAATCTGACAGCAGATTTGGTGGTGATTTTATCCTATCTTTTCCTTTTTTTTTTTTTCTTTAAATCCATAGCTGGTGATCTGAAGTAAAGCTTTGACTGAGGAGCACTTAAAGGGAATTTAAGGGGTTTAGCTCAGTTCTGCTGAATAATAGCCAGTTTCAGCAAACCACAGAGCACAGACAGTCTCTCTAGCAGAATGATCAAAGAAGAGTGATTGCCCCACTAGCAAAGAGAAGTTGAGCTGATTCTCTCATCTGAGTCAAAAGGAATCAATGCCAGCTTTATATTTTTGACAATAATTCTCTTTTTTTTTCCTTTTTTTTTTTCCTTTCTGTTTACTTGTGGATTCAGGCATTAATTAGATCTTCAGCATTTGATTCTTCATTATTTGCAACCAAAATTTCAGGGCAATGGACTGATTTGGCCAGCCTGTTTGACCCTTAGCATGAACCACCATGCATTGAAGAGACTCACAAGTAAGGCTTAACCCAGAAATAACACCGGAAAGATAAATAAATCATGTCATGAGCCAGTTGGAAATTCACTTTCTATGTTGGGCAGGGACTGAGGAAAGCACGAAACATGAGGTAATCTTCAGATAATATCAAGTTAAGTGCCAAATATATTATTTTGTCATAGAAGACACTCTGGGACTGTTTGCTTTAGGCTGTTTTGGCTACACCTAGACCACAGAATAGCACAGAAGCATTTTTGCATTCAGTCTGGCGGCACACCTTAATGCATTTCTATTCTGTACACAGGCAGGACACATGCGGTTACATGTACAAGGAACGTAGAAACACCAATAATGTAGGAACTATAGTGTGCTCCACCAACCACTCCTGAGATCCAGTTATGTGGAGGACCAGAAATGAAGACATGCCCTAGAGAGCACCAACAGGTAACTGCAGATGCCACCTCTCAATTTTTATCTTACATGCCCTAAATCATGCTCCACATTTAAACAGATTAATCTTGCTTTGGTCCTCCACACTGCCACAGTCCTGATTTAGCAACATTTTTACATCTCTGCCTTCTTCTGGGAGTAAAGAATTGAGGTGAATAAATCCATATACTGTTATGACATATATTATTCTTGAGATTTTTCATGTATATGTAGCAGTTACAAACCTCAAAAATATTATTCCCTCAACTGTGAACAAACACACAACTGCATTTATATTGCAGAAAACATCTGATGTGAGGGCTACTTTTCCCATAGACATAAATGCTCATGAGTAAAAAACGTACTGTGTGAGTCATTTGTTTTGACAAGGTCCCTCACACCGCCTAAGTAGTACCCCTGCATCTAACTGTCGCAATCAAATAGGAATTGTTCAAGACCGCACTGCAGGGACTTTTTTCCTAACTGAAGCAAAACCTCTGTGCTGAATGGGGCAACAGTCAGTTTTACAATTAATTGTATACTCTCCCACTTAAGCAATTATCTTCAACAGCACTAGTGTCAGACACCAAGTAGCTATATTCATTGTTCACATTATAACTAAACTGGTGATGTTATGGAATAACTGTTTTTACCATGTGTCAAAGTGCAGCATGGTTTCACTTCTAACACTCCTGTTAGCTTTCAATTTTGATTTTCAGAGGTCCAGTGTAAAAAAAAATATCCTGTAAATGTTACTCATTTACTCTTTCTCCGTGGAGTAAAGTCACTTCTGCTGCTTGAGTTTGGCTTCTGTAAGTTATATTAGCAACCAAAAAGGAGTAGGAGATGCTAGACACACTCTTTGCCAAATGTTTAACTTACAATCTGGAGGCTCAACATGCTTTAACCCATCTGAAAATCCTGCACATATTGCAGGACTTCTATGGCTTCTGTTCTGTTTTATTACTACTGCTTTAGGCCAAATATTATTCAAAGGAAGAGAAAGTCTCTGTTTATAATATTCTTCATTACTCTCAAATCAGTGTGGAAAGAGAGAAACTGGGAAAATTCAGACAGGACATGAATATTCAATTAATCATCAGATGAATTTAGTATTTATTTGGGAATTTTCCTTTCTTTCTGGAAAATTTGCTTCTGCATAGTATTTTAAAATTACTGGTAACTCCAAGAGATTTCTTTGAAACATTTTAAAACCTGAAAAACTGAACACACCTTAAAAGGTTTTCTACAGATATGCTTCAAAGGATATTAAAACCTCTAAACTTAATTAGAAGAAAAACAAAAAAAAAAAGGTCTAAAATCATTCTAAGCTGTTTAAAACCTGCATATTGTGTATATATCAGCTTATCAAAGAGTCCCTCTGGCATTTTAGATTTAAAGTCACTGAAAGAAATATGTTTCCTTTCTCTTCTGTGTTATGATTTAAGCTTTAAATCAAAAGTATACTGTCCACCGGCATGACAAGCTTCTAGCGCTCTCTATGAGCAGTTTCAATACCACCGTTGATTACTTTCTTCTCTCCCACCACTATTATATCAACAAAGCAACACACAACAAGCAGGCAGGACTAAGCAGATGAAGAGACAAGTGGTGTGACAGGTATAAATAGTATTTTCTTTTGGCAGCGCCACTTGAGAAGAAAGCAGGAATTAATGTGTGTCTAGTATAACTGAGACAACAGTATACTGCATTGTAAGAAGCAGGACTGTCCTTGTGCAAGCTTGTCATACGGATTCTTGTTTTGCTCTGAATATAATCTTCTCAAATTAGGAATAACAAAATAAATGAAGCCTTTTTATTGCCCTCTGTTTATAAACAGAGAAAGTGTGTTCAAATTATTATTATATTGTTATTAGATCTTTCTACACAAGAAAAAGACAGTACATACAATTAATACAATTTTCGAAGTTCATACATACAAAGTTCATACTTCATACAATTTTCAAAGTTCTTTTAAACTAATTTAGCAAATCTCAGAATCTTTTATGACAGATAGTTCTTATGTAAACATTTATATCAACTTCAATAATTCCATTCTGGCAGGGCTAAGTCAGTTAAAAACACAGAAAAATAAATAATTTAACCTACCAAATACATTACCATATATTCCTGTTCTTTTTCTGCATTCAGGATGTGAGTACTATCCAGGAGAAGTCATCCATCAGGAGCAATTTAAACCACCTCTTTAATCTACGTCCATGGGTGGACTTTAACAGGACAGCAAGTAAATATCCACATATACATGCGCTAGTCAAACCAAATGTGCTACTAGACTGAAAACAGCTCAGGCACCTTAATTGTGGTATTTGGATATATCTGTTATCAGTAGGTTCCCAGACACAAAGGCAGAAAAGTTATTTTTTAATGGAAACTGCTGGGTATTAAATACATTTGGTAAATAAGGTATTTGTCTGTATTTTCATAAGGTCCGTTGGGACAGATTCTGACACATTTTTTTACCTCCTTAATCTCTTTTGGCAGTCACTGAAAATCATTACTTGCCAAAGGTGGCTGCTATCAGTTTCTAATAGCTGTCAATAATTCAAATGTGCAGCAATATTTAGTAATGCTTAGTAATGTTAAACAAAGAGCTTGCCTTGGTTCTCAGGCAAGTACCAAGCCCTGAGTAGCTGTTGAGTCTGAACCTTGAAGACAACACTTGGAGACACTCTTGGGGTCAACACTTTTGACTCAGATTTTAGAAATGTTAGTGATACTAGTGACCTGTCTCTTCAAGAACCGCCTACTTAACCTATTTTTAACGATCTAATTATCTTTAATAGAAGAAGGAGTAGGAAAAATGTTGTTTCTTTTCATCATATTCTTGAGCATGTTTTGAATCGTTCCATCTTGATTTGTAATTTGAGTTAGTTATAGGCACCTAAAATACTAATCCCACATTAGGAAGGATCCACTCTTTGAAAGTCAGACCTCTTTAAAGTCTATCAGTACAAACTTCTGTAATCACTATGCAGTTTTAAACATCATCAGTTATACATATTATTCCAGTGTGATTTGAAATTCACTTGCATTAAGTGCAAATTCAGGTCACACAAACAGGATAGCTGCAACAGATAATGTAATGTCTGTAAAGGTAGTATCCAGAAAAATGAAAACATGTACTGAATTATCCTGGGGTAAACACAAGGACAAAAGTAAAACAGCTAATCTATTTCCAACCTGCAAATTTTGCTCATATATTTTCTCCTGTCCTTCAAAGAGTTTCTTGTAAATTAAATTACCTCTTCATGTTGATGCACACTCTAAAATGCAATCATAGTCTCCACATAATACACATAATATATAATCATGTATTATGCACATGAACCCAAATGAGAAGAAAACAGTGTCAGTGTGTTCCCTAGCATATCTTCTTCCTTATTCAAAGCAGGAAAAGCAGTTCAAGTTGCAGCAGTGCTTCACTAAACCAAGGCATCAGCTGCCAGTGGTGATGTTGCCATTACCCCAATGATGCATTCCTTTCAGAAAGTGGACTTGTTCATTTTTCTACTCAAAATAAATTGTTTGTGAAAATGCAGCTTTGCTTTGAAGAATGAGATTCAAAAATGTTGGTGAACAAAGACAAAACAGTTTAGATATCACAGTATGTGCATGAGACAGGTCTGTTCCTTTCCAACATCCAGAATGTATTCTGTGTAGGGGCTTGTGATGTTGAGATCCGGTGTCTGTATGATGTGCACTGTTAGAAGTCTTATTGTACAACTTCATTTTAATTAGGCTTTGGATTATTAAAAAGCTGTATCTTTCCCCATTTAACCTGTACAGCACAAAAATAATCCTTTCCTCTTGCATTCATCCAGCTGGCAGAGTGGAAAGAGTTATTCCAGCCTGCACAACCAAGTGTTGTTACAGCACAAGGAAGCAGAACAGAGCAGTCAAGATCTCTAGTACATTTTTTCCACATTTTTTTCAGAAGAGTAATAGAAATATTTTATAACAATTTTTCTTTCTTTCTAGGATGACTAATCCTTAAAAAGTATTGGATTTATACATTAAAATTATATATGCTGAAGGACAAAATACAGTTAATAGTAGGCTTGGAAGAAACAGATCAAAAGGCCTTTATCAGCTGCTTACTATCCTTACAATGGCACTGACAGTGATTGAAAACATTTCTCTGGTTTTGGGTGCAGCCCAGCACACTGCTAATAGTGAGCAGACAATCTGCAGTTTTAGATTTTATAAAGTTTCCTCTCAAAACCAGATCTCCTTCCCCTCCATTTTTAACGTTTTACAAGTTCTGCAGGAGTAGCCGGACTTAGCTGTTCTGTGAACGATCTTTAACACAACTGTGTTACCATTTGTCCACAGCAGTGATTTGAATGCATGAAGTTCTGATTAATTATATCAGAATAATTCACTCGTAGGATTACAGGCTTAATTGGAGAACAAATACGGGGCAAAATGGACTACTGCTGGATGCCCCAGGAGACTGTTTTTCTGAATCTGTAACAGACTGATCTTGTGTATACAAATATGGCAAGACAATGAGAATAAAAACCAAAGGGAGGTTGCCATCAAGTTGTGAAACCATCCAGGAAGTGGGGAACTTATGTTAAAAGTTCATGAAAATGTAACAGATGCTGTCTATCAAACGAGTAACTCTGTTTACAGTTACAAGAAATGTCTTTAACAAAAGCTGGCATTTGGCTAAATTTGCTAGATTTGTCTTTTGTTACAATCCAGATGTTTGTGCGGGTTTGCAAACGTGTTTCTTGAGGTCTGTTTGGTTTTTGGAACATTCTTGGCTGAATTTTGCCTACTCAAGAGGGTTTTTTAATGGTTTCAGATGGAAACCATGAGAAATTTCAATGTGTTTCATAAGATCTGGGCAACAGCAGGCAAAATAAGATAACTTTGGGCTGTTAGTCTTTGTGTTTCCAAGGGTCATTTGAACCAGAGCTATCCTTAGTTTCCTGTAATCTCTGTACAAAGTACCAAAGAACTAGTCTAGACATGTCTACTCCAAAAGACACAGTCAGATCCAAGTGTCCTGTAGAAGGGCACTTTGGCTGGCTCAGGCCCAGTGATGCGATGCTGTGGCTATATGACTTCAGAATTTGAGCTGGCTCACACCTCACCAGCTTGAAATACAGGAGGGTAAGGTTTGTCAACAGCTGGCCACAACACAATAATTATTTCTGATGATTGTCATGATTAAGGAGATCCAAAATATTTATTATGTAGCAGTGGATAATGCAGTTTTACATGAATTACTGACCATTGGACCACTGCTGTTTCCTTTTCAGATGCCTGACTTCTTAGTTAAAACCAGTACCAGCAGTCTGTTTCATCGGTATGAGCTTATTTTAACTTTAGATTCTACAGGGTGATTCAGAGTATGTGTTGGTATGGCTTGCTAAAAGGGAGGCTTAATCACAGATGGGAGCTGTCAGTGCTGCTATAATACAAGCACATATAATTTGTACACCTAATTGATTATAATTTTGTTCTTCTTTGGCCATATTAAATGGAAAAGAAAATAAATGATAGTTGTATTTTGGCTGTTATCAATTCTGGACCCCAAAATAGCAGCATACAAAAATTAAAGGTTACTGAGCTGTTTTAACTATGGTTTTTATCGTTAGGCCTTTTCCCATACATGATGCCCGAGAGATAATGAACTAGTCTGAAAAGTACTGGCAAGGGGCCCCAGGAAGCAGCATGGTAGCCAAGAGGTGGTCAACCCCCCAAGAGATATCAGGAGTGGGGGATGAGGAGGGAGGACAGTGCAAAACCTCCTTAAGGAAAAGTCAAACAGCCAAAATCCAGACACTTACCTGACACTAGGATTCCTCCTGACTCCAAGACCGCAAAATGTCGAGATGCAGCAGGGCAGTGGGAGCCCCTTCCCTAGCTCTGCAGGCTCAACAGCAGGGTAGTCACATCCTTGGTGTTAAAAGGTGATGCCCAAAGGGGTTCAGCATTTCCATGGTGTGTTTTGGCTGGGCCTGCAAAGTAATGGCAGTGGGTGAGTGGGGTGATGTGGATAAGGACTTCTGTGTAGTGAACAGAAACAGGAGGGAGTTTTGGATAAAGCAGATTTGTGGAAAAACTCTGTTTACCTTTTTCTCACTAAATCTTTATATATAAGATCTTGCTGGAGAGCAGAAGAGAACTGTTTAAAACATCATACACCACAGTTTTCATGTGCAATCAAATCAACTCTAATCAAAGTTAAAAAAAGGCCAGTTCATGATCTTGCAGGCAGATAACGCCTTAGAAAGTCAGCAGATGTATCTGAGGCATGATAAAAATTTAGCAGTGATTCACTTTATACCAGCCTGACCTAAATCAGCATCCTGCCCTGCTATGAAAATACAGATTTTAATTAAAGCATCCTGCGTGTACAACTGTCTTCTCCTTAGTAACAGTGTAACACAGTAGCCTAGTGACTAAACAATCTTCTATCAAGATTTTTATTTTATATGCTCCTCCTTCACCACTTCCTCCCTCTTACTTGTGAAGAAAGCTTTGACAATTTGCATATTGAAAGCACAAGTTCTTAGCTGTACTGCAAATTATTTTTGTGCAATATTAAAATCTACATTCAACATAATATTTGCATACACATCCTTCCCATGTGTACTACACTGAAAATTCTGCTGTACTTGTTAACTATTGTCTGAAATAAGGGCCTCAGTTGCTTTTGACACAAGTTGGGCAATTACTATAAAAGGTTGCATTTTCAATCCTGTACATCTGAAATGGGACAAGTCACAGTACATAATCATATTTTATGTTCTTGGTTCTCTCGATTTCTACTGAGTCAGAAAGATTTTTAGCTACATGGAAAACCAACCCAGTTAAAGTTAGATGCTTGGTTCTGTTCCCTGCATTTAAAAGTGTTTGTTATCTTCCCTAGTAAATAATTCCACTTATTTGTAGGCTTGGGAGTCCATGGAGATGTGAAATGTATTAGCCAGCTTTGCTTCTGTCTCCTGCCTTTTTTCTCCTACATTATTCGGCACTGCAGCAGCTGGATACTGAACTGAGGTTTGTCCAAATGTCTGGGCTAGTTTCCAAGTAGGTTCTTTGAACAGATGTTCCCACTGAATTTTATCAAGGGCTGGTTTCCTTGTGCCTAGAACCTGCCATATGCTCACAGAAAAATGCACCTTGTTTCTGGGGGAACTGCCTTTTATACTGAAATTCAGCTAAAGCCATGAGTTAAAAGTTCAAAGTTCAGACCACTTTTTGGTATAGCCAAATATTTTTTTTATTAGCCACATACAATAAGTAAATTACCTATATTGCACATTTTCTCACACCTCTTAATGATCATATTTTTTTTTAGTGCAGGAGAAATAATTTCTTTCTTTTTCATTAGAACAGTTTCAGCATCTCTTTTAGTCCTCAAATCATAGGCTAAGTATTGAATCAAGATATTGTATTCTTCTTTTTGATGAACATGCTAAGATGTTAAGATATTAAGATTAAAATGGGAATGTTGAGATTTAGTGACAGCGTGTGCAGCTGAAGATTCACAAAACCTGTTACAGCTGAACGCAAATTACATTGCCTGTCACACACGTATGTATTTTTTAAGTAACTGATATGTGAAATGACTTGAATTCCAGTGACGGAGAAGACATTTGCTTTGGCTTGGCCAGACATAAAAGTTACAGGAAACTTATCTGAAGAGCAAAGTTTGACTTCCACCCAAAGAACAGAAATACTAAATCCCAGTGGTAGGAATCCAGAGTTTAGGGCACATTCCCTGAGGGTAAATCTACTTGCCTGGGTGCAGAAGGTATGTGTCCATAGTGACTGAAGTCTGAGCTGGACTGCCGCAGCAGAACAGTGTTAAGCCTGAACTCATAAGCCTCACTAAGAGGACAGATATCTTAGTTTACACTGAACACTAGGCTAATGTCATTATTCAGTTCTAGACCAGAGCACAAAAAACTGCATGTGTGCAGCTGCCTGCACGCAGCCATTAAGCTGTGCTCTGAAAAACTTGGTGTCCCAGCAAAACACTCTTTTCTCTTACCCTTCATACAACACTGGGACTATTAGGTATGACCTGAGAACGTGGTTTAGGTATGCAGAAATTAAAATTATAAAAATTTCAAATATTCATTGAAGATCTGGTCATTTTACATTGCCTTGGCTAATTTTTTTTCCAGGTGCCTGGAAATATAGTTGCTTCTTCTAAGAAACTGCCATAATTCAATTCTGTGATGTAGATACAAGTTTGCAAGGCATATTTAAATCAAGGGGATACACGGGCATCACAGACCCTGAAAGCAATTTGAGATGTTTTTTTCACAGTAGTAGACTCACAAGAGAATTTAAGTCTTGAATTTACTGAACAGAAATGCAAAGGTGCAGGATTTCTGATATCCACAATTTAAAACATTACTTGTATAAGATAGAACATGTCTTTTAAAGTGGAAAAAATCACATGTAACTGATTTCAAAAGGAGCACATTCTTGTCCCAATCTCTCTCAACAGCACCACTAGGAGGAAACTCCGCTAGGAAATGTTATCTCAGCCAATGCATGTTTTGCCTAGACAGAAAACAATCCCTATTTGCTGTTGTTTTTAAATACTACAATCTGTTTCCCTTGCCAAAAGTCACTCCAGTACTTTCCAGTTTGCATAACATTTAATTCTTTCCATGCCATTTACTCACATCCACAACAAAAAATGTAACATCCATATAGGAGTCCCAGAATAAATGGATCCTTTTGGTGAAATTTTAGTTATTGAGATTGCAGAGGAGTATCTAGTAGTCAACACTAACATTTTGATAGATTGACTCAATAATTAGAATCAAGGGTGTGGTGTAAGAACCAGAATTTAGTAGAAAAGGTATTCTGACAGCCTGTTAAAATCACTTTCACAGCAGTCAACATTTCTTTATTGTAATTCACTGACTGCACTCTATTCTGCAGATTATACCAGCACTGGAGTGTTGCTGGAATTACTCCATATTTAGCACTGCTCCAACTAATTGGTATTTCTCAGAATCACATCCATGTTCCATTAAAAAAAAAACATCCTGTCACTTGCTTCAGTGTTTTTACTTATAATATAGAACAAAAATATTTTATTTTTCTTGAGTTCTCTGTATACTATGCACATTGCTCTCTCTACCACATGTGTTTTTAAAGGAGTCATTGCTTTACAAACACAAACTAACTGGACCCATTATGTTTGCTTGAGCAGTACTCTGACTATTCAGGGGCACAGATTTTCAATCTTATAAAAGCAATCAATCATTAACATGAGTTCTGACTTAGTAAAGAAACCAAATGAAAACACTGTTGTTCTCAGTGCTTCATCAATACTTATCTAAAAAGAGTGACAGCAAGGATCTTCATCCTCATTAAGCCACTTTTAGTCTTTACACATTTATTTATTCCAAATTTAGAATCTATTAACTGTTAACGAGAATTGCTGCATTGTGATGTGTGAAATTCAGAATTTGTTGAATTTATTAGGAATGGCCTGGATTTTCTGCATATGTTACATGTCTCTGAGCCAACAGAATTAATTTTTATAGTATAAGAAACTCTACTTTTAGACAATGAATGTGGCATCCAGCCATGAAAGAGTTATGATTTTATGTCTTTTATCTCTTCTTTATACAAAATGTGTTCCCCTTTTTTGATGAGCAATTGCCTTGTATTTCATAGTTTATAAATTACTAGATTTATAGCAGGTGGCACTAGAGTGATTATTGCAATAACAGCCATTTATAACTCTCTTCTAGTGTTAAAACAGTGCAACCTACATTACTCTCCACATTTTTAGACTAGAAAAAATAGGAGAGTAGTTTTATTATATTCTTTGTGGTGTATTCCAGCCTTTACTCACATAAGTTGTCCCATTGAACAGAATGGTCAGCTTAGTAATTAAATTAGAATAGAATTATCTGTGTGCTTAGGTATTATTGATTAGGAATTTTCTTAAAGATGGACACTTTCCTGAATCCAAATGTAAAAGAGGCTGTTATAGTAATAATAGTGATAATACTAAAATAAAAGAATTCCATTTAATTTTTAAACAATGGCTAGTTATATCATTTTTTTCCCTCTGAAGTATTATACTTAGAGTAAAGTAAGGGCTGGTAGCTAGAATTAATGTGAGGAGTTAAAAAAAATCCATGGGGAAATTTATAGACCAGAGGTCTAGGAAGAGTTTGTCTGAAATGGCTCATGAGAGCTACTGAGTAACATTCCCTGATACAGCACAAAAGATATTTAGTCAAGTTTTTGAGTAAAACTTATGAAATCTTAGGAAGAAATATTGGCAAGGAGAATTGCATTTCCTACTATGTTTAGATCTACAAATAAACTAAGCTGGCCCAATCCTATTTCTTTTTTAAAACAATATCTGAACTGGAAGTATATTTTGTCAGTCCTATAATTTTCATGTGTTTTTCTGGTTTTTACCATTCTGTACAAAAAAGACAAGTTAAACTTATAAACAATGTAATACTGATGAAACTTCCTGTCATTATTTCAACTAATATCTAATTTCTCTAAATTTCTGTATTTAGTCATTGAAGAGTGAAAAGACAGATTAATTCAATCAGCTGAAATACAATGCAACGTAAGTATGTCTAATTCTACCAACATCTTTCTTCCAGTGCTTACATCTTTAAGGCCTATTTGGGAGGGTACACAAAATTCCCCAAACCGGTTAAGGTCTCATTGTCTTTTGTTCCGTTTTTTAACTTCAATCTCTTTATTTTTTTCTTAACAAGCTGATGTAAAAAAAGATGTACAAAATAGCTGGTGGGAGACATTTCCAATTTAAAGTGGAACCTTCATTATATATGAAAAAAACCCCAACATTTTCTGTTGATGAAATTTACCAAAAGCAAATAAACACAGAAAGACTACTCAGAAGTGGCTTTAGTTACAGCTTTGCAAAAGAATACGATGCAACAATTCCTAACAGTGATTTAAACAAAAAAAATCAGTATATTGATTTTATATTCAAATGAAGGACAAATGTTACATTGTTTATCAATGTTATTCATTAGTCATTAATACTTAAGATAATCTGATTAGCAATTAAGTTTTAGTTCTCTCTAAATCTAAAATTCTACTCAATGATGTTTCTTTTGCCTCTTTTCTAGCAATCTTGAATATTGAGATCCTTATCTCAACATTACTTTCTCTGTTTATTTTTCCCATTAAAACTTATGTCTCTCCATGGAATAGTCTACAGGTATTTTCTCTGAGTAGAATATATATGGTAGGAGTATTCTTCTGGGATAAAAAGTCGGTTGAGATTAGCTCAATTGCAATGAGGTGAGACACTAGGCAGTGATTGGTCTTCAAATTGTCCAAGCACAAGGTTCTGGTCAAGGCAACAAGAGCTCTGACCTGTGAGTACCTGCTGTCAGATACACACGCATATTTCAAAGTCTTGTCACCAATAAACCAATCCTCACTGTCAATCACTTTCAGCCAAGGGTGACTTGGTTCACGACTGTGGTTCAACTATACATTTTTGTAAATATAACCATAGAATTTGGAGCTGAATAATTTTTCCTAAATTTAAAGACTACAAATTCAAGATGTGCACTCAGTTTTTAATACATTTTGAGACTTTCATAAAATGTAAAGCCAAAAATCCAGGTAGATAATTTATTATGGCATATATAATACAGGCCACTGAGTTTCACCCAGATGGCCTATATCAACTCTAAAGACCTTAATCAGTCTACAACACTTCGAGCCTTGAAAAATAAAACTTTGTCTCAAAAGCAAAATGCAGAAGAGACTGAGATTATACCAGTCATTAGGCTCTGTTGTTGACAGGGAAATGGATTGGCCAAATACAAAATAAACCTCATAATTTATATATTTCTGTCTTTGTGTGATGTTTAACAGTCTTATAGCCTAGATGAAAGAGAAAGGAGACCACACATGAGGTTATCACAGCAAGCAGATGTCTGTTTCTGAACTTACAAGTGCAAGATGGTGTGTTTTGTAAACACTGACAATACCCTTAATTTTCTAGTTTCCACCTTGTCTGTGGAATGGATGCCTTATGGAAGGCAGCTTTTTCACAACCTTTTTCCTCAGAGAAAAATAGCCTGGGAGACTCTTAGCGTATAGGAAAGCTGTAGTGGGAAATAAAACATACATGGAACGGTTTTGGTAAATTAGTGCTGTAAGCCAGATTTCTCAAACATTAATTGTCAAAAATACGTAAGAGTGAAAAATTCTTGGTACTGAATAGATTCAATCAGGATAAAAACTCTCATAAAACATAGATCTACAACATAAAATCAAAATTGTTTGAGAGGGGGAATGAGCTGCTAATCACAAAATAAGAAATAATAAAAAATATAAAAGGAGCTGACCCTCAAAAGGTTAAAGAGTTTTCTGATCTTACTTGGAGAGGACATAAGATTTCAGGTGTTTCAGGCTATGACACAGACTATTATACAGAAAAGGAAGGTATAAAATGAATTAGAAACTTTCCTAGGCAAAAATAAAAAAAACATAGTCAGAGGTTATTTTTCTTTTAAAGTAATATATAGTAAAGCCGTCATCACACCATAAAACTAAAATTAAAGTAAGGGATTAAAATCTTCAGGAAATTAAAGATCATTTTGCAAAAGAAAAAGTTAGAATCTTGTGTGGAAAACAAGCCAAAAATTCAGGCTTGGTCTGATGTGGTAGTGAAGAATCAGCAGGATGACAGAGAATGCAATGGTTAATCTGAGAAGTAGAAAGTCTGTATGAGAAGAAAGGTATAGTGAAAAAAGACTGTCTGGTTCCTGGATCCTCAGCAGGACTTGATGTAGAATGAATAAAATAATATGCAAAAGATTAAAAAAAGAGTGGGAGAAGAGCTTCATGGGGAGAGGGAAGAGTATAATTAGTAATTAGGGAGTGAAATAGAATCCAGGGTTGAACAGAAAGACCTCAAAATGTCATATTCTTTATTTCTCTGACCAAGATAGAATCAGTTATATCCCTACCGTTCCTGACAAATTATTTTCTAGCATGTTGGACATTCCAGAGTCTCTCCAGGCAATCTATTCATAAAGAAAGTGAAGTGCATAAGCATATTCTACAGCTAAAAAGCCCCTCACAAATATTAGGGGGAAAATGAAGGGAGTCAATATGGTGTAACATATGAAGTAAAGAGGCTTAGAATATGTTGCTGATTAACTCGTCCTGCTCTGAGAAGTATTGTGCTATGCCCCGGGGATAGAAGAAAGAGCTTTCCAGAAAGGGAGAGGTTTTTCTGCATATGGAAAATAAAAAACCACTCCAAATGTAAGGGTTTGGTCTTTCCATATTTTGAAGAAATAAGAAAAAGAAAAAATCAATAATAAAAAGAATAATCTGAGGTTCTAGTAGGACTGCAAAAGGCACAAGGTAAGTTCTAAGGGTAAGCAACCTAAGAGCAAGAGGAGAATACACTTAGAATGAAAACACAAGTAAAGAAAATTTAAATGTTAAAGTATGTAAAAAGAAATTTAAAAAAATAACAGAGATACATTGTGAAGATTAAAAGAGTTTCTGGGTATTCATTTCACTTCTGTTGTAAAAGGTGGGGAAATATCATAGAATCAGAACAGCCCAGGTTGGAACAGACCTCAAAAGATCATCTGGTCCAACATTTCATGGGAAAGGGAGACTGGATGAGATTATCTGGCACCCTGTCCAATTGCATCTTGGAAACCTGAAAACAGACATCTAAAAAGAAGGCAGACTACTTGAAATGATCCCAAACAAGGTCAAGCCTGTTACAGCAGTTTTCTAGGTTTCCTTATATATTTGTAAGCAGAACGTTATCTTCAGGAAGCAACGGTGTGTCATGAGGTAAACTTGCTCTTGGACTTGTCATGAGGTAAACTTGCTCTTGGACTGACCAGGATACTTAAGACTTATGTAGAAGAGGTATCTAAACCACTGACAAATCTTTCAGAACAAGAGGATCTTAACATGCAACACGTTGTGGTGGGTTGACCTTGGCTCGACATCAGGTACCTGCCAAGCTGCTCTATCACTCCCCTCCTCAGCAGGATGGGGCAGGGAGAAAATAAGATGGAAAAAACCTCATGGGTCAAGACAAAGGCAGTTTAATAAAGCAAAAGCAAAGGCCACGTGTAGAAGCAAAGGAAAACAAAAGGTTTATTCTCTACTTCCCATCAGTAGGTGATGTCCAGCCACTTCCTGGGAAGTAGGGCTTCAGTACACGTAGCGGTTGCTCCAGAAGACAAACGTCATAATAACGAATGCCCTCCCTTCTCCTCCTTTCTTTTAGCTTTTATTGCTGAGCAGATGTCATATGGTATGGAATATCCCTTTGGTCAGTTTGGGTCAGCTCTTCTGGCCATGTCCCCTCCCAAGGTCTTGCCTGCCCCCAGCCTACTGGTGAGGGGGGAATATTGGAGAGACAGCCTTGATGCTGTGTGAGCACTGCTCAGCAGTAGCCAAAACACTGGTGCGTTCTCAACACCTTTCTAGTTACCAATACAAAGCACAGCACTATGAGGGCTGCTATGGGGAAATTAACTCCATCTCAGCCAGACCCAATACACAAGTGAAATGACCTAAAATGCTTTTCCCACATTTCCATGTTCTGTGATGCTTTTTTGTATTCTAAGGTTGATATGTTTTCCATAACTCCATCACCCTAATAAGTCAGATTTCTGCAGCATTCAGGACAGTGCTGACTTGCTCTGATTGGTTAGTAATGTACATAGTTAAAATACCCATAATAAAAAACTGTAGGTAATACAAATAAATGTAGGAGAGTTCTAACTTATGATCCTCAGAGAATTAAAGAAATATGAAATAATTTTAGGGTAATTAAAGAGAAAATGTGAAGACCGTGCAGGTGGGAAACATTTGTGAGTACCTTGCAAAGATGAGGGCAAGCATTATTGTAAAAACCCAACAACCCCTAACAAAAAAACCCACAAAAATCAAAAAGCCTGAGGTAGAATAGTGCAAAGTCCTTCCAGTGCTGGAATTAAAACATTAAGAAACAAGCAGAATTATGAGGAAAGGTTTGAAATTCAGTCAAAGTTGTATGTTTCAGAAATCATGTAATGCAGAACTAATGTTAAAAGTACCCTTTTCGTAATGTTTTTGTTTACGTAATGCAGCCAGCAGGCTTCTAGCTAGAAATGTCAAGAAAAAAATAATTAGTAATATAACGATCTTGTTAATTAGGCATAAAAAAGAACAACAGGTAATTATTTCTGAATGGATAACAGATGTTTACAGCCATTTAATAAAAGGCTATTTATCTCAGAAAAGCTCAAAAGCAAGAAATTTTACATTTTTGCAAAACATTACCTTAACCTCATTAGAAACACATGACTATCAAACCTCGATAGCATCATCAGAGGAAGGGAAGTTGAAATATTTTTTATGTTCAGACTAAAATCTGAACGTAGTACAACAGCAGATTGGAACAGGTTGATAGCCAAATTTTTAAAGGTATTTTAATTCTTATACTACTCCTTTTCTAAATTAATCATGCAAATGGGAACTATCCATTTCTTTTTGAAGGAAACAAAGCTGTAATACTTGCAAAGGACTGGGGCTATAGGGGAACAGCTTATAGTCTAGTCTTATTTCAGAAACAAATGCTGAAGACTGTTAATGTTGATTGGATGGAATAGGCTAGAATTTACTAGCTACTGGCTACTAGGACAAGCCTTCATAATAGTATCCATGAGTTTATAAAAGTAAGCACTCTGCTTACTTTGTCAGCACAGAAGAAAGCCTTTGAATAAATAAAATGTGAATACATGTCCCCTCTTATTGGAAAAGGAATCTCTATGAAGGTAAGCTGATCAGTTACTCTTCCACTTATACAATGACCTTGGAGCATGTGAGTGAATGCCCTCAGCAAACATCACTCTTTCGCCTTATAATCAAAATGGTGGGCACAGGTTTTAAATGAGATAAGAAGAACAAGGTTGGTTCTGGCAAGAAGGAGGACATAGTTCTTCACACAGCTTATTGTAAATAACTCACTTTCTTCCTTAAAAGTATTACTGTCATGAAAGATCTCCCATGCTTCCCTTCCCCTCTTCCCCCACCCTAGGTCAGTGTCTACCTTGTACACAGTCTTTAAAGATTTGGAAAAAATGTTCTTATGCATGTTATCCGAAGTGTATGTCAGCATATGGATATATGACATACTTACCCAGAGATCACCTGAAGCGTGTTAGAAAACACGTGAAATCCTGTACAAAATATGGAGAGTTAAAGAATCATGTGGTGAGTGGATGTCTCAAATATATGACAAGTAAGAAAAAAAATTTCTTTAGTTCATTGTACCTTGGGATCACTGAGCAAATCTGAAAAGTAGTTCACCATTAATTGCCCTGTTCGACAAACAAAAGCCTTCCTAGGACTTATGAAACACATAGTTCGATCTGGTAAGAGGAAGCACTGCCCATTTAGGCTGACTCTTTGGAGGAGATACAATGATACCATAACACTAGAAAATCATGACAACTTTCAAGAAGTAAGATTATTCCAATATCTTCAAATGGAAACCTTATCAGAAAAAGAAAAATATTATAGAAATTTCTTCGTAGACCTTTTACTTAATTTGAGCAACATACTTTTAGAAACTCAGTTGGAAAATGATTAAGATATTCTAAAATACCCTGCATTTAGTATATATTTTCCTATTTAAATACACTGTTTTAGAAAAAGGGAGGGGCAGGAAAACTAAATAAATGAAGGTTTAAGATACACATTGAAGAAAGAGTCCAAGCTGGAGACATGGAGAAAGAAACTGAAAAGGAATTATCTATCTTCCTTAGGGAAAATCTACTGATACCCACTTCTATTCATAGCGCCCTCAGGCACACTTTTTTATTGATTTATTTGTATAGCTGAATGATAGACACTTCTCCCACACACACACTTTTGTCAGTGACAATGATTGTCTATGAATATCAAATCATATACAACAGGATGTGATTATGAGTTGTCAGGTTTGATTTGTGGAACACATCACATTTGCATACTCTAAATAATACCTTGAGATGTAAATAAAGGAGGAAAAAAAAAAGTAATCTTGTTTAGGTATTCATGAGAGTTATTTTAATAAGTGAAAGACAAGTTTCTGTATATTTGTTGTCTCTTCCATTCATTTGGTCTTCATTTCACATTTTAATTCCTTTAATTCAAAAGTGTTAGTTATCTATGCCTACCAGATAATCTTATACAGTCCTACACAGAGAACAGTAAATGGTTGCAGGACAGCCTTTTTTCTGGTTGAGGATAACTTGTCTTTTGGCCTCAAAATCCTAGAAGGACCAGCAGTTTCTGTTGCAGCAACAAAGAACTTCATCTTTGTCAATAATTACTCACAAAGGTGGTAAGTGCAAATGGAGTGCAAGCTGACGACAAGAAGGGTAGGATGGGAATAAGAAGGGTGTAGACAGACTGGATACGGATGTATTACTAGAATTTAATTGCTGTGTTTTAAGAGGTTGTCCTGGTGCATGGATAAGATTCATGCCCTAACTGAAAAAAAGACATACCAGGGCTTACTGAACATCAGAGATATTTCAGTCACAGTACTTGTGCTCCCTCTTTTCAGGGATGCAATATTTCTCTTCTTTATGGAGGGCTGCTTTCTGTTTTTTGTTGTGCTTCTTCCCTTCTTCTTTTCAGTTAAATATCTGTTGTGAGTGGGTGGCTGTCAGTGCGTGTGGGAGAGCACTTGGTTACATCAGGAATTCTTCGTGCTTCGTGAGTGAGAGGAGTGAAGGAAAAGCTCCCACCAACACACATTTTTCAGCCTATTTAAATAGATTTAGCAATACCAAAGAGAAGATAATAATCTGAACACCTACAGACTGAGGGCCTACTCATGCCTTTCATGTGTACCCACATCCACGTCTACATAGAGAAAGGAGGAGTCATCCACCTCTGCTGCCACAACTCCACCATTTCCTAAAGTTTAGAGAGCCTATTTTCTCCATCCAAAGGCCACGTTGAAAGAAGAATCTGTTTGGTAATAACAGCCACTAGGAGTGGTGTCATTTGGGATATGTTATGATCACCCACCTGTTTTGTAGTAATTTGGCAGAAGAAAATTATACTTTCCTCAAAGTTGATCCATGCTCATTGAAGGCTGTATGAACAAGGACTGTCTTGACTGCAAAGCAATTCTTACATCAAGAACTCTGGCAAAGCTGAACATGTTTTGTGAGCCTCTGTAAATGGTTTTGTTTGATGTCTGTGGCCTGAATCCTTGGTCAGATTTCTTTTAAAAGAAAGCAGCAAATTGTGCCTTTCAGGAAAACAAGGGGGAAATTGAACATGGGAAAGTCCCATTCCCTATTCTCATGAAATTTTCCTTAAAAATAAATACTTGGAACCTTGAAGACAATTTGAATATGAACTGTTGGCATCATATTTAATGGCTAATGATGTATTTTCATGGATTTTCTGTGACACAGTGGGTATATCTTCCACTCCAATGCGTCCAAAACTTCTATTGTGTTTAATGATGCCAAAACAGCGATAACAGGAAGAGAGTAAATCCTTTAATATCATTGTTATGATGTCATTAGGATATGAAAGAATGATGGAAAAATGTCAATAGAGGTCCTTAGAGACTGCATTCAGCTGCTATTGTAATATATCATAATTAGCATCTCCATTCAAAAGGATGAATCTTGTGAGATCCTGTTAGGAACTGTTCTGGGAACGGGAAAAACTTTTTCTATTGCTTCTTTCTTATTCTAGGTACCACAAAGCATTTTACAGCTAAGCTATTATAGCTGTGGAATGCTGTCAGTTTTATTTTTTATTTTGCTCTGAAAGCAGCAGTGCAAGTGCCAAGGACAGTGAGGGAATCTTGATTTGATATGTTGTGTAAAGGATGGCATATCAAAGGGAATAGAAATATGTGCCAAGATACAATTATGTGAACAAGTACATCATCCAACACTTTGACAACTATGTATTACAATGACAAACATCTAATTTTAGTTCTACCAATGAATTACATAAGCTAGGACTGATATCACACTAATTGCAATAATTTCACTTAGCTAAGCTGTGGAATGCCTTGCCAAAGAGTTTGTGACACTAAAAGTTTGCATGCTCTCAAGTGGACACTGGTCAAGTTCATTGAATAGAAATCTTTGGAGGATTCTTAGATGCATAGAAATAACAGCTCATTCAGGGATTTCCTGAGCCTCCAATACACGAGTTTTTGGGAGACTACTCAGAATAACTAGTTTATAAGACTGCCTTTCCCTTAAGCATCTGCTTGTGCTCATTGTTGGAGACTTTTGTGCCAGGTGAGCCTTTGGTTTGCCCTAGTACAACTATGCCTTTTGTGTTTCATCTAATGTGAAATACTGTAATATTACCATAGCAATACTAGTGTTAAGAAACTAGCTCCATACTACGAAGCTGAATACCGATTTCCTCATGCATGGCTATTACCATGCTGCCTAGGATCAATCAGATGGATAGCACCTACTAACACCTACTCTCTTAGATTCTCTACAAACAGAAATAAAGTCAACCCTCTTTCCAAAGAGTGTACATGGGAGAAAACAGACAGTTGCACCCAAAGAATGGATGCATGTACAAAAATAAAGGCAATAGCAGAAAGTCCAATACAGAGTGTTTTCAGTGCTACAACAGCTTAATTACTCTAAAGACTCTTTTTCACCCATAAGAGAAACAAGAAGTATTTTGGATCTCCATAATATGTTAGTTGGCAGATGTTTATGGGGAGCTCATCCCCACATGAGGCTGCATGGAAGGAAGCATGAAAATTCATTCAAGATTCAATAACTGAGAGATGAAATCTGACATAATTGATTAGTCAAATGTGAAAGTCAACATTTCAGCATTTGATAAGATCTAATAGGCAGAGAACTGATCAGTCACACATATCCTTGACAGTGAAAACAAGTATTTGTTCTTGATGTAAAAGAGAAGGGCAGCCCAGTAGAGAGGTGCAATTAATGTGATATTGTATTGTATAATGGAATATATTCCATTTCAAAATCAGAGGCAAATCAAATTCTGCTTAGCCCTAACCATACTGAACTGTATGTATGCTTTAAAACTTGGTCTTTTAAAATAACACTTATTACAAAAACATCATTAATAGTGTATGAGCTGAAATACATTTGTTTTGCAAGCTGGCTAAAGCAAACTTTTTAGTCATTATTCTCTAAACTTCTACAGGATACAAACAGGATAGTTCTACAGGATACAAACAGGATAATTCTGCAGGATACAAAAACACAATCTGAATAAGAGAATGAAAATGAGAAACAAAGTTCTGGTTGCTATTTTCTGTGCTTTGTTTTTATTAGTTTTATAATAGGCTTTGTGACTTTCCTTTGTTTATTTTGCTGCAAGATGTTTTGATGGATTTCACAATAAATGGTCATTTCACTCATTTCTTTTTCATACACACGGGTTTTACACAACAAGCTCTCAGGCCTGATCATTTTACCACTGTTAATGAATTGTTATGTAAAGTTCTTACAGAATTCACTTATGAAAGAACTATGGTCTCCATGAATTATATTATTGCTAATCAACAGTTCTGGTCCTGCAATACAAGAGATTCATCCATCTAATTGTCCTTCAAATGTGAAAAGTAAGGGGTTTAATAGGAAGGGGGAGTGTAATTACCTTCTTACAGTGACTCTTAACTCAGTCTGTGAGTAGCCCCTTTTGAAAACATTTAATGTGACTCAATTAATCTAGTTTTAATAATCTAGAAGTTGGATGTCTACTCTTAATTTAGGCTCCTTCTGCATAGTAAGTGAACGAAGATAACTGTTTCCAAAGGCAGATTTATCCTCACTCTCTCTGGAGGTGTCTAACTCTTTATGGAATATAAAAGGAGCTTAGATAACTGATTTAGACTAGGTACCTAATTTTAGATGGCTACAAGTTAAATGAGAAAAATTTCACTCATAAATTAGTTTATTAAAATGTGATCTTTACTTATTTACATTAAATTAAATTCAGAACATTTCATTTTTTTAGTTGTTTAATAGACTCTACTCATTTTGAATTTTTGCAAATACATGATTACACAATTAGTCACCCAAAATATAGTACTTTTTCTCCCTCACCTTCCAAAAGTAAAGAGCACTAAAACTATCAAAGGGAATTTTGCAAGCACAAAATTCTAGTAAGGAGAGTACACCAATATATCTACTAAAAGAATGTTGTTGAGTTTAGAAACATTTAGAGGTAGTTCTTGCATTATAAATAGTTTCCTGTGTGGGATTCACAGAATCATAGATTAAATCCTGTATATCTGAGGACATTTACAGAAATTAAAATGAAATAAGAAAAGTAACCCTATGTGTTCTCTTGGCTTTGCTTTGTATATTGAAACAATTAAATATATTATTAAAGTTATTTTTAATGTTTTACTACATGCTGTTTGATTTTACAAAATAGATTAAGAAGTTCATTAGCTGAAATATTATGCACTGTAACTAAAGAAAATTATGTAACCACCTGTGTGCCCTATTTTGTGTTTCAGAGTTTAGAAACAGACAGTGTAACCCATTATCCTTCTGCTCTCCAAATTTTTTCCAAATGAATTTTGGAAATTAAGGAGCTTCTAAGCAATTCTCTACAAAACAGGCAAAATATAACACTAGGACTAGTAGTAGTTACACAATGTGGCATTGAATAGACACATGATATATTGAAAGTTGGGCTTGTATTCACTTTGTGGAGGGCAAAATTTGTATTCACACCAAACACTTCCTTCAAAATTGTGTTCCAGAGCTGATTCTGAATGTTTACCAGGACGCATTCAGCTTAATTTATCCTGGTTTTAGCTGCAGCGACTTTGAACTATCTACATCAGGGTTTAAACTAGCCCATTACTTTGAATAAATGTTTCGTTCTGGGTTGTATCATAGAATGATTCCAAGTACAAATGAAACTTTTAATCTGCTCTGGCTTTTCTTCTTTTCTTTTTGAATCCATCCAGATTTTATAGAAGATTTATTGTATTAAGGCATGTAACAGTCATTCCTTCCAACATATAATACACAACTTTAATTTGGCTATACATATTCAACATATGCTTATGAGTTAGGCCCCACTGAAGTGGGAAGCTGAGGTTCAGATCGAAATGCCACTATGTATTTACTTATCTATGTTTAGTAAAACAGCTGCCACAGAAGTGCTTTATAGAGGGCTAGTAGAGAATTCAACAGTACAGGTTAAAATCAATCTCCAAACCAACCCACATGGGAGTTTCATCTGGGCACTTTCCCTCACCTGGATGTGTATTACTCAGTAGCAGGTTTGCTGCTTGTTTCCCATCTGCTTTTTGCATATGCTGCATACAGATTGGCTGCATTTCAAAGGATCCAACCATGCTCGTGGGATAAAAAGAGAAGCACAGGTTTGAGAAGCCTTTGGCCTGGATAAGGAACTGGGTGTCTTAGCATCTGTGGTGTGACATGAGCAGTTATTGGGTTGACTGGCCACCAAGTGATTTAGAGGAAAACCATAGTGCCTAATTGTTACTGATGCTGAGATTATTAACATATTAACACCTCTGAAGATACAGGTCAAGTGCTTCACTTATTCAATCAGGACTGTTCTTTGCTAAGACACAGCTTTGCTATATCTTTTTCCTGTTACTTATCTAAGTTCCTTTGCTTGATCCTTTTCAAGCAGTGGAGAGAGAGCTGACCTAGAATGGCACTTAAAAATGTCAGTAAAAGGCCTGAAAACATGCAGGATATCTTATTATTTTGAATACTGTGATATAGGACTATATATAACATACAGTCAGTTTTTAGTCTTGCTATACATCACCTGTGGAAAGGGTGTCAGTCAGCTAAATTGGGTTTTGCTAATTTGGAGAGAGACTTGAGAAGTATGAACATAATTGGCACATGCGAATTCATATTATAAATATATATTTTTTGTCTCTTATGCATTTATTTCTCTGGGAAGGCATGTAAGTCAGAGATGGAGATCCACAAATTTTGAAGTGCTGAAAGGCTATTACAGGAGGAAAAGCAACAAGACAGAAAGTATCATATAAACCAGACAGTTATGCAAAATACTCAGGTGATGCCATCTCTGACGCAGGTACAGGAGAGCAAAGGGTTTATGTACTACATGAAAAGAACACTGGAGAGGTCAGAAAGTAGTAACATCATTCATTACTGTGAAAAAAAAATACATCAGTGATATATGTAAAAAACTATCATATTCAAGCATTAACTCAATATTGAGTGGAGATTCAAAGTATCTTGTTAAGGAAAACTTAATTGCCCCAGTATAATACATCTGGTTAATCGGAAGCTAGTCAGATTCATGGAGACAAAAGTCAACCTGAATGCTAGATACAGCCAGGGTACCACCTAAACCTTTGAGCTGAGGTATGATCCATAGATTCTACACACCTGGCCTTTGGCTGAAATAACTGAGCTCACTTTAGCTTTTTATCGGCAACTGTACACTGTGTTATAAAGGTACAGAGGGACATTCACAGGTGTTTGTAGTACAATGAAATTCACACTTATAACAGGTAATAATCATTCCTGATATACAATGCATTCCCAAATCTCCAATTTTCCCATGAAAAATGTTATCCCCAGGTTTTAAAATGAGCAACAGAATGTGTGTACTGTACACACTAGAGTTTACATTAGAACATACCTAGGGGCACATTCTGCTTTTGATGATGCATGTAATTACTATACCATAATGATAATGTGAGTTACATGCTTATTTTAAGCCGAGTCCTTCTTCTACTGACATCACTAGGAGCTTAATCACACCCTCAGTAGAAAAAAATGTGTCCTTAAAATGAAGAGCAGTGATTTAAAAATCAAACTTCAGATAATATTCTATTGTAACAAAACACAAATACTGTTAGTACAATTTACTGAGCTGCTTCACATTATTATCAGCATTCCACAAATCTGTATGGTCCTCCCATGCTGTTAATGAAAATTATCAGCATCAAACATTGCATATACAGGCATATGCCATAGAATTTACATATGTAAGTTTGCACTTGATTTGTGCCATTCAAAACATTTAGAGGTTCAGGTTAAAAAAATACTTCTGATGAACATATATATATATAAAAACATTAAAAAAAGAATCAAGAGAAAGCAATCACAGAAGAGGAAGAGATTATTACCACTGCTGTTTATTTTTGCTCATACTTGGAGACTGTGAGAAAAAAATGCTGAAGAAGAATGCTTTTTTATTTATTTCACAAATATTTTTATTTGGAAAAATAAAATATCTTTCTCAAATTGTATGCATGTAACTCAGGCCCAAGTTGGCCCCAGACAGCTAAATAACTAGTAATAGTCTCACCTACTGCTCACCCAGTCTGAGCAAGAGAAACATGATTTAGTAAATCAATGTCATGAATGAATCAATACCAACAACACTGACTTCATAAAAGATTGTGTTGGATTGACATTGGCTGGCTGCCAAGTGCCTACCAAGCCACACTCTCACTCGCCTTCCTCAACAGGACAGGGGGAGACAATACAATGGAAAATCTCATGGGTCAAGACAAGGACAGGGAGATCACTCACCAATTACCACCACAAGCAAAACAGGTTCGAAATGAGGAAATTAATGTATTGCAAATTAATAACAGAATAGGATAGTGAGAAATCAAAACAAAACTAGAACCACCTTCTCCCTACCCCAGCTTCTTCTGAGGCTCAACTTCACTCCTGACTCTTCTACCTCCTTGCCCTGAGCGGCACAGGGTGATAAGGAATGGGGGTTGCAGTCAGTTCATAACACTTCTTTTCTGCTCCTTCCTCCTCATGTTCTTCCCCTGCTGCAGTGTGGGGTCCCTCCCATGGGATACAGTCCTTCACAAACTTCTCCAACATTGGTCCTGCCCATGGGCTGCAGTTCTTCAAGACCTGCTCCAGCATGGGTCCTTTCCATGGGATACAGTCCTTCAGGAATGGTCTGCTCCAGCATGGGTCCCCTGTAAGCCACAGTTTCTGCCAGAAAACCTTCTCCTGCAATGGGCTCCTCTCCACAGGCTGCAGCTCCTGCCAGGAGCCTGCTCCAGCATGGGCTCTCCACAGGCTGCAGCTTCCTTCAGGGCATCTCTACTTGCTGCAGCGTGGGGTCCTCTATGGGCTGCAGGGTGGATATCTACTCCAACATGGTCTCCATGGGCTGCAGCAGGACAACCTGCGTCACCATGATCTTCTCCACAGACTGCAGGGGAATCTCTGTTCTGGCACCTGGAGAACCTCCTCCCACACCTTCTCTGACCTTGGTGTCTGCAGGGTTGTTTCTCTCATTTTCTCACTCCTCTCTCACAGCTGCTACACATCATTTTTTTTCCCTTTCTTAAATATGTTATCACAGAGGCATCACTAGTGTTGCTGATGAGTTCAGTTTTTGGCAGCAGTAGGTCTCTTTTGGAGCTGGCGGGAACTGGCTCTATCTGACATGGGGGCAGCTCCTGACCTCTTCTCACAGAAGCCAACCCTACAGGCCCCCACACCCTCCCCTGGCTACAAAAACCTTACAACTTAAACCCAATACAAAGATATTCAATATCTGCTTTAAGTTTAAAAGGACCCATAAAAGATGTTTAGTTTGTAAACTGGGTTGCTAACATTGGCACTTCCCAGAGAAAGACCTTCTTCTGAGTTTAGAACTTCATCAAACATTTACAGTCTGGACCACAATTTTCTTATCCAGGCAATGCTTAGCATCTGTCTCATGCTAAGCATTACTTTCTAAATATCAGCTGGAATGTTTCTAACAATTCCAAAAGCAAAGTAAAGGGAAAATGTAACGTATGAGTAAAATTTTCCGGTTCCCTTTTCTTTCCACTGAGAAAATCTAGCTCCTTTAACACCTTAGTGCTTCGAAGCATGTCCTCGCATGTATTAGTGTTCCATACTTGAAGAAGGTACCTTCTGTGGTCCCTATGAAAAGCCACTTAATCCAGACAAAGTGCAAGCCTTGGAAAATCATAGGTAATGTATTCTTTTTAACAGTAAACAAGTGATTAACTCTAGCCTCAGTGTTTCTTTGAGTTCCTAGTTCTGTGCTTGGAGCATCCTACCTCTATAAGAGGTGATGCAGCAGACCAAAGTCCAGGACTAAGCTAAGCCCAAGACTAATGCTGTGGAAAACATCTAATATCTGTACAGGAGAAGATAACAAAAAACAGGACAAGGAATATATTTACAGAGGCAACAATGATGGAAAGGAGGAATAATGGATGGAGACAGGGAGACTGAATTACAGTGGGTTGACTGAGCCTTAAACAGGAACCAGGAACAACCTAATTGTGGCTTGGTAGAAATTGATCTTTGGAAGGTGGGTGGGAATAATATGGAGTGGCAGGAAAGCACTGGGTGAGATGAGGGAGTGAAGACACAGAGAACAGAGCTTAAGGGAGAAGTGAATCTAGGAATGGGAAACAGCTGTAGGAAACAGGAGCAGGATCCGGCTCTATTGCAACGTTTTTGTTATAAAATCACACTGACGCTTTATAACATAAATACTATGACATTAGGATATACTGTATCTGCCTTTCATGAATCAAAGTGACTAAAAAAAAAAAAATCCTGTGATCTCTAGCTTACTGTGGAGGTTCCTCTCTTCACCTTTTTTCATGAAACCAGGAAAAAGGTAATTTTTTCCCCCTTCAAACTAAAAGTTTATTATTTTTCCTAGCTTGAATTTATGTCTTATCAGCCCCTTGAGCTCTCTCAGGTCTATAAAGAGATAATATTCACATACATCATGTTCTTTAACAAATGGTCCTGTATGCCTGGTGATGTTTTCTGATAAATCATTTTCCTCTATGGTTCCCTCTAAATGTATCCTATGTATTCTAAAGATTGATTTGATTGTGTTTTATGATGCTCCTGACACCCTCTTCATAATAACTTCTACAGCTTCTTTTAAGAAAACATGGGTTAAGGAAGGTGTCACCAGGCATGCCAATCACTTCAGTATGTCTAGTACTTAAAAGCAGAAGGCAGCACTGTATTACTAATAAATAAACTCTTTCCTTCTTTCTCTCACTCATAAACATACATACATGATGTTATTTCTAATAATTGCTTCACAGCCATCTGCTATAAATCGGAAATGATAATAAAATAATTACAGAAATGCAGCATGCGGTTGCCCTCAACATTTCATCTCCTTTTCACACTTCGTGAAGCTATAATGCAGCCAGCCTGAAAAGCATTCCCATTCTGATTTTTAAGTGTGACAATAAAGAAGAGATCTTCAGACTGAGTGCTGGGCCTTTACTGAAAGCCCTGAACACCCAAACAGACTGACCGACAGATGTGCACAAATGCCCAACATACATAAAGAAATATTTTCCTCTTTTCTAAATGTTTAGAAAAATTATCAGAATAATTCTCATAAAAATACCTCTAATATCAGAGACTGGGCCTTCCATACTGGTGGAGATCATAGGTCAAATTGTAACTGGACTGTTCAGAGGGTTATGAGATGAATAAAAAAAGCATAAGACAACTCTATGAAATCATAAGTCTTCCACCTGTGATTGACCACACAAGAAAGGGTATTTCTTCCCATGTCCTGTTCCTCCTACCACCACCTTCCCAAACCTGAAACATCTAAAAGGCCTCTACAAATTTTCTTTCACTAATGTGTTAAGCAGCTGTAGCACTCTGAAGTCATCAACCTCCATACAATATCCTTTTGAAGGATACAGATTTACAACAGTCCCAGTAGAGGAAGGTGCCTTTGAAACAGACTCTGACCTGAGTGCTCCCTGGATAAATAGTCCTTATGTGTTAAGACATGCATCTTCCCTTTCTGAAGGAACTGGAGGCAGATAACATTTTGGTATGTAGGCAAAACTGACACATGGATATGCAAATAAAGCCAATTTACAGCAGTAAGTAAAAATCATACCATATCTGATTCAAAGCAGCACAATTGATCCCTATCCGGAGGAGGCTCCACTGTCTGAATCATCTGGATGGTGCCTGTTCACAGGCACTGTAGGAGCAAACCCACTTGACAGGAGGAGGATGTCATTTTTACTGTGCCAAATTCTGCTCACACATGATGAAAGCAGAGGGAAAACCTGCATGAGATGGGAAAGATTCAGCCAAATGTGGCATTTATTCCTCACTTGCTGAAAGTGAGATACTTAGGCATTGCTTTGTCCTTTTCTTCAAAAGCCTTTCAAGTTAGGATGAGAGGAAACGACCTCAAGTTGAACCAGGAGAGGTTCAGATTGGATATTAGGAAAAACTTCTTCACCAGAAGGGTTATCAAGAATTAGAACAGGCTGCCCAGGGAAGTGCTTGAGACACCTTCCCTGGAAGTATTTAAAAGACACATAGATGTGGTGCTTAGGGACACGGTTTAATGGTGGACTTGGCAGTGCTAGGTTAACGTTGGACTCAATGATCTTAAAGGTCTTTTCCAACCTAAATGATTCTATGATTCTAAGTTGTCGACCCATCTGCATGTACAGCTCCCCTGGCAAGTAGATGCTTGGGGTGGCTAGATGAGTACCTGGCTCCTCATTTGGGCTAAACAGGTGGAACAGCTGAGGCAGTGATCCTGAAAATCATGCTGGGAAATAAAGGAGAGTGGTGTAGAAGAGGGAAGAAAGCAATTTCATGCTGCTACCTGCATAAGTTTTCTCTGCATGGCTGAAGCAATGGCAAGCATATTTCCCCTGGTACAGCTCCCACCCCATCCTGGCTATTAGGGTAGAATCCAGCTTGATCCCAGCTCTCATTCCCACAGCTTCCCTCCCAGGACTACTTATTTCCAGGCATGTTCCAAGTATTGATCCCAGTAGTTTTCCTTTCATTTGAACCACAAGTACTTCAATTTTTCTTTTTTTTTTTTTTTTTCATTGATATATATAAAAAGAAAAGCTCCAGTGTCACACTGGTATAAACAGAAGAATTTAGCTAAACTGTCCCTTATGTATTATGACTGGTTATAAGTACAAGAGTGGGATGAAAGTTATTGCTACAGGTACTGAAGATATAAAAGACAGGATGAGAAGATGAAGCTTAATAGCATTGGCACCTTCTGAACTTTTCTTTTCACTCTGAACATATACGTCCTTATACCCCCACAAAAACACACATCAACAGGAGTGCGTAAGGTACTAATTCACTAAAGACTCCATGTATGCCCACTCTACAACTTGAAAGGGAGTATTTCATTTTCTACATCACCTTTTTGGGGCTTTTTTGCCTATAAATGTGCACTCATTTAATATTCAGCTGTATGCCTCTATTCAAATGTGCAACTTACAGCTTTCCTTCTTTGCCAGAAAGATCAAACACAAGCACCCCAAGTGCAAAAGTTTTAGAGGAAAAGAATAAAAGATAAAAGCTCTCTCCATATAAATCTTCACTTTTAATAATGCAAATATAAATGTATGGCAGGAATGCATCAAAACCAGTACTTTATTATGGTCATTTCGAAGCTCCATACCTTTTAAAATAGCTTATTGTGACTAAGCTTTTGCTGTCCTTTTAATCAAGCAGAAAATGTTCAAGTTGGAGACGTTTGGGGAAATTCAACCACAGAACATGCTTAAGTTGAAAAGAGTAATCACCGGGTGTATATTTTGTTGCCAAGCGACACTTCAGAAAAGCAAGGCTGCAATCAAGGTTCAAATGCTATTCTTGGAAGTAGTGCTGAGAAAAGCATCGCAGCCCAGGATGACCTTGCAGCGTCAGAGGCACTACGTTAATACTTGACGTTCTTCTAAGTCGTTACACAGGCGTCGTCAGAAGTATTTAGGCATTTGCTTTAGTTAGGTCTGATTATAAAGACAGGACCAGGGTTCTGTTCCTGTTTTCCTGCCAGATGCAATGGTGGTAAAGGCAGGACAAGAGTTTGGGGATAAAACCTCTAGAACATAGGTGATCAACTACAGGCAATGTACAAAATGTAGCAAGGATAAGTCTGATATAGTTTTTCCCTCCAACTGAAGACAGAGGGGTTTTTTCATTATTTCTCTGTAATTTCCAATTTCATCTTTTCAGCAGAAAAAAATTAATCCTCACCTAAAATAATCATTGTTTTCTACTTCTGTAAGTGAAACCAAAGTCACTGGCTGACCTCAACAAGATGTCCACTCCAGGTCTTTATCTCTATAGTTTCAAATGAAACCTCCCCAAGAAGAGATGAATACTATCAAACACCATTCCTACTATGTCCAACAACAGGAAAATAAGCGGCTTCTTGTTTTCTGCCAAGGCAGAGGCCAGGAGAATATAGAGATAGCACAAAGAGAAGAATTATGAGTGAAGAAACTGGGAAGAATTAGCACATCTTCGTAGGGATAGACTAGAAGAATAAGGAAGATTGAGGGTTTTCAGGGTAGGACAGCAAAATGAAGAAGAATATAATGAAGCCCTGTATTTCAGTGTATATACTATTGCCGTTGCTAGTCAGTGGCCATAATCCATTAGGAAGATGTTAACGACCTGTAACACCACCTGGAAGCTCACAGGTCTATGGGTCCGGATGGAATCCACCCGAGGGTAATGAGAGCCGGCGGAGGAGCTTGCCAAGCCACTCTCCATGATTTACCAGCAGTCCCGGTTAACTGGGGAGGTCCTGGACGACTGGAGGCTTGCCAATGTGACGCCCATATACAAGAAGGGCCAGAAGGAGGATCTGAGGAACTACAGGCCGGTCAGCCTGACCTCGGTGCTGGGAAAGATTATGGAGCAGTTCGTTTTGAGGGCGCTCACAAGCCACATCCGGGACAGCCAGGGAATCAGGCCCAGCCAGCACGGGTTCATGGAAGGCGGGTCCTGCTTGACCAACCTGATCTCCTTCTATGACCAGGTGACCCGCCTCGTGGATGAGGGAAAGGCTGTGGATATGGTGTACCTGGACTTCAGTAAAGCCTTTGACACTG
>VZTQ01012825.1:677-20319 GCA_013400755.1 Pelecanoides urinatrix | reverse complement strand
TCAGTTTTGGGCCCCTCACTACAAGAAGGACATGGAGGTGCTGGAGCATGTCCAGAGAAGGGCAACAAAGCTGGTGAAGGGTCTGGAGCACAAGTCTTATGAGGAGCGGCTGAGGGATCTGGGGTTGTTTAGCCTGGAGAAGAGGAGGCTAAGGGGAGACCTTACCGTGCTGTACAACTACCTGAAAGGAGGTTGTAGCGAGGTGGGGGTTGGTCTCTTCTGCCAAGTAACTAGTGATAGGACGAGAGGAAACAGCCTCAAGTCGTACCAGGGCAGGTTTAGATTGGATATAAGGAAAAATTTCTTTACTGAAAGAGTGGTCAGGCCTTGGAACAGGCTGCCCAGGGAAGTGGTGGAGTCACCATCCCTGGAGATATTTAAAAGACGTGTAGATGAGGTGCTTAGGGACATGGTTTCGTGGGCATGGTAGTGTTGAGTTGACAGTTGGACTTGATGATCTTAGAGGTCTTTTCCAACCTTAATGATTCTATGATTCTATAATTCTATGATTCTACCTAAGGCTACAAACTAGTCATCAGATTTTAGGTAAAGAAATATAGACTAAGTAACTCAGCCGAGCCAGTTTTAGGGTGTGGTGGGTTGACCTTGGATAGATGCCAGGTGTTTACCAAGTCACTCTATCACTCCCCCTCCTCAGTTGGACAGGGGGAGAGAAAAAAAATAACAAGTGCTCGTGAGTTGAGATAAGTACAGGAAGATCACTCAGCAATTACCGTCACGGGCAAAACAGGCTTGATTCAGGGAAATTAATTTAGTTTATTACCAATCAAAATCAGGGTAGGATAATGAGAAATAAAACCAAAAACTTAAAATACCTTTGCCCCACCCTTCCCTTCTTCCTGGGCTCAACTTCACTCCCAATTTCGCTACCTCTTCCCACCAGTGGTGCCGGGGGACAGGGAATGGGGGTTGCAATCAGTTCATCACATGTTGTCTCTGTCCCTCCTTCCTCCTCACACTCTTCCCCTGCTCCAGCGTGGGGTCCCTCCCATGGAAGACAGTCTTCCATGAACTTCTCCAACACGAGTCCTTCCCATGGGCAGCAGTTCTTCATGAACTGCTCCAGTGTGGGTCCCTTTCACAGGTGCAGTCCTTCAGGAACAGACTGCTCCAGTGGGGGTCCCCCACAGGGTCACAAGTCCTGCCAGCAAACCTGCTCCAGAGTGGGCTCCTCTCTCTCCACAGGTCCACAGGTCCTGCCAGGAGCCTGCTCCAGCATGGGCTTCCCACGGGGTCACAGCTTCCTTCGGGCGCATCCACCTGCTCTGGCATGGGGTCCTCCACGGGCTGCAGGTGGATATCGGCTCCACTATTAACCTCCATGGGTGGCAGGGGGACAGCCTGCCTCACCATGGTCTTCACCACGGGCTGCAGGGGAATCTCTGCTCCGGCGCCTGGAGCACTTCCTCCCCCTCCTTCTTCCCTGACCTTGGTGTCTGCAGGGTTTTTTTTGTCACATATCCTCACTCCTCTCTCCTGGCTGCTGCTGCACAGCAGTTTTTTCCCCCTTTTTAAAGATGTTATCACAGAGATGCTACCACCATCGCTGATGGGCTCAGCCTTGGCGAGCAGTGGGTCCGTCTTGGAGCCAGCTGGCATTGGCTCTGTTGGACATGGGAGAAGCTTCTAGCATCTTCGCACAGAAGCCACCCCTGTAGCCCCCCCTCTACCAAAACCTTGTCATGCAAACCCAATACATAGGGTTAGCAAAGAGAAGAAAGAACCTATGGAAGATGTAAGACACTCCATACACTGTAAATGCGGATATAAGACCAGTGCTGCAGACCAGTGAAGAAAGAGTGAAAGTCTAAAAAGTGTAGCAGAAATAATAGTCCCAAGTGGACGCTAGAAAGAGGAAGAAGAACCGTACCAACACCACCATAATCTTCTACCCTGTAAGGAGCCTGGGACAGATGACTCACTCTTACCGTCATCACTCAAGACTGAACCTTTGGACCCTGAAGGACAGTGGAAGGATGAGCATAACACCAGACAGAAAGGGATAGGTGCTGGCAAGACCACATGCAATAAATTTAACTCAAATTTAGTCAGATTTTTCACCTTCCTCCTCTCATCTTCCTTCTTCCCTCTTCCTTCTTCCTTCTTCCTTCTTCCTTCTTCCTTCTTCCTTCTTCCTTTTTCTGACTTTTTTCTTTTTTCCTTTTTCCTTTTTCTTTTTTGTCTTTTCTTTTTTTCTTTTTCTTCCTTCTTTCTTTTTCTGCAATAAATAGATCTGAACAGTATTTCTTTGATTACATTTTTTTAAATTTCATTTGCAGTAAGAACGATCTCTTGGCTTTGCATAGAGGTGTATTTACTGTTTGTCCATAACAAGAATTTGACTGTAAAAATAAGGATGGCCAAACCTATACTTGGAGATTTCTTGTTATGAAGTGAGCTTAGCTGTTTAACCACTCCAAGTTACTAACAGCATGTGTTCACACCTTTTTTGGGGGCACCATTTTAGCTTGGTTTTATGATTCCCAGTAACCCAGAACAATTTAGTCCTTCAGTGTAATCCCAGACTTTCAGTCAAAATAGTATCTTTCTGCCACTCCTTTTCAGTTCTTAAAATTTTCCACACATTGATTTTGCCCGTTTCAAAGACCCTATCATGTGTCAGGCAATATATATTTTCTTTAAACAGGATTACTGGCTTGTGCAACCTAGGTGATCTCTAGGCTCCCATGAGTTTCTGAGGATCAAGCAAGGTTCTCTGGAGCTGTTTAAAGGTCCTGAGAAGTGTCACTGCTATAAACCTGAGCAATTTTAAGTCTTGTGAACATATGTCAGTATGAACTCTAGATTAAAAATATAAATCAGTCTTCAGTAGCTTTGTATCTACCTGCTTTATGTGCTTACAGATGCAGAGAAAAAATATCCTTAGAGACTTTCATTTTTGCAGGTTTGGCTATTTTCTGCATTTTTCAACATAGAAGTGATGGATAGACTGTATTACAAAAACCAGTTCTTGTTAGTACTTCTTAGAGCTGAACCATATGTCCTTCAAAGCAGATCACATTTATTGTAAATGTATTTGGATACCTCTAGACATCTGTATCAGAGGAGTTAAAATCAAAAGGAGTAGGATCAAAGAAACACAAAGGGATATTAATTGTACTGGATGTAAAGGTTCACTGCTAAGCACTGCTACACACAGAGTAAGTGTTTAACACTTTCCTTCCTGGATTAGCACGTAGGACACTGTCTCTATCCAGGCCCATAAAAGAATAAATTCTTGTCATGTCTTGGTGCACTCTTAGTCTTCAGAGGACTGCAGCACAGACATTTAAAGTGGTAGGAGATTTTGTAATCTGCCAGCACTGCATGGCTGACTGTTATTTCCAGGTTTTATTACACACATTCCAATGATACTTTCAAAGACTCCACTGATGCTAATGTTCCCTGCCTCTAGATACAGATACACTACACAACCTATCAACTCACTGGAACCTATTTTGTCAAACTGCACCCTAAGGAGGCAGTGGAGTTCAATCTAATGGCTTTTGGTTGCAATACTGACCCCTATTCCTCCTTGAAGAAGCCATATTTAACAATAAATCAATCAGTCATGCATTACAATGGACTATTTACACAACTTCAGAGTGCTGCTAAATAATGACTTTTAAATTATCTCAGTTAAAACTCAGTCATATGAAATGTAACTAAATGTACCTTAAATAATTTTACTGACAGATTTCAAATGAGTTAGAACTCATTCCAGAAGTGAGAAAGATTAAAAGAGAACCAGGATTGAGTTGTTGAGCTTGTTTTGAACTGAGATTTCTTTACAGGGACTGTCCTGTCATATAAAGAAGAGAAAACACAATCCATTTAAATTTAAATTGTGGATGCTGAAAAGACTGTGAAGCCAGTACAAAACACATGAAATAACTAATGAAAATGAAAAAGAATTGTAAAGGAGTATTAAAAATAACACCAGGTCAGGCCTATATCAAGAAACCTGGGAAAAATATAGTGAATGTTACAGTGTTGAGATGACTAATTTGCTCCACTTATAAACATGACTGAAATTGTTTACAACCAATATTTTTATTAAAGGAAGAAAACTCCAGCAAAGTAGAAACTCCAAAAGAAAGCTCCAACAAATAGGGTAAAAACAGTGCTCGAAGAATAAAACCTCACAGCCTTTTCCTCTGACTACTGTGAGACTGATGGTTTTTCTCCCCTGAAGTAATTTTCATTCACTTATTAACATTTTTAACTCTCATTAGGCATCAAGGTTTGATTTAAGCTGATCAGACCTGTTGTTCACGTTGTTCCTGCTGGCTGCCTCACTGCTGCAGCTGCTACCTGCGGCTCACTTGTCTCTCAGCGCGGTGCAAGCCACCTCTGCTGCTGCTTCTGCGCCCTCCCTGGCTCTGCCTCCCTCCGCATCTCGTCCCGCCAGCTGTGCCTTGTGCTGCTCCTCGCTCCCTGCCTCTCCATCTCACTCCCACAGCTTGGCTAACACTTCTGTTTCAGCTCCTAGAAAAAATGCGCTTAATCTTGCTAACAGGGAAGAGTCTGTCAGCTCACAGGAAATCGTTCTGCACTTTCTGGCATCTCTCACACCATGGAAGACGTTTATGTAAAGTCTCTGCTCTCCTGTTTTTTTTTTTCCATTCCCTAGGTGCTAGCCTTTGTATCCTGATGTTGGAAGTGGTTGCCAATTTTTAGAGAAAACAGTAACCCTAGGAATATTCATACAGTTAATTAGCCAAGATTTCTGTACATTGTTGCAAGCCTTATCATTTTTAAAAGCTCTTTAATAAAAATTCCTCTCTTATTTATCTTCTTCAGGTCTTCCCATCAGGTGTCAACACAATGCCCCCTCCCTCAGCTGCACCCTGCTCTAGAGCGGGAGGAAAGGAGGTGTTACTGCATTAGACCTTAGCTGTCAGGCTTATACCAGAGGCATGACGAGCCAGAAAATCCACAATAGAGTCTGTTTTTATGAGAATTGAGTGTGCCATTTTGAGACAGCTGAGGCTCAATAACAAGAGCATTGCAAATAAAACATTGTGGTTTATACAGGACAGAAACGTACCAGCAGCTTCTCCAGTTCTTACTGCATATGGTGCATGGTATAATATTTTTAATTTTTTTGATTGTAGGTACTCTCTGGGCACCACCCAATCTTGTGCTAAAACTGCTGCAGCCAAGAAAGGCTGCCTGTATGCCCTGGCTTCAGACCTGTGGACTGAGGGGAACCATGTGAAAGCAGAAGGACATGGTGTCTTTTCGACAGACAGCTAAGCATGCATGACTGGCAGAAACGTCAGGAGGGTGGGGAGGCACAGTAGCAGAGCAAGGAGGGAGCCTGTGGAAACAACTCATCCTCATAGATCCCTAAGAGGAACTGAGAGTTTACCTGAAGCAGGAGGCAAACAAGCAAGCAAACCCCAAAAGTGACAGACAGAAAGAAATATGATTTCCCAGAGATCTGGAAAATATTGAATCATAGAATCATAGAATAGTTTGAGTTGGAAGGACCTTTAAAGGTCATCTAGTCCAAACCTCCTGCCATGGGCAGGGACATCTTCTACTAGATCAGGTTGCTCAGAGCCCCATCCAACCTGACCTTGAATGTTTCCAGGGATGGGGCAGCTACCACCTCTCTGGGCAGCCTGTTCCAGTGTTTCACCATCCTCACTGTAAATTTTTTTTTTCCTTACAGCTAGTCTAAATCTACCCTCTTTTAGTTTAAAACCATTCCCCCTTGTCCTGTCACAACAGGCCCTACTAAAAAGTTTGTCCCCATCTTTCTTATAAGCCCCCTTTAAGTACTGAAAGGCTGCAATAAGGTCTCCCCAAAGCCTTCTCTTCTCCACGCTGAATAACCCTGACTCTCTCAGCCTTTCCTCATAGGAGAGGCATTCCATCCCCCTGATCTTTTTTGTGGCCCTCCTCTGGGACCCACTCCAAGAGGTCCATGTCTTTCCCGTGCTGAGGGCTCCAGAGCTGGACACAGTACTCCAGGTGGGGTCTCACCAGAGCAGAGTAGAGGGACAGAATCACCTCCGTCCATCTGCTGGCCACACTTCTTTTAATGCAGCCCAGGATATGGTTGGCTGCCTGGGCTGCGAGCGCACATTGTTGGCTCATGTCCAGCTTTTCGTCCACCAGTACCCCCAAGTGCTTCTTGGCAGGGCTGCTCTCAATCCCTTCCTCCCACAGCCTGTATTGATACTAGGGGTTGCTCTGACCCAGGTGCAGGACCTTGCACTTGGCCTTGTTGAACCTCATGAGGTTCACATGGGCCCACTTCTCCAGCTTGTCCAGGTCCCTCTGGATGGCATCCTATCCCTCAGGCATGTCGACCGCACCACTCAGCTTGGTGTCATCTGCAAACTTGCTGAGAGTGCACTCGATCCCATTGGTCTATGTTATTGATGAAGATATTAAACTGTAGCGGTCCCAATACGGACCCCTGCGCAACACCACTTGTCACCGATCTCCATCAGGACATTAAGCCATTGACCACTACCCTCTGGATGTGACCATCCAACCAATTCCTCACACACCAGACAGTCCACCCATCAAAACCATACCTCTCCAGTTTAGGGAGAAGGATGTTGTGGGGGACCATGTCAAAGGCCTTACAGAGGTCCAGATAGATGACATGGGTAGCCCTTCCTGTGTCCACTGATGTAGTCACTCCATCATAGAAGGCCACTAGGTTGGTCAGGCAGGACTTGCCCTTGGTGAAGCCATGCTGGCTGTCTCGAATCACCTCCCTGTCCTCCATGTGCCTTAGCATAGCTTCCAGGAGGATCTGTTCCATGATCTTGCCAAGAACAGCGGTGAGACTGACTGGCCTATAGTTCCCTGGGTCTTCCTTTTTTACCTTTTTAAAAACAGGGGTTATGTTTCCCCTTTTCCAGTCAGTGGGAACTTCACTGAACTGCCATGTCTTCTCAAATATGATGGATAGTGGATTAACAACTTCATCTGCCAGTTTCTTCAGGACCCGTGGATGGATCTTATCGGCTCCCATGGAGTTGTGCACCTTCAGGTTCCTTAGATGGTCTCAAACCTGATCTTCTCCTACAGTGGGCAGCTCTTCATTCTTCCAGTCCCTCCTTTGCCTTCTGTGGCTTGGGCGGTGAGGCTTGAGTACTTGCTGGTGAAGATCGAGGCAAAAAAGTCATTGAGTACCTCAGCCTTCTCCAAGTCTGGAGATACTGGGTGGAGTTTCTGCAACCAAGCAAACTGCTGAAAGGATATGGGAAAGCAAGACAAGAGGAAGGTACCTGTGTGCCAGGTAGAGGGTGGAGATTTTGTCTTAAAGGCAAGAAACAATTCATGCTCCAAGCAGCATGCAACAGCAGCTTCACTAATCAAGAAACAGCACCTCTACATGCGCAGTCTAATAATACTCTCTGCCTGCTCTTTCCTCCAACTGAAAAAAGTAGGTTTTTGTCCTAGGACAAGTTTGTCCAAGGTATCTCATACCTTACATTGTTGTGAATTCAATAGCCTTACTGGAACTGCATCTGGCACTAATTCTCTTCATGTTCATTCTCGTAAATGCTCCAGCAACATTTTATTTTTTTGCAGTATATTGTGCCTCCCTCTTGACCTATATAGCTTTCAAGGATACTTACTCCTAACACTCATTAATTCACCACTCATTTTCAATAGGCCATGTTCATTTAAATTGTTAGGAAAATTATTCAAAACTCTTATTATCTACTTTCTTGCCATGGTAAGTTTGTAGAAAATGTTTTTTCCCCTTGTATCTTTCTGTTTGGTTACAAGGTTTGGAATTAGCTGGAAGTAACTACAGCCAATGTCATTGCTATACCAGGTCCTGACTCCTGCTAAGGAACTAAGGAAGAAAATAAAGGGAAGAGAATAAAAAAAAGAAGTAGAATAAATGATGGCAAATTAAAACAGCAAAATAAAATTAGTATGAGGAATAGAGGGAAAAATAAACAAGGAAAGGAAAAGTATGCCTTGTTTGTGAGTTAGTTCCATCTAGATACTTCATAACTTAAGCAGTCAGTTAAAACAGCTAAGTAAATTATACTTCTACCTAGTTAGAACATTATTTTTTAGGATTTGAAATTTCAGTTGAAAGTTATTGAGTAAGATTCTTTCAGGATTTCTATGAGACATGTTGAAAAAGTTTGAAACAAAAATTGCTTGAAAAAAAAATTTATCTTGAAATATTGTTTAGTCTAAGTTTTGTAAAAACAAAACCAAAATTCTCTCTAATTAACAAAGTTTAATTCCAATCTGAAGTGGCAGATTCCAGAATTTATACAGAAACCTGATCCTTTCTTAAAGTAAAATCAGAACTCCTACAGGGAAAAAAAAAAGACAAAACAGTGCTCAAAGATAATGTGAATAATCAGCTTTATTTCTACAGAATAAAGGTAATTTCATACCATGGGAGGAACTCGCACAATGTGAAAGTTTGTTAGTACTTAAAGGGTAGACTTAATTTATCCTAATTTAGGCACCTAAATGTTTGACACCTAGTTGTTTGACATCTAATTCTAGGCTAGTTTTTGGAGGCTGTCTTCATATCAAGGGACAAAGTTAGACAATTTCAGAGAAAAAGACAACTGAAAATACCTAAGAAATCTATGGATTTCTTTCATTTTACTGACCATAGCGGGACCATACAATGATTAAATGAGGTATAGATTATCTGAACTTTACATCAAAACATTATGTGAACTGAAATCCACATTTAATATTTCATTAACTCAGACTTCCTTTCAAGGAAGAATCCCATATAAAAATACACAGAATGTAAAACAGAGTTATGGAAAATCATCCACTGTCCTGCTATTGAGCCAGCATTTTTGCAGACATTTTATCCATTTTTTCCCACAGCAATGCTTTAGGGAACAGAGAATTTGGCTTCTACTTCTCACTTCATATCCCAGCTGCCTTTCTGTAGTGACCTCTGTAGAATTTGTTCATTTTGGTTTATTATGGTTTGATTTACAGAGTGTATTCCTGTGGCCCAGTAAAAGAATGCCTCAGATAACACATACTACAAAAATGAAAAGAAGTTTCACTTGTAGTGCAATCATAGGCTTTTCTTGCTGGAAATCAAATATGTAGAATAACTGGGATGTGATTCTACACTAAGAAATGTGTTTTGCTTTGCACAAACTAGCCCCACCAAACTCTTCTTATGTTGCACACATGTATGTGTCAAGAACCGTGTTGGTTACATTTGAAGGTGCACAGGATTATAGAATTAATTTTGTGGGTGAAAGGATCTATTTTTCTATGGGAAAGGTGGCTGAAAGTCCATTTAATTTTTCTGATTATTTGTTGAACTTTTCTCCACTTGCCCAGGGTATTTACAAGTATCTTTTAGACAGATCCCACAAGAATCTAGAGATCTAAAGGTCTGGGAATTAGCAGATGTTAGTCCTCTTTTCTATATTCATTTTTAACAATAATTGAATAATTGTCTTAATTTGCTTTGCAAAGAGCTTGACACTACAACTATTGATTTATTTATTCATTAAAGTGTATGCTGAATATTTGCATATTGAAAGGTTTTACACTTCACAGCAAACACTACTAAGAGGAGGATGACATTTTTGTATCTAAGGTAAAAATAATAAAGAAAACTAAGGGCGTCTAGCAAACGGATGATGGGACAAATTCATTACATTGATGTTTGCATGTACATGCTAAGAGAACATGCTTTGTAAGTACATGCCAATTTTAGAATATTCTTGAAGATTGAGCTAGAGGATTCTCTGAAGCTATACAAGCCTCTTTATGTACTCCATGCTGGAGAGTTTGTTCATCATAGCAGTCTTGGGAGACTGGGAACTGATAATGGTAGTTGTTGTGCTTCAAGTATAAATCCTTTCCATTGGCCTATGTTAGAAATAGTTGGCTAGTAAACATTTAAAATGAAAGGAGAACATCTAGCTAGATTTTAACACCATTATCCAATTTTACAACTATCATATTACAGCTGTAATCCCAAAAACAAGGAAAAGATATGTAAATTAGAAAGAAGGCAAAATAATTATATCTACAGTTCTTGAACACTCTTAATCATTTTAATTCCTGATAATGGCATATATTTGTAACAATTTGAGACTAGACAAAATTAAACTTAATAAGTATTTATTTGAGTACTTGCCTAAAAAAGAACTACCTGTTTTATATACTTATAATATTCTTTTTCATAACACTATTATCATGCAAGATTCAAAGTTTCCAAAATATGCATATTTTGAAAGACTAAAGAGAAATGTTTTCTGTTTCTGTATTCAAGATACTACAATGAAAGAAGTTCTGCTGCTGTAGAGATGTTTCTCCCAGCACACATAAGGTGAAATAAAGGATGAGGAATCTGCGCTAAAAGATGGATCTCAAAGACTTTCTATTTTTACTATCTATCTGATTTACATTTTGTTGATATTTTACTAAGCGAAGTAACACAGAAACAACAGAGCTCACCAGTGTTACTCTACCAAAATGTCCCTGGGTTAATAAATCCTTCAAAAATAAAAATTCACTATTTTTGAGACACTATTTCTGACCCCATTGGACTCTCTGTTAAATTCCTGTAGTCTTCAGTGAACAGCAATCATCTAGTCCAACTGCCTGGACTGTTCAGGGCTGACCATAAGTTAAAGCATGTTATTAAGGGCATTGTCCAAACACTCTTAACACTGACTGGCTTGGGGCATCTACCACCTCTCTAGGAAGCCTGTTCCAGTGTTTGACCACCCTTTTGGTAAAGAAATGCTTCCTAATGTCCAGTCTAAACCTCCCCTGGTGCAGCTTTGAACCGTTCCCATGCGTCCTATCACTGGATACCAGGGAGCAGAGCTCAGCACCTCCCTCTCCGCTTCCCCTCTTCAGGAACCTGTAGAGCAATGAGGTTGCCCCTCAGCCTCCTTTTCTCCAAATTAGACTAGTCCGAAGTCCTTAGCGGCTCCTCATAGGACATTCCTTCCAGCCCTTTCACCAGCTGTGTTGCCCTCCTCTGGACGCATTCAGGGACCTTCACATCCTTCTTAAATTGTGGGGCCCAGAACTGCACGCAGTACTCCAGGTGACACCGCACCAACGCTGAATACAGCGGGACAATCACCTCTTTGGACCGGCTGGTCATCATCAAACCGGCTGTGTTTGATGCACCCCGTGGTGCGGTTTGCCCTCTTGGCTGCCCGGGCACACTGATGACTGTCGACCAGCACCCCCAGATTCCTTTCTGCAGGGCTGCTCTCCAGCCACTCCTCTCCCAATTTATACTTGTGCCCGGCGTTACTCTGTCCTGGTGCAGAATCCAGCACTTGGACTTGTAAAATATCATCCCATTAATCATAGCTCCAGTCTATCTAGATCCCTCTGCAAGGCCTCCTGTTCCTCAGGAGAGACAACAGCACCTCCCAGTTTGGTATCATCAGCAAACTTGCTAATGGCACATTCAACTCCTGCATCCAGATCACTGATAAATATATTGAATGGAACTGGCCCTAGAATTGAACCTTGAGGAATGCCGCTGGTGACCAGTCGCCAGCCAGATGTAGCCCCATTCACTACAACCCTTTGAGGCCTGCTGTTCAGTCATTCTTCACCCAGTGCACCATAAACCCGCTCATCCCACAGCTGGACAACTTGTCCAGAAGGATGCTGTGAGGGACAGTATCAAAAGTCTTACTAAAATCCAGAAAAACTACATCCACCACCTTCCCTTCATTCACTAGGTGGGTGACCTTATCATAGGAGGATATTAAATTAGTTAAACAGCACTTTCCCTTTGTGAACCCATGTTAACTGTGCCTGATGATTGCGTTATTCTTTAAATGGCTTTCAATAGTACCCAGTATAATCTTCTCCAGGAACTGAGGTTAGACTAACAGGTCTGTAGTGTAGATCGGAATAACATTGGCTGGCTTCCAGTCAGCAGGGACCTCCCCAGACTCCCAAGAGCTTTGGTAGATGATCAAGAGAGGTCCTGCCATAACATCCGCTGGCTCCTCCAGAACTCTGAAGTGAATCCCATCAGGCCCCATGGACTTGTAAACATTCAGCTGATACAGCTGGTCCCTTACAATGTCAGTGTCCACAAATGGAAAGTCACTGTTCCTGCACTGGTAGTCCTCAGACTCAGGGGCCAGGCAGCCTAGGGTCTATCAGTATTATTAAAGACAGGCAAAAACCAAGGCACTGAAGGTCTCTGCTTTTTCTTCATCCCTATTAGTCAGATGACCATCTTCAACAAGTATCTATCCAATGTTTTCTTTAGACCTCCTCTTGCTATTAACACACTTAAAAAAGCCCTTGTTATCTGAAACAGCACTGGCCAGTTTCAAATTTAATTGAGCTTTGGCCTTTCATGTCTTCTCCCTGCATAAACAAACCACAGCTCTGCACTCTTCCTGTGAAGCCTGACCTTGCTTCCAGAGATTACACAGTCTCTTTTTCCTCTTGAGCTCCACAAGGAGTTCCCTGTTCAGCCAAGATGGTCTTCTGCCCCACTTGCTTGACTTATGACACAGTGGAATTGCCTGCTCCTGTGCTTCTAAAAGGTGATTCTTAAAGACTGACCAGCGTTCATGGACTCTTAAGTCCTCAAAAGCAGATTCCCAGAGTACTCTGCTAAATAGCTCCCTGAATAGCTTAAAGTTTGCTCTCCTGAAGTCCAGGGTAGCAACTCTGCTGTCCTTTTTTCTCATTACACTGAAAATTTTAAACTCAACCATTTCATGATCACTGTGGCCAAGACAACCACCTACCATCACATCCCCCATGAGTCCTTTCTATTCACAAATAGAAAGTAGAAGGGCATCTTTTCTTGTTGGCTCACTGAATACCTGTGACAAGAAGTTATCTCCTACAAACTTCAAGAATTTCCAAGACCTGTTCATCACAGCAGTATCATATTCCAAGCTGATGTCTGGGAAGTTTAAATCTGCTATAAGGACAGGGACTACCAATCCAGACATTTCTCCTAATTGTCTATGGAATAAATCACCAGTGCTCACATCCTGGCTGGGCCATCAGTGGTAGACACCCACTAGAACACCTCCTTTGTTTTCCATCCAATCCTTACACAGAGGCTCTCAACCACATCATCACTAACTGTAAGGGCTGTGCAATCAATTCTCTCCCTTACCTATAGTGTGACACCTTCACCTCGCCTGCCCTGCCTATCCCTCCTGAACAGCCTGTAACCCTCCATCCCAGCGCTCCAACTGTGGGTCTCATACCACTAAGTCTCACTCATATGAATGATATCATTACTCTGGGAGCTGACCAACGCTAAGAGTTCATCCAGTTTGTTTCTCATACTGCGTGTGTTGGTGTACAAATATTTCAGATATGCTCCTGAGCCCTCTGTGCTCGCAGGAGCAGTGTAAATGTCCCCACTAGGATTACCACCCTCTGGTGATGCCATGCCAACCCTTGGTTTACCTACTGCAGCCCTGTTGGTATCCCCTTCCCCCATCAATTCTAAGTAGTTGTAGAGAGCATATCTGGAAAAAAAAAGCAATGGTGGTTTCTGCTCTTTCCTTCTCAACATGTTGCTTTTTAGTATAGTAATACCTTAATAAAAATCAAAATAAAACAATATCAAAACCATCAATAGACAATATTTAGAAAGAGAGCAATGGGGAATTCTGTGATTCCAAGGGTTCAACCTCTGATTTTCTTAATTTTTACTTTGTACAAAGTCTGAAATCACATTTACATTTAAAAATTAATTCACATGTAAATGCATGAATATGGAGAGACCTACTATAGGGGAAACAATGAATTTTTGAATGATCAGCCAGAACCTATGAAGCAATCCATTTCTATAGAAAATGTAATACTTTCTTACTTGTTCTTATATATAAATTAAATTTCTAGCAAAACCACTGGATATGTTAGAGACCCATTGCTTATCTTGTTTATTTAACACACCCTATGAAAAGCATGTTTTTCACACACATTAACATACTATCTGACAGGGTCTATAATAGTTTTGAATCAGCCAAGTGTGTCACATGCATTTTAGAGAAAGAACTCTTATGCCCCTGCTACATATGGCCTCAATGGAAATGAGATTCAGAACTATCTTTTCTGATCCTTATTCTCACATATCTATAGCCCAAGTACAGGATGAGAACAATTAAAATGAAGAGAAAGGAAAAAAAAAAAAAGAAGATGATATAGAAAACCAAAGTAATATAACACCAAACAGGAAAATACAAAAACATTCTGTTGGAGTTAGCAAGAACAGTTAATAAAGGCTTGTATTTCATACAAAGAAGCTAGAAGTATTCCTTAATTTACTCTGGAATGTACTCCAGGAAATCAAGATCAATAATAAGCACCTATGATCTTAATTTTAACTAGAAGAATATAAAAAGCAGATGGTTCTAAATTGCATTTAAAGTAGAAATCAGAAGAAATGACCCCACATGCACAGTAAAATTATCAACAATAATATTAAATGCTAAGGTCTGACCCTAAATGTAGGGCATTACTATGCAATCAAATGTCTGCAAGTTAAAATCTAATGTGGCAGCCACCACCCTATGCCAATCCCTTGGCAAATTTTTATCCTGAAGAAGTAATATGCTGTGCTTGCTCCAGTGGGATTCAGCTGACAAATAAAGAAACTTAAACTTGTGTGTCTATATTTGATCAGTTGAATAGATCTTCAGGCCTTATTGACAGTACTGACTAGGAGTCCATAAATTGTAATAGGAGTTAAGACACCGTAGCTCAATTGTAAGGTACCCCATTAGAGGCTATGGTGACAAAACTAAGAAGAATCATTACAGTTTCAGCCACCAAGATTTGAAAACATAGTGTAAACACAGCTGATCGGTCTCTCACAAGGCACAACTCTGTTGCAATGCCAGCTAAGGAAGAGCAAGAAACATTCAGATATGTTGCATGCCATTCTCAGGATCCTACGTCATCAGTTTTGAAGCAGATCTCCATACTGATTTGAAGAATTTTGATAGTATAACAATTCCGCTAAAAAGTTTTGTGCAAGTGAGATAAGAATTTTGAGGCAAGACTGAAAGAAAGTGAAGAACTCATGTTGGCTTCTGTTTCAAAGTAGCTAATAATAATTTGATTTTGAGTAGAGTTGTGATATGGTGTTAGTTGCAATAGTAAAGGGAAAGAGAAGGGAAAAATAAATGAAGATGTAAGTGTAAGTTGCAAAAAATAAAAGGTAAATTTAAAAAAAAAAACACCAGATAGTGAGAAAATGCATATAAAGTGGTGGGGATTCTGTTTACCTAAATCAAAGGTCCTAGTAACATAGTCTGGTTCTCCCTGTCAACACACAGAAACAAAGCTGAATTTCTAGGAGGCCAAGCACCCTTTTGAGTAAATGAACTTTAAAAATTTCTAGTAACTTGGTCAACGTATAGGTCTCTGGCAAAAAAATACCATGCGTGATCCATAACTTGGATGTTTTTTACTTCTGGATCTCCAATCATACAGTTCCTATAACATAGCATTTTGAAATATGTTTGTAACACAATATCAAACTCTAGATAGAGACGTAGGCAGATACAGGTGATATACAATGTGTATGTGTGTGTACACATAGACTTATGTGCACATACATATATACATAGACTTCAAGCGGTCTTAACCAGGCCATCATGATGTTTGTATCCAGTTTACATTTGAAAAATCTTTAAAAGCTGTTTTTAATGAAAAAAAAAAAAACTCAAAAAACAGATGACCTACTTCTTGGCAGTGCTAATTAAGCTAATGGGATGCTGTAACTGGCTACAGTAATTCCAGTATACAAGGCAATGCCTTCAGAGTTAGCAGAAGTATCTCACACTGCACTGCATTGTAATGCAGAGACATATGCCTAAGTGTATGGTTTAGGAAATGGTTTGTGTCTGATCTTAATGTCATCTTAACAGGTTCACCTTTTACGTAGATAATGTTTCCTACCTTTTTTGTTGCCAAGTTAAGAGAGTTATACACATAAATACTAAGTCAGAGAAAACCTTCATACAGTTCTCAAGCAAAATCCCTGTCTTTGTAAATGTTAAATGAGTAGAGATTTGTTAGAGATTTTGTAGAGAAATGTTAAATGAGCATAAAAATGCAGGCCTTGTTTATTGATTGGGCAGTGTAAAAGGCCAGGCATGCAATTTGTAAACAGAACCTCTTTCTTGGATGGCCTACTCTTTTCTAGGATCAGAAATCAGTCTATTCAGACGTCCACATAGCTGTCTTAAAAGACACTGTGTCAACCTGTCTCAAATTATCGTTCTTGGATTTGTGATGATTAGCATGAGTGAGATGTAAGACTCCAAACATATTTAACTCTGGATCCCCTGGTTAAATATATGCTAACCACTAAGATGAATAGCAAATCTTATTTCTGCTAAGTATTGCAGCCCCAAAGGATGTGTGGTGTTTTGAAATGTGGAGGCAGAGCCCTGTGCCTAAATACACTGTAGCACTGCATAACTGCCCTTGCACATTCAGTAATATTTTCCACCACATTCAGCCAGCTGATGACATAGAAAGTGTGTAGTCTATAAACGAATGGATTTAAATAAAGCCACATTTTGGAGATTTGCTTGAAGGTCTTGACGGGACAAACAATGTGGTTGGAGTTGCAAAGGTTGAAATTATGCTGGTGTCTAGGAATATCGTCTGTTTGTTAATTTCTTACAAAGGACAAAAAAATCAATTTTTCCTGGTGATGTTTATTCACTTTAACCAGACAGAAAGAACACTAACCTAAAGGTCATACTTACATCTTAAAGTAAAATGGGCTTAATCTAATACCTGTGATAAAGAGCCTTTAGACTCGGAGTAGGATGAAGTGAACAGAACAAATATTCAAATATTTCAGAGGACTTGTATCAAAATGAGATATACCCAGCATTTTTATCTAAATGTATTTAGCTTTAAAAAGGAAGTTTTAGAGAAGGTTGACATGAAAGCATAATACTTCAAAGTGCTTTTCACTTGAAGGAGAATGATAAACAAGAAAGAGTTAAAATACACTGGAGTGACAGACTCTAACAATTATAACTAACATACACACAAATGTTTTGGTTAAATAAAAGAAAATGGATGTGAACCTTATCTAAATCTTAAATCAATCTTTATCCTAATACAAAGCTTTCTCTTAAACTGTGAAAACATTCCTGAGGTTTTAAGTGCTCTAGACAGGTTTCTCCTTCACCGTAGCATGTCCTTATTTAGGTAGGGCTGAAACAGATGTGAAGGGTAAGCATATCTAAACCAGCATTTCATGGCAAACCTTGTAATCTTTCCAAAGGTTATCTTTTTTTCTGGTCAGTCACTGTAGATGGATGATCAGTGACTATCAGAGATAGCAACTGAGAAGGAGTAGAAACAATTCCAAGGTAAACAGTTGACTTCAGGATAGGTTCTGGGAGGATGAAAGAAAAGCAATTAGTCTTTTTCTGACACAATGAAAAGAAAGTAAACCGTTCAGACTACTACCTCCAGCTACAAAGTAGTGTCAGAAGAAGAGACAAAAACAAAAAACAAATGAAAAACAATCTCAAAACTTCTTCCACAATGAGGATAACAGCAGTCTTTGTTCCTCTCTCTGGTAGATTTTTACTACCAGCCCAGTGGATTTAGGGGCATGCCAAGGAAGCCTGTTCCATAAACTACATACATTCTTGTTCCATACATTGCAGAGTGTAATTCACAATTCCAGTATTAATGAAAGGAGGAACTAAAAAAGCACTTTAAAATATTATGGCTCCGTGATTAGTCTGGAGAAGCATTTTTTGTGGCTCATCTACTAGAAAAATAGCACCACCATGTAATTTTTCCTTGTCTGTGTACTGTATCTTGCCCTTTGAATTTTAGTAGTGAAAAGACTGAGCGTGAAAATTTTCTTGGGTCCCAATTTCCTAATTTCCTCTGTCTGTGTCCTGAAAGTTTATTTTCAAATATCTGAAAGATTCTAGCTTTACTTCCCACCATTCTGAATGGCTCAGATTTCTATAGATACAAAAGACTTTTTTTCAGGGCCCATAGTTACTCTATGGAACAGAATATACAAGTGAGCCATTGATCTATGCTTGCATTGGGGAACAATTTTTATTAAGACCAGCAATTGTGGTCATGATGAAGGCTCCATCAGATGTTGCAGCCTTCAGTTGGCAAGATTTTAGCTTTCTGTAATTTCTCATGTGAAGATAGCTGAAAAAGGGAAAGAAGTGAAGTGGAGGAGAGATTGCTACAACTGGAAAAGGTGTTCTAGGGCATACTTCTGAATCAAGAAGGCATTCAGTTTAATGATTTTCCAAGGATCAAATTCTAAGAAAAAGAAAAGTATGCAAAGAACTTTGAATAAGGTAATACTAGAGGATGCTACATGAAAGAGTGGTCTTAAAATATTACCAGTGATGTGTGATTTCAGCGCAGATTTTCCAAAATGCACCACACTCTGTGTGTAAGACATTTTAATGAGGGTTTTCAGCTGACAAAGCCTGTCTTCATGGCACTGACTTTGTGAGAATAAAACAGATTGAACACCAAAGTTTAAAGGGAAAAAAAATAGTCCTCATTAATTTCATTTCTAAATGTTAGTTTTCATAGAAGACTTCAACATACGCATGGAGGCAGGTGACACTGTCTGGCCTCACCTGTGGGACTGCAATGAAATACAAAATGCTAGTGGCAATTTCAGTCTCTTTCTGAATATCTGATATATCTAGTGGCCACCAGTACTATGAATAAAGAGAAGTCATTGGAGCTGCTTCTGAAATCTTGCCAAACACACATGTTGACTATGTCCTTGTGGCTTGAATGGTGTCAGATCAACTTTTGTAATGCATGGTGCCAGGTTCTGGATGGACTATCACATGATCTAGCCAAAATTCAGAATATGGCATTTCAGCTGCAAAGCAACCACCAAAGTCTGCTGTAGAAAGACAAGGCTGGAGATGTAAAAGTATGTGCTAATAAGAACTTTACATTCCATTTTTATGTGAAGCACAAAATATTTTATGGACAGACAAGGGGTATAATAATGTCAGTCCAAGGGTATCATGAAATAAAGGAAACATTGTTAACCACGAAGGTGTTTCAAGGATCCAATGAAGGAACACCTGTTTGTGTACATTTACTGGCTAATCAAGAATAATAGAATCATAGAGTCATTAAGGTTGGAAAAGACCTCTAAGATCATCAAGTCCAACCGTCAACCCAACACCCCCATGCCCACTAAACCATGTTCCTAAGCGCCTCATCTACACGTCTTTTAAATACTTCCAGGGATGGTGACTCCACCACTTCCCTGGGCAGCCTGTTCCAAGGCCTGACCACTCTTTCAGTAAAGAAATTTCGCCTAATGTCCAATCTAAACCTCCCTTGGCACAGCTTGAGGCCATTTCCTCTCATCCTATCGCTAGTTACTTGGCAGAAGAGACCAACACCCACCTCGCTACAACCTCCTTTCAGGTAGTTGTACAGCACGGTAAGGTCTTCCCTCAGCCTCCTCTTGTCCAGGCTAAACAACCCCAGTTCCCTCAGCTGCTCCTCATAAGACTTGTGCTCCAGACCCTTCACCAGCTTTGTTACCCTTCTCTGGACATGCTCCAGCACCTCCATGTCCTTCTTGTAGTGAGGGGCCCAAAACTGAACACAG
>VZTQ01012824.1:0-18100 GCA_013400755.1 Pelecanoides urinatrix | reverse complement strand
GCACGCTGCCGGCTCATGTTCTGACCCGCTCCCACGTGGGTCCCACTGCAGCTCCTGCTGCTCAGCCCTTGCCATCCACATCCAGCACAGAGCACCATTGCCCCCAAGAAACAAGTGTTTAAGGACCCTTGGGCCATGCATCCATTTCAAACGCTTCCTTTAGGGTCCTCACAGTGTAAATGAAGTGCACCCCTTAACCCTAAGAGCAGACCACAGGGGTTACTCCTAAGAGAGGGGGATGTATATTGCTGAAATGCTCCTCTACAAACCCAGCTTGAGGATCTATGTCCTCACAGCCCTGAAGTTCATCAGCCCCCTTGACACTTTTTCTAGTGTTGGCCCTACTATTGCACTGCCAGTGTCGTCCGTGATGCTATTTCACCTCTGTTTCCCAGTATAGTCCTGTCCAAGTGCAACAAGCGTAGGTCACTCCTTGACCATCTAGGCATCCCACCACCTCATCAGGCATTGCCAGAGGGGCATTACCTGTGTGTTACAGCATCCAGGAATGGCCAAGAGCTGTGACAAACCCAGGTGCTAAGGGAGAACTTGTCTGTGCCCAATTTACTTAANCAGCTTTTCATCCACCAGTACCCCCAACTGCTTCTCGGCAGGGCTGCTCTCCATCCCTTCATCCCCCAGCCAGTATTGATACCGGGGGTTGCCCCGACCCAGGTGCAGGCCCTTGCACGTGGCCTTGTTGAACCTCATGAGGTTCAGATGGGCCCACTTCTCGAGCTCGTCCAGGTCCCTCTGGATGGCATCCCGTCCCTCAGGCATGTCAAGCGCACCTGAGTGATAACTCTTGTTTTTTAGATCCATTCCAAATCTCTTAGTGAGACTGCACCATTACCAAGAATATAGTCAGCAAGGTTTGTAAGGCGAAGGAATATATTAGGCTGGGAGAGCTTATGGGTCTAGGACTTTGGCCTCTTTTTTTTCTAGCCGTATCAGTCCATCTAATAAAACCTGGGTTCTTTGTAGTATTATGATTATTATTATTATTACTGCAAACAAGTTCAAAGTTAGAAACATAAAAGTGCATCTGGCTGTACAACACTTAGTAGTTCAGGGTACCTATTCTCTCCCAGGACAATCACAGTTCTGATCTGGGAGACTAGGCTTCCTCTGCAATGCATGAGAAGAATTAGATACCTGAGATGATACCGATGCGTGCAGAGCAGGAATCAGCCACAGAAAACACTGAAAAACAAGTTGGTCTGCTCTTGTCTTGGCCTTAAACAATTTATTGCAGGTTTCACAAGTCTGATTCTTCCTCTTCAAGCTCTCTCCAAGTCTCTGCTTTATGAAGAGGAGACTATTATATAAAGTGTATGGAAGGAGACAGATACAGTAACTTTCTTTTATCTAGTAGCTCAGTATTTAAAATTCTCACCAAGATAACAAAAAGCTAGGATCATTTTCTTCCTCTGCCTGAGAGGTTGTAAATCTGTATCTCTCACCTCTTGCAAACAGTTTAACAATCAGATCAATTCAGAAGAGAGGACCCTTACTGCCTCTCCTTGAAAAGGCTTCAATTTGCAGGAAATTATAACAAATCTATTTGTCCCAATAGAAGGGGACAGTTTGGTATCACAATGCTTCCCTGCATGGAAAAAAAGACCTGGATTTCTGTCCTTCAATGTTCTATGTGATACCTGTTTAATATAAACTATATAAACTCTAATTGAAACAGTGCCTGAAACTGATGTGGTAGGTATGCTTTGAGGTTGTCACTTTACATCTGGCTGTGCAGCTGAGGGAAGGAGTGCAAAGCCAGGTCCCTGGCTCACATTTAGTCTGGGATGGTTATTTGCACAGTACTGTCAAACCTTAGGCAGCTGCAGGCACAGGTATGGTTTAGGCACCTTTGGAACTAGGTATCCTGGTGCTTCAAAAGGCTATTGAGCAGAGAATTAAATTTTATTTATATGTAATATTTCAGTAAGGTGCCAACATACTTGCTTGCATCATTTCTTGAATCACAGTTGATGTTCCAGTTTCTTCATCATCTTCACCTGTAGTGTGAAATCCTGGCTCTGCTGACTTGCAAAATTCCCTTGGTATTAACAGGGCTGAGAATTTACCTTTGAAGCAGAAAGAATGATGAATAATGAGTGAGAAAGAATGACCATCAATTTGAGGAACAAGAATAAAAGCATCTGTGAAGACAGACTAGGCGATTCCTTTTCTTCTTTCAGATCAGCTAAATTACGAAATTTATCTCCCTCTGTAAGTTAGCTGTATGTATAGCTCCATGCGCTTCATCATTTCTGCTTAAGCCATCCCAAGTATTCTGCTGATTTCTAGTCACATTGTCAAAATCCAAACAAAAAAAGCAAATAAGATATTCAAATTAAAACAATATTGAGAAATGCAGCAAACTTGATCGAGACAGTTAATTACTTAATGACTTAACATTTACAGAGAGAAGTAGGTCAGAATGCTTCACACTATACAGTAATTGTGAGAAGGCTGAACAAAGGCATACTGTATAATAAAGCATGGCATACAGGATATAGATATTTCCCTTCCCCTAAAATAAAACATGATAGTTTAAAACTAGCAAACTGAACAGAGCTGTTCTGTGGAACTCTCTGCCAAATGTTCAAGCTCTTACACAACTTATTTAAAAACAAGAGAACAAAACAAAAGATTTCTATTATAAGAACAATGAAGAGATCCACAAGTTGCATTAAAGGAGATTAAAAGAACAAGCAAACCTCAAACTCGTTCTGTGTGTGGGACACAATAGTCACTCATGCACAAATTGTCACTAAATGTCTGAAGGCCCCTGCTGGAGAGGGTACTGATAACTGTCCACTGAGACTCCTCTGAGGCCTTCGGTGCCAGGTAGTGCCAGGGACAGGCTGTTGGACCAGACGGACCCTGTGTTTGATGTGTTATGGCAGCTCCTACATACTTGGAGCTAAGCACTGACATTGTGATATGAAAGGTTCATGGGGACTTCAGTTGGCTGTTTTGACAAAAGTAATAGCTTTTAGACATGTCAGAGTGTGCACTTGAGAACTGGACAAAAAATGCTGGACATCCTTGAAGGACTCAGTACTTTTCGAGTTAAGCTTTTTGTATTCTCCACTGACAATGCAGCTTCAAATGCTGCTGTCTAAACTGAGAAATCATCAATGCAAGCATAGCAAATCTGTGCTCTCTCATTGCTTGGCAGCAATTTGGGAATCCAAGCCAATCAGTCAGAAAAAAACAGTTTAACCTGTCTATTGCTGCTTTTCTTCCAGTGCACAGGCAAACTTCTTAAAGACCATGTTACATATTTGCTTGGTTACAGGATACTAGAAAAAAGAAATCTATTACTACAAGGTGACTGAACCCATAGGTGAATAAGGTAGATGTTTGGATGTAAAATGTCCAATAAAGATTGCCAGATTGAAATTTCTGTGTCAGCATCTACAAAATTAATTATGAGCAATGTTCATGTTCCTAAGAATTAAATTGTGTCACTTCAATGCCACTGTGTCAATTTAGCGTAAATAGAAAGGGAAACTGAGATGATGGTGCTGCATATCACAGCTTTTTTTCTGACAGGTTCCCAAAGCCAAATCCTATCATTGGATTATTTAACAAAATTGACCACGAATGCTAGAAGGACAAAAAAATGTTTTGCCATCAAAGGGAGATGTGCAATGAGCCAGTGAGGGACTGGTATATTACTTAAATGAAAACAAAGCATACAGCCACTGTATTGTCCTGTAGGATGGCTCCAGGCAGCACATGTTAAGCAATTCACAGTGAGAAACTAACTACTAAGAAATGTTGTTTTGTTTCAGAAGCCTTCTACCAAGCCTGTGCTGTCAGCCCAAGCTAAAGGCCAAATCACAATTTTCTACTGTGAACAGAGAAGTTCATAAATAGATGGAAATATTTTCCATATGTCGGAGTGCAGGTGATGAGGAGGTGGTTCAAAGCGTAGCTGAAATATTAAAGGACTAGACTCATATGAACACACTTGGATGCATAGTATTTTTGAATACATGCTGGGGTCTCTGCTGTGCTGACCACACTTAAGAATAGAGCTGGCACGGGCTTTAAAATATGGTATATGAAAGACAGACCTGTAAGAAACAAAAAAGTGCCTCCTGTTCAAGTAGATGATCAATATGGCTTGTGACTTTTCTGAAGTTGAGCAACTAAACAGAAGCTCAGATTTTTAACGGGTATAACAATTGCAGCTCAGTTTCTATAGCTCTTCTTTGTGGAGTGGTCTTATTTCCATTGCAATTCACATAATATTTGTTTGGATAATATGGAAGAAATATATAAGCCATAGCCCTTTCTAATTTGTGTACTTATTGATTGATTAGGTGATTTGATAGCACTCTGACACATTTATAATGTGGATTTTGGTTCTGAAAAGCCATCTGCATTCCTTTAAGTATATCGTAAGTTACTTTGCCTCAACTTACCAACAAAAAGGAGAGGCATCAATGGTAAGAAGCTGAGCTAGACTGAGCTATGGCTTGACTGAACTATTGCATGATATATCATTTCTGACTTACCAGAACCAGTAAAACAAATATTCTTTCATTAAACATACCACAGAACCCAAAGTAATTAGATGCAAATAAAAATTGAACAATTCCCTGCCAGTCTAATTTTCATTAAAAATCATATATATATGTAACTGAGGACATTTTATAATCCCGAGTAGATTATAAACGCTGGCTCCTGGTGGGTCTCTCCACTGCCCTGGCATTTCCCTGCCTCAGGAAACCCCTCTGTGCACTGAGATCTGCTGCTCCACTGTGGATTGGGCTGGCTCTGGGGCAGCTTGCATCAGTGGGCGAGTATGGAGGTATTCATGGGATGGGATATGAAGGAATGAAAAGGAGAAGCCTTGTTTAGGTTTCAAGGGAGGGGATTTGAGAATTGCAAGAGACTGGACTGGGGGTGCTAAGGGGACAGAATTATAGGGGGTGAAGGCGAGGAATTCAACATCTAAATAGAGGGGATTTGGGGACACCAATGTAACTGGCAGGAACTGAAGGTAGAGGATTTGAGGAGACCAAAATGAGGGACTGGGAGCCCCTTCTCCAGCCCATACACCCTAGGGGACCCATGTATCTGGGTATCTCCACTCCTCTCAAGAGGGGACCCAGGCATCTGGGACCTGCCTAGGAACCCTGCTGTTCCCGGGGGACCTAGGCGCCCGGGCTCCACCTAGCAACCCCGTTCCCTGGGGACCCAGGCATCTGGGCGCTATGCTTTGGGGCCATGGGGTGGTGGTGGGTGCCCTTGATGCTGGTGCTGGCCCCCTGGCTCCCTGGAAACCCGGGCATCCAGGCAGGGGGACCTGGCCTGTGGCACTGGGTGGCCCTGGTGTTCTGGCTCCCTGGGGTGCACCCCTGCCTGCTCTGCTTTGGATCCCCACTTCAGCGGGCACAGCTCTGCCGTGACATTACTGGGGCCCCCCTCAAGGATCCCCGACATCAACAGTGCCTTGAGGCCCTTGTCCAGGCTGCTGTGCCACTTGCCTCTGTCACTGTGGGTGCGTCATGGGACCCCAGGGACACCCAACCCAACAAGGACCCTGCCCAAGGACCCCCATCCGGATTGGCACCTCCATCCTACCAGGGACCTCCATCCCAAGGAGGACCCCCACCCTGAATAGCACCCCAGAGCCCTCTGGGGTTCCCCACTTCAACCAAGGCTCTCACACTGACACTTGTCAGGATCCTGAGCAGTTGGGGACCCCTTTCCCAAACAGGGACCCCAGGGACCCACCCCAGGCAAGCACACAAGGGACTCCCAATCATGCCAAGGTCTCCCCAGGGACCTCTGGGAACCCCAACCCTGCCTGGGACCCTGAGAATCACCCAACCCCAATCAGGGGCACACTGGGGACTCCCTGGGACCCCCTGACCCTATCTAGGACCTCAGGAATCCGCAGGGATACCTGACCCTTCCCAGTATCCCTAAACCCTGATCAAGACTGCAGGAACCCCCGGAAAACCCCAGCCCTTACTGGACTGTCCCATCCCTGAACTTCCAACCCCAATCCTGTACTGGTCCCAGGGTCGGGGCAGCGCGAGGCACTTCAGGAGATCATCATGGATGCCCTGCATTTTCTGGAGAAGCAGAGGGACATGAGTGAGCAGGGGACATGGAACATGGGAGGGGGTAGGGCCAGGACATGGGGCATGGGGGATGGGATGTGGAGGCCTTGAATAGGGGTGTGGTGAAATACAGGATACATGGAGGTGTGGGGGTTGTAAGGGGATATTTGGGGAATCCTGAGGGTATATAGGCTTCAAGTTATACAGTTTCTGGGGGATTTTGAGGGGGTATTTGGGGATATATTGGACTCCACGATGGATATATGGGGTAGAGGTGAGTTGTATAGGGGATCTGTGGGGTCCAGGGAGGGTTTATAGGGATTGGAGGAGGGCACATTGTCTCACCTGGATATCTGGGACACCCCAGAGCCCTTTGAGGTGTCTCTGCAGGAAGCCATCAACACAATCTGGGTGAAGCTGAGCCAGCTGGAGGAAGGTATGTGTCCAGGGAGACACTCACCCAGGACTCCCACCCTGGGGAATCCCTGGGACCCCCACTCAAGACACTGTCACAGAGACCACACCCTGGACATCTGCACCCCAGGGACCCCCACCCTCAGCACCCCCATCTGGGCTGGACAAGGGCTGAGCCCTGACAGCTCATCACAAGGATGTGGATCCCCAATGATCCCCAGTCTAATGCTGCTTCTTCCCCATCAGCTCCAGCCTGCATCCCTCCCTGTGGTGAGTGCCCATCCCTCTGTCTTGGCACCTGCTGTCCCCTAGTACATCTCCCATCCCCCTGGGACCACCAAGTCTCTCCCTCCCAGGGTACCAGCCAGCTGCCCACGTCTTCCAGTGTGCTACCTGCCGCCTTGTGGACTGCCAGTTTCCCCTGGACTGCCCAGGTATGCGGCCATGGTAGACCCAGGCATTCAGGCTGGGCTAAGCCCCCCCCCGGAGTTGGGTGCCTCCAGGGCTCTGGGGGCAATCCTCATTTCTCACATGTGGGCATGCCTGCTGGGCCCACCATGAGCGCACAAGAGCGTGCCAAGGTGCATGCCTACCCATCCCCACTGCGAGCACATAAGCACATGCAGGCGCACAGGAGTGCAACCATTTCTGTAAGTGCATGAGCAGATGTGAACTCACTTGTATGTCAATGCTTCCAGTGCAGGACATGTGGGTCCACGCGGATGAAGCCATCACATTGCACTGCGATGTGCCCTTTGCCACCCCTCCTGACCTGCCCATTACCTGGATGTTTGCCAAGGATGTGAGTTGCACATGCATGTGCAAGGATGTACATAGACATTCGTGAGAGAACTGGGCATGGGTAGCAAGGCCTGCATGCACACAGTTGTGCACTTGGCATTAGGACTATCAATAGATGCAGGTATTGCTTATACAGTAGGTATGTGTGCTGTAAGTAGCATGGGTGTAAGCATGCACAGGATGCAAGCAAGTACTCACCCATGTGAAGGATGCACACAAGCAGGAGGCAAGTCACTCGTGTGTTTGCAGATTCATGCACACGTGTGTGAAGGAAGAGACTTTTGCATATGCTCTGCTTGTGCATCCCTGTGTGCACACGCACAGGGCACGAGGTGCACGTGGGACATGAAGTGCATGCACATGCACAAGCAAAGGGTACAGGAAGCATGAAGATGAGTATGTGCAGGACACGGGTGCCTTTGCATGCACATGTATACTGTTTCATGTACCTGGTGGACCAGGCTGCACTGATGTGTTCCCTCATGCCCCAGCTGCGCACACAGGATCTGGCGCTGTTTGAGGAGCTGCAGAGGAGTGTGGAGGGACATCTCAATCTGACTCTCCAGGACATCACTCCGGGAACCATCGCCTGTCGCCTGGGGGTCCTTTCTGAGCCCTTGGTCCGCAAGTACTTCTACCTCAATGGTGCGCCCAGACACCTGAGTGCCCTGGGGGCAGTGAGCAGTGTGGGGTGAAGTGGGACCCCAGACACCTGGGTCCATGGGAGGGGGGTGCATGGGGGTGTGAGCATGGGTGGGTGCCAGGTGGGTCCGTGGTGGACAGGTGGAGTGGAGCAGGTGTTCCCTGACACCTGGCTCCTCTGGGGGCAGTGGGGCACGTGGGGTAGAGCAGGGACTCCCAGATGCCTGGGTCCCTGGGGGCAGTGAGGTTTGTGGCTGGAGCAGGTGCTGCAGGGACACCTGGTCCCTGGGGGCAGTGACCCATGACCCAAGATGCCTGGGTCCCCACAGTATCAGGGAGAAGCGTGGAGGCAGAGCAGGGACTCCAGGCTCAGTTCAGAGCTGTGCTGCGCTGGCACCATGGCAGGACCCCCCTGCGCCACATGGCATCGCTAGGGCTGGGGCTGGCACTTGGCTCCATGGCGCTCATGCTGCTGCTGGTGTGAGTCCTCCTGACCTGGTAAACCTCACCCTCAAAATCCCCACGCCTCTGGGGCTCCCCACAGACCAGCAAGGGGCTCCCAACACCCCCTGGACCCTCAGTCCCTCAGGATTCCCTACAAATACGAGGGGACCTGGGTGTCCAAGGGGGGCCATAGACTGCCAGGACTTCTACTCACAGGGCCCCCTGTTTCCCCCTGGGACTCCTGTTGTCCTCTGGCCCATACCGGGACCCCTCGCTTGCTCCCAGGACCACTCCAGGCTACCTTGCTTCCCCCAGATTCCCTAATTCCCTGAGACCCTGCCACTTTCCCCCATGTTCCCCAGAACCCCCACTCTCCCTTTTGGGGCCCCAGTTACAGTCAGTTGACCCAGTTGCCCCCAGGGTCCCATACTTTTACCCTTAGACCCATCAGTTGCTCCCAGGACCCCCAGTTGCCCCTTGGGCCCCCCAGATGCCCCATGATCCCCCCCACCCCAGATGGGGATAGAGGGTCTCCTCCCCCCTCCTCTTCTTTCTCCATTCCTCTTTCTGCCTCCCAGGGCCACCTGGAAATGCCGGAGCCTCCCAGCCCTCAGTGACCCCTGGACACCCCAAAGACCTGGACAACAGTGTCCCCCAGGGGATTCCAGATGCCTGGATTCACCCTAGGGGAGCTTGACACGTGGATCCATCCCTGAGGACCAAAATTTCTGCAATTGCTTTTCTCGCCTTGGGGGTGGCATGTGCAAATGGGAAGAGTCTAAAAACAGAACCACAGAGTTCTAAAAATCTGGATTACGCTGGAGATATAGATCTGGGGGTCTTGGGCTTGCATACTGAAAAAATGGGTACTGAGCAATGCATAAGCAGTCCAAAATATAATTCTGACACTCCTGACGCTGCATTTCAACAGCTAGCACTAAGGGAAGGTCAGACTTCTCTTGATACTGATGTATCAAAAATACTGAAGTATAATAATACCTTTATATGTCATGGCCACTACAAATGCCAAGTTACATTCTCCTCTGATTGTTTGCCTAAAAGCATTTTATCACATATTTTCTTTTATACCATTGTATAACCCAGTTCACTTCAATTTGGTAATTTGGATAAATTGCTGCTACAAATGTTTTAGACATTATGTCTATTACAAAACAAACAAACAGTAGAGGAAGAATGCTATATGATTCCTTGAAGAAGTGATTTAAAAAAAAAAACAACAAACCCTTAAGACTGTGATCACGGTATCTCCAGTGCTCTATGTTGCCTTTAAATGTACCTAGACTTATGTTAGAAAAAACAACTACCAGAAAAATATGAAAAAACAGGCTGCAAACGCAGTACACGCAGAGTATGCCCATATCCCTTGATGCATTTGGCCCCAAGCAATTGATAAAACGCTTCCATCACCTGGGTTGACATTCCAGCTGTATTTAAATCTGCGGTGCTGTCAGTGCTGGTTATGGTTGAGGAGCCTGAGCTGCAATCTCTGGGCTGAAGCCCCAGCCTGTGCTCCCCCATCACGCAGAGGCTGGTCCTGACCTGAGCAAGGACTTTCTCCTCTTGCAGTCATCTAGTAACACAACAGACCCGCCGTTGTGCTCATCCTGGAGGCTGCAGCTCACATTTCTCATCCAAGTAGTAATAACATTTCCCATTAGGAACACCCTGTATTTTTGTGATCCCTGCTTATTTCTGCTGCTGCTAACAAGTGGACTAGGGAGGTTGGGGGTGGAAATCATACTCCTTTCAGTCACAGGTTTCCATCAGGCGGATGGCTGTGTGAAGCAAAGGGAAGGGGATGGAGCTCTTGGATCCATCCTGAATGCTGATGACAGGAGCATACACAATTGGCAAAGGAGGGTGACGGAAAGATGCAGCCATCGAGCACAGGCTCTCCCTTTCCCTCAGACCTCTCGGGCTCTTTTCTTGTCTCTGCCGCAGGCCACGGTGAGCGCTGGAGGGGCTCAGCATGGCATGGAGCAGCCAAGGGCAGAAAGGGAGCTGGTTTGCTGCAGCGGAGGCCTTGCTACGTGGTCATTTGCTACATGGAGTGCAGTGACCCTGTCCTCCAGGACCCTGCTCCTCCAGCCATTTGGCGGGGGGCTCAGTGGTACAGCAGCAGCTCAGACAGCCTTGCTGGAGCTCTAGCACAGAAGCCATCAGCTGCCAAGCACAAAATCCAGTTCCTGAGACTATCCAAAGGGACTGACCCAGGGGAATGAGCCCTTATGGCCCACTGCAGGTTGGGGCTGACTGAGGGTCTCAGTGATGAGACAGCCAGAGTGGACCCTCCCCAGAGCTTGAGGCAGCTCTCAGGCCTGGCCGTCACTTTGGAGAGGAGGCTGGCAGTGCATCAGAGAGTGTTCCAGTATCCTCAGAGGTGAAGTGCCATGCTCTGCACCACCTACTTTGCCACCCTAAGCAGAGGAACCCATGGAAGTGGGGGACACCAGCCCACACTCCTCCTCACCCCAAAAGCAAAAATGCAGATGGAGACAGGTGACATGTTTTTATTATATATGCTTACATTATGTTTTTCTTACATATTTCGTGCAAACAAGCAAGAAATCTAGCAAAAGTAGCAGAAGGCTTGTGTGGATGAGCAAGGAGATCCTGACTAAACTCAGACATATAAAGGAAGTGTTCAAGAGATGGAAGCAGGGTATGATGGCTGATGGAATAAAGAGATGGTGTCCAATCATTCAGGGTTGGGGTTGGGAAAGCCAAGGCTGGCCTGGAGTTGAATCTGGCAAGGGATGTAAAGGGAGCAGGAAAGATTTCTACAAGTACCTAAACAAAAGGAATACTAGGGAAAATGTGGGCCTGCTGCTGAATCCCCATTCAGGGGCCCTGGTGACACAGGACATGGAAAAGGCTAAGGTACTCAATGACCTCTTCACTTCTATCTTTACTGGGAAGGTCAACCTTCAGGAATCTCAGGCTCAAGAGATCAGGGGGAAAGTTTGAAGCAAGTAAGACATACTCTTGGTGGAAAAGGATCAGGTTAGGGAATACTTAAGCAAATTGGACATACAGAAGTCCATGGGGCCTGATGGGATGCACCTGCAAGTGCTGAGGGATCTGGCCAATATCATCTCAAGGCCACTCTCAATAATCTTTGATTGATCCTGGCAACTGCAAGAAGTGCCTGAAGACTGGAGGAAAGTGAATGTCACTCTTGTCTTCAAGAGCAGGAAGGAGGACCCAAGGAACCACAGGCTGGTCAGCCTCACCTCAATCCCTGGGAAGGTGATGAAGCAGCTAGTCCTGGAAACCATTTTCAGGCACATGAAAGACAAGAAGGTGATCTGGAGTAGTCAGCATGGATTTACAAAGGGAAAATCATATTTAAGTAACCTGATAGCCTTCTACAATGGGGGACTAGCATGATGGATGAGTGGAGAGCAGTGGATATTGTTTACCTCAATTTTAGTAAGCTTTTGACACTGTCTCCCAAAACATCCTAACAGGCAAACTGGCAAAATATGGGTTACATAAGTGAACAGGAAGGTGGACTGAAAACCAGCTGAATGGACAGGCCCAAAGAGTGTTGATCAGTGGCACAAAGTCCAGCTGGACACCAGTCACCAGTGGTGTGCTCCCAGAGTCAATCCTGGGGTCACCCAGCTGTAAGGTAGGTCTGTGAAAAAGGACATGGAGATCCTGGCGGGTAAGAAACTGACCATCAGCCAGCAATGTATGGTCATGGTAAAGAATGCCAGCAGCATCCTGGGCTGCACTAGGAGGAGTGTTGCCAGCAGGTCGAGGGAGGTGATCCTTTCCCTGTATTCAGCACTGGTTAGGCCACACCTGGAGTCCAGTTCTGGGTTGCCCAGTGCGAGAGAGACATGGACATACTAGTGAGAGCCCATCAAAGGGCCACAAAGGGACTGGAGCATCTCTCTTTTGAGGAAAGGCTGAGAGAGCTGGGACTGTTCAGCCTGGAGAAGAGAAGGCTCAGAGGGGGATCTTATCAATGTACATAAATACCTGAAGGGACGGAACAAAGAAGTGGGAGACCAGGCTCTTTCCAGTGGTGCCCAATGCCAGGACAAGAGGCAATGGGCACAAATTGACATACACAAATTGACATGGTGGGGCTGTAACCCAAGAGACCTTAGAGTAACCGTGGTACTTGGGCACCCAGAGACTCTGTCCTTTGGCCCCAGTTATGGAAGCACAAACCTGTCTTTAACTGGCACTTGGGATCCTTGTGGTTCCTTGTGGGAAGGAAAGACTCAGATCCCGAGGCAGGAGCTGGCCCCAGGAGCCCTACCACAGGGCTCTGGATGGGCTGTTCCAGAGATTCCCATATTATTACTTGTGAGGGCGGGTCGATGCCAGCGCCCTTGAGTCCTTTCCCGCTTCTCAGAGTGTAGTTTGCTGAGTTAAGGGGTTCAGCTGGCCACTTCCAAAGTCAGCTCCTTCACTGAAAAGGGCTGTTGTGAAAAAATCCAGAAGTGAGGGCCTGCTCCTCCTTCCCCTGGAGAGCTGCTTTTAAGCTGCGCCTTTACCACTGGCTACATGTCAGCTGCGCAGCAGCAATGTCTGCGCCCAGTCTCATTCCTCCAGTTCTGCCCCTGATGGGACCGGCTGACTTGGCCTCCACGCTTGACCTCAGACCTTCCCTATCTCTGCAGACATGCTGGGTCTGTGGCCCCAGCAAGCAATGGATTCTCACTATCTCCAGACTGGAGTTTTACCCTGACTTTCTACNTGACACTGTCTCCCAAAACATCCTAACAGGCAAACTGGCAAAATATGGGTTACATAAGTGAACAGGAAGGTGGACTGAAAACCAGCTGAATGGACAGGCCCAAAGAGTGTTGATCAGTGGCACAAAGTCCAGCTGGACACCAGTCACCAGTGGTGTGCTCCCAGAGTCAATCCTGGGGTCACCCAGCTGTAAGGTAGGTCTGTGAAAAAGGACATGGAGATCCTGGCGGGTAAGAAACTGACCATCAGCCAGCAATGTATGGTCATGGTAAAGAATGCCAGCAGCATCCTGGGCTGCACTAGGAGGAGTGTTGCCAGCAGGTCGAGGGAGGTGATCCTTTCCCTGTATTCAGCACTGGTTAGGCCACACCTGGAGTCCAGTTCTGGGTTGCCCAGTGCGAGAGAGACATGGACATACTAGTGAGAGCCCATCAAAGGGCCACAAAGGGACTGGAGCATCTCTCTTTTGAGGAAAGGCTGAGAGAGCTGGGACTGTTCAGCCTGGAGAAGAGAAGGCTCAGAGGGGGATCTTATCAATGTACATAAATACCTGAAGGGACGGAACAAAGAAGTGGGAGACCAGGCTCTTTCCAGTGGTGCCCAATGCCAGGACAAGAGGCAATGGGCACAAATTGACATACACAAATTGACATGGTGGGGCTGTAACCCAAGAGACCTTAGAGTAACCGTGGTACTTGGGCACCCAGAGACTCTGTCCTTTGGCCCCAGTTATGGAAGCACAAACCTGTCTTTAACTGGCACTTGGGATCCTTGTGGTTCCTTGTGGGAAGGAAAGACTCAGATCCCGAGGCAGGAGCTGGCCCCAGGAGCCCTACCACAGGGCTCTGGATGGGCTGTTCCAGAGATTCCCATATTATTACTTGTGAGGGCGGGTCGATGCCAGCGCCCTTGAGTCCTTTCCCGCTTCTCAGAGTGTAGTTTGCTGAGTTAAGGGGTTCAGCTGGCCACTTCCAAAGTCAGCTCCTTCACTGAAAAGGGCTGTTGTGAAAAAATCCAGAAGTGAGGGCCTGCTCCTCCTTCCCCTGGAGAGCTGCTTTTAAGCTGCGCCTTTACCACTGGCTACATGTCAGCTGCGCAGCAGCAATGTCTGCGCCCAGTCTCATTCCTCCAGTTCTGCCCCTGATGGGACCGGCTGACTTGGCCTCCACGCTTGACCTCAGACCTTCCCTATCTCTGCAGACATGCTGGGTCTGTGGCCCCAGCAAGCAATGGATTCTCACTATCTCCAGACTGGAGTTTTACCCTGACTTTCTACTGAACATCCTGCACAAAGAGGTCCCTGCTGCCCAGGACCCTGCTGGGGCCTCTGGGTGACAGGATTTGCAAAGGGAAACAGGGTGCATGAGAAGGCAGTGCAGGGCTTGGGGAGCACCTGAGGGCTTATGGAGGGCTCTGGCATGAAAAGGAAAGCAAATATAGGGCACTGGGATGCACTGTAAAGAAAATGGGGGGCTCTAGGTGGCACCAGAGGCAAATGGAGGAATCTGAGGTGTACAGGAGGGAAATCGGAGGCCTCTGAAGGTGCACCTTCTTTTGGGTGCACCAAAAGGCAAACGAAGTGATTCTTAGGGGATGAGAGGACCAAATGGAAGCCTCTGCATTGCACCAGAGGGCAAATAAAAGACCCTGGGAAGCATCAGAGGGCACATCAAAACTATTCATTCAATTCCGTGTGCATTCAGTTCCCCTCCATTCCCCTCCATTGCACTCTCTATTCCCCCACATGCCACTGTGGTCCCTTCCATTCTTCTCTATGAGTGCCCAGGCTCCCCCTATTCCCCTCTGTGGACCCTCAGTTACCCCCCATTCCCTTTTGAGTGCTTGTAGATCCTCTCTGCTCCCCTACCTGTGCGTTGGAACCCTGCAGTTCCCATACACATGCTCAGATCTCCTCCACTCCCCTTTGTGCACTCTCCAGTCCCTGCCATCCTTTCCAAGTGCCTTACATCCAAGCCATGCCCCCTCTACATGCTTTCAAATTCCCTCTGTTCCCTTCTGGGTGTTTCTAGATCCCTTCAGACTCATTCTGTTCACTTCCAAGCACTCTCAGATGCTCTCCATTCCTATCCAGCTGCTTTCACATCCTCTGCGTTCCCCTCGTTGTGCTCTCTTGGAACCCCTCTGTTGCCCTCCTTGCACAAACAGATCCCCTCCATTCTCCTCCTTGTACGCTCAAGTGTCCTCCATTTCCTTCTGTATGCACCCAGATCTCCTCTGTTCCCCTCCTTGCACACTCAGATCTTCTCTGTTCCTTTCAGTGCTGACTTCGCCCCTCTGTGCACACTCACATCCCTCTTTTCCACAACAAGTGCCCTCAGATTCCCACTGTAGCCCTCCATCGACACTCAGATCCCACCCGTCCCTTCTGTGGGTGCTTGGTTCCTATGGGTTCCGCCATTAAATCCCTTTGAGTCCCTCTGTGCACCCTCAATTCCCCTCCATTTTCCCTCCACGCACACTCAGATCCCTTCCACTCCCTCTCTATGCACGCAGGGTCAGGCTTTCTGCTTTCCCCTCTGTGCACACTCAGACTCCTCCATTCTCCTCTGTACATGCTCAGATCCCCGTTGCTGCCCTCCATGCACCCAGTTTTGCTCCATTCCTGTGCAGACACTTGCTTTCCTCTGTAGCCATCCATCCTGCATGACTAGTCTCTCAAACCCAGTGCCCCAGAGACCACAGCTGTCTCAGCTGGCCTACAGAAACCTTTTAGCCAGTGTCTTTCAGCAGGCCCATTCAGCTGTGTCCTTGCAGATCAGGACTGTGGCCCGCTGGAGAATAGAGATCTCTCCTGCTTCCCCCAGATGGAGATCACCTCTGCCACAACCCTCTGCCTGCTGTTACGCAGTCCAGAAAACACCAGCTGCTCCCACAACAGTCAGTCTCTGTGGGAGTCTCTGGGGGCTGCTCTGACTTCCCCACCAAGAGCTAGGCTGGGCTTGTCAAAAGCACATGAAACAAGAACCAATTGACCTGGCAGCACCCTGCGGTAATGGTGGGAGGTGGGGACATCCCCAGTGTTTGCTCCACATTGGTTTGTGACGGGCACTCAAGTGTTTATTTACTGAGCACTCTTCAAAGCTCCCAAATATGCTGTTCCCAGGGGAAATTCCATCCAAGGAGCTAAGCACTCACAGAAGAGACCATTTCAAGGACTCTTGCTGGCACGGGGGTTATTTTCTTTGCAGCTCAGGAAGCTATGCACCTAGAACCACAGGCACCTTCATCTCGGCTTGTTTTTTCTAAGGGCACAAAAGCTGGGTTTCCCAGCCTGATTTCCTCCTCCAGGAGAAAGGAATCCGGGAGGGGGAGTAGGACCCACTCACCCCGCCCACTGCAGAAGGCACTACAAATGCCTCTGTGAGACCTCCCACTCCACAGCTTTGTGCTCCAGACGGCATTCCCCGCATGGACGCCATGGGTGAGTACTGGGCTGGGAAGCGGGGCGCTCCTTGCTAGCAATGGGAGGAGCACAGGTAGGGCAGCCCAGCAGTAGGGAGAGGCACGGTGCACCGGTCCTAGCACACCAATGGGGAGCAGTGGCATACTCACCTGCCACCCCTTCCAACGCCAGCAGCTTGTGCCCTGCCTTCTGGCTCATCCCAGCCAGTCCCCTGCTTCAGGGGCCAGGAATGAAACTTGGCTCAGTCGGTTGTTGGGTGCTTTGCTCCATCCAAAACTATCTCATGCATGACTTTCTGGGAGCTGGTCAAGGGGAAAAAGCAAGGTTGTCTAGCCCTTGGGCAAAAGAGTTGAGGCCTTTTGGCAAGCTTTCCAGCTTGCACAGACCAGCATGATGCCCAACATGCTTGGTGTACTCCTGCATCTCACATGGTCATGTTACACTGTGCAGTGCTGGAGCCATGGGATTTCCCGCCTCTCCGGAGGGAGGGTCACATTTCATCTTTTCTTCATCTTTTCCCTTTCTAGCAGCCCAGTGCCTTCTACTCCTTGCTTGTGTGCTGGTCTTGGCTGCCCCAGGCCACTCCATACATATACAAACCCTAAACATCTTCAAGAAATCTCCCTCCAATGCTTCGGCGAGTGCTCTGAAGAAAACCAGTATGTAGCATCCCATGGGCATCACAGTGCTCTTACCAACCCCTTTCAGTTCCTTCGTCTGAGTCAGCCCTGGCTGGTGAACAGCCCCAGCCCATACTCTGGGCCAGTGGAGGCTTGGTAAAATGATACTTGGGAGAGGGTGTGCTATGATGCCTCAGATCCAAAAACCACCTCCATAGTGTATACAGGCAGGCGGGCTGGGGAGAGGAGCTCTGCCCATCCTGCAGAATGACCTCAACTGCAGTGGGAGGTCCTGCAGCAAACGAGCTGAAGGCATGGGGAGACCACAGCTGCTAGCACAGGGGGGATCCAGTGTTGTATGCTCATGTATGGCCAGCTCCGGGTGGGGAAGGGCCCTACCCTCGCCCTGCTCCAAAATGGAGGATGGTGGATGTGAGGAGGTGTACCTGTGCAGGTTGCAGTGCTGTGTGTGTGCGTGTGTGTGTGTGTGCACCATGCAGACTGGTAAGGGTGTCTTTGTGCATGAAGGCATCATTTTTCGCCTGTTGCCCCAGTCACAGGCAGGGGCAAGGTCCTCTTCACCTTCCTCTCGAGCGACCCTGTTTTAGTGACACAACCCCTTTTTCAGGAGACCCAAATGAGCCCACTAGTGTCCCTATCAGCCTCCTGGCCTGAAACCAGTATAGCCCAGTGGGTCTGGGGCCTTTCACTGGGGCTGCCTCCTGTTAGGTGTCCCATATGGAAAAGAAGGAGAGGGCTAAGGCCAACCCACTCTCACCTCCAGCCAAGCACATTGACCTCTCTGGGCTGGGACAGCTGAGTATTCCCCAGGTACTCTGGTCAGATGTCCCTCTATCCTGCCACAAGGTGAAACATGCTCTTGTCCTGTTGCACAAGCTTTTGTTAAATCACCCTCTCTCCTGCCC